>JAODKL010000063.1:355245-386104 GCA_026780765.1 Petrocephalus schoutedeni
GCCGAGTCTGAGCACCGATGACGGGGGGGGGCTGTGACGACGAGTCTGAGCACCGATGATGGGGGGGGGGGATTAAAAGAGCGCTGCCTGAGAGAGAGAGTGGGAGGTGCAGGAGTGGGGGGGGGCTGTGCATCCAGAGTCCTTGTGAGAGCACAAGCACCCCCTCACCATGCAGCAGAGGCGCGCTGTATTCTCTCTTTTTAGACCAGGTTATTTTTAGCTCTGTATAACACTGGACAGCTTGGGGGGGGCGGCATGGGGGTGCAAATCTCATTCAGATGGTTGTTAGAATGAAAGGAACCATAGATAGTATGTGGGAGAAAGGGCGAGGACGTGCGCTAGCAGCTTACACCGGGAGGGAGAGAGAGAAAGAGGGAGAGAGAGAGAGTTTCTTGCACAATAGACGGAGGTAAGAAGGTAACAGTTGAAGGAGAGAGAGGGCAAAGCTATATTTGGCAGAAAGCGGAGGAGTGTGTATCTGTTGGGTGATGTAGGGAGGGGGGCAAAGAAGAATGGATGGGGATGAGAGCCAAGCAGAGAGGGAGGAGGAATATTTTGTTGAATGAGAGGGAGCTACTTTGCTGAATGGTGAAGGGGGTGGAGCGTGTACGGGAGAAAGTGACTGCACAGCAACAGACTCATTTATGTGCTCCCTGCTACCAATCAGACCGAACGCTGGGGTGGTGGGCGGGACTTATGGCACAGACTCCACCCCCTCAAGCAGGAAAGCCCATATATGGAAGAAATCCAGCCCCCTTGGCGGCGGAGGCGTACGTCTGCCCATCGACAGCCGCCGTGTGCCCCGTATGCCCAGGCCCAAGCCCGCCAACAGGAAGGCTGCCCATCCCCGTGCCAGAGCTTCTGAGTCAAGGCTGCGTCAGCCAGAGTCAGACGGCCCGCGCCTTCCCGTCTGCGTCAGCGCCGCCGCGAACGCAAACGCAGCGCGGCAGATGGAGAGGGAGGAGGCGGGGAGGCAGGGAGCCAGGGGCAAGTGCGCGTGAAGAGCGAGGAGGCTGCGGCAGGGGCGGGACTTCGCATGGATGGGGGGCGGACGAGCCGGAGCGAGGGGAATGGGCAAGAAAGTGACGTGGAGACGTGAGTCAGTCTTAAGTGCACTTTAATATAAATGCATTTGATTGACATCCAAATACACTTATGAACAACACTAAGAGAACACTGTTCCACAATGTCCATCTTAAGAAATAACATATCTTATGCGTATGCATATATAATCGTTATATAATAAAAATGTTATATACACAGATATATTCGTAATACAAAGTGATACAATCCTCTTCGCTGCACATTTTGATTGCCCGTACAGTTTTATTTACATATCCCATGAGATATGTTAAAACATTCAACAACCTCCTTTCTAAAACTGTCACAAGTAGAATGTCATACAAATAAATTCTGTTTATCTGGTAAAGGTAGCAGTTAAATAGCTAGAACGTAGGAATCAATCCTTTACTTTGCCGTAGACAACTCTACGTTAGCGTGTCGACACAACAGGAGAAACGAGGCGCTATCTGAGAGACACCCCCCCTCCCCCAACCCAGACAGGGCGTCACACACGCAACCGGAAACCCGTGACGCAACAGGACACGACCAGCGTCGTCACACCTATGAGGTGGAGTCACTTTGCCACTTTTGCACACACAAAGCAGGTCACCATTACAACAGGGTAAGGAGGAGTGCATAAACAGGCAAAGTGAACTCACAAATAAATAAATAAATCACCGACGTGCATTTGTAAATACCAGTATCACGGGATCCTGCATACGTCACTAGAAAGAGATCTTCGCCCGTGATGCATTGCAGCCCGTGACGTCCCACCGTTATGGCTGGACATAGGCATGACCAGAGAAATACTAATATCACATGACAGAAAGTTCGTAAACAAATGAACACCATAAAAGTCCCATCGATGGATTTCCATAAAGGGTTTTGGAAATCCTTGCAGCCGCAAACTCAAAACACAAAATCATCAGCTGTTGAAAACTGACCCTAACTGTAAATTTTGCATTTCTAAAAGTTATAGTCACGTGATATGTGTCAAATAGCGTATCCCTAATATTAGAGCTTAACAAACTCTACGGATCTTCAGATCGTGAAGATTTTGGTTTTTTTTTTCTTGTCCGATGCCACGCCGCTGTGGAAAACAGCCGCAGAAATGTGGGCACGTTCGCCTGTTTTAGTGTTTTCAGTTTGCGCTGTGCCGGAAAAAAAATCATAGTGATAAACCGGCGATTGCTTTCTGCTTTAAAGAGCAAGGAGAAGCTTTAACAAAGAAATGTCTGTGTTACATTTGCTTTCCCCATACCGTTACAACAGGGGATACTCACTACAAGTGAATACAAATAGTAGAAGTAAAAAAAATCCTTTACAAGGTTACTGATTAAACAGAAGCTAGTGCAATAGAATAGTGTGATGATTAGACCCAAACTCTGTTCAGGCTCAAACAAACGTTACGTCACACCCCTATTCTAATAGCGATATTAGATAATAAGTAAAGTTAGGAGACAATTTCTGATAGCATTGTAAATGCATATACAGAAGTGACTGTACGTTTGGCTATATGTACAATGTTGTATAAATCTATACATTAGATATTCTTCACTTTTCAGGAAAAGTAGCTCCACAAAATATGACAATATGCCATACTTAATGAAGTAAGTCACAGACTTATTTTAGAACTGAGGATCACATCCACTTCCATCTGAGGAGAGAGAAAGAGAGGGAGAGAGGAATGGGACAGGGTTAGTATGTCATGGCCGACAGACATCAACGCTAGCTGCATGCGTTTGCTTGTGCATAGTAGATGCATTATTTGTATCACTGAATTAGCGACAGGCGTGGCTGGTTATCGCATGCAGTGGAGATACAGTCGAAGTGTAAGAATCGGTTGGTGTCGGCGTGGCACCGGAAGGGGACCCCCTTCTCACCTGCTCGGAAGTCCCGTGGTGGAGAGCGACGTCGGAGTTGATACAACTCAGGTTGTTGCCCCAAGGACGGGACAGTTGAGGCTCCCGCCCCAAACACGGGTTCCACGGCGGCCAACTCCTCTGGGAGGGGCTGGGCGCAGAGCAGGCTGGGGGTGGCGGCGGGCACGGCAAGGACACTCGGCGGGGAGGCTAACACTGAGGAGGAGGAGGCAGAGGAGTAACAGGGTGGTGAGGGAGAAACCTCTACCTCCATTGCTCCTTCCTGGATTTCTCCCTCGCCATTGGCTGCCTCTGCTCCAGTGCCCGCCGTTGCTCCGCCCCCAGCTGCCAAATTACAGTGCGCCGATTGGACGCTACAGATGTGGCCAAGGCCGACCAGAGACGCCCCCTCGAACTGAGGGGGTGGGCACCAGCACTCTGGCATTGGTGGAGAGGGCGGTGGTGAGGAATGGCACGGGGACGGGGAGGACGAGGAGAGGTCCTGGAGGAGAGCCTCGATGATGCACTCCTCGATAAGAGCGATGTCATCCGGGCTGAGGGAGAGTTCCGGACTCCTCCAGCATTTGACAGGGTAGAGTTCGAACGTCGGAGGACTGAAATCCTGGGCAGGGGTGGGAGGTCGGGGAGGCGTCGGGGAGGAGGTGAGGAGCTTGTGAAAGATGCCTTTGGGGTGGAATCTTTCAGCCAGAGAGCTGATGTGCTGGGCTAGCAAGGATATCTCTACCCTCTCTTTGTCCTTCTGGCCATCTAGGGGGAAGAGTGGCTGTTCTTCAGCAGAGGCTTCGGGAGTTAGGAGACCTTCGTGTGGGTAAGGGAATGGCCGGCTGGGGAGGTCGACGAAAAGGGGCCCCCGGACCTCGGGGAGGGTCATGATGGTGCAGTCGCCATCGCCGGGAGTGTCCGGGGTGGGGGGTAGCTTTTCGTAGAACGCCCCTCCACAGGTCTCGTTGGAGAAGAGCAGGTCTGTGGTGGCAGCTGAGACGGTGAGAGCGTGAGGGGTAGTCAGTGGCGTCGGCATGGTGACGGGGGGAGCGACCGCGGCGGCTTCACCGACGTTGGTGTCCATGGAAAAAAGCTGGTCCCCGAAAACGAATCCTCCGAACCCCAGCTGTGGGGTGTAAGGGGGCGTGCACACGGACTCCTTTCCTTGGTGGGGGTGGGATGCCGGGTGAGTGGGCGGGGATAGGGGCGTCGTAGGGACTCGGGGCCCTGATTGGAGGGGCGGGGGCAGAAAAATGCTCTGGGCCAGGAAGGTGAAGTCAGAGATGGGATCGGACGAGCCCCCCTGAGCTGGAGAGGAGGCGGGGGGAGGGGGCGTGGCGGCGTCACTGGGACGCGGCGGCTGCTGGGAGGGTGGGTGGCTCTGCTGGGGGAAGCTTTCCTCCTCCAGCGAGGAGAGGCTCGAACGGGGGTGTCCGCCCTCGGGCTGTGCGTGCTCCGCCCCTCCGCCGGGGGCTTGCTCGGCGCCCGAGCTGAAGTCGAAGGACTGGGCAGAAAGGCCACTGCTGCTCGGAGTGAAGACTTGGTCCGGGCTAGACAGCGTGTCTGGAGACTGCAGTCCCAGGCTGTGCTGGTAGGAGGCGCTAGCGCTCAGCACCAGGGCCAGCTGGTTCTGCTCCGTGCACAACTGCTGGCGCACAGACCACGCCTCCGACTCACTGCAGAGGGGGCAGAGTCAGAGAGAGAGAGAGTCTGTCAGCGCCCCGCCACCATCCAAACCTCATGCGACACAGTGAACCCTCGGTGACCGTGACCCCAAAGAGCACCCTGTTAGTACCTGATGACGTAGTTATGGCAGCTGATGGGGCTGTCCCCGCCCTCCAGGGTGAGGACCATGTAGAGCCACACCCACGTATGGTCGGCAGCCTCCACTCGCACCACCATCTCCACCCGTCCTTCCCCGCCTTCGCTCACTTTAAGGAAAGAGAGGACGGACGTTAGCTGAGCCTCAGCAGTGACAGCTGCTGGTTTGATTATACTGAGCTCCTGTGGGGGTGTTTTGGCGGCTTTGGTTAGCGGTGCCGTGTAGCGACAGTCTTCCCACACATGGAGCCGTGCGGCGTGGGGGTGCTAGCAGGGAGCCGGCGGGGGGGCGGAGTGGGTGTCGTGCCGGGTAATACTCACGCAGGCGGCAGTGCTGCGCAGAGGCATGCGAGAGGTCCTCTGGGTGCAGGAGGCTGTACCAAGAGCGCGTGCGCAGGGTCTCGATGTCGTAGCCCAGGTAAACGTTAATGCTGTGAAGAGGGAATAGCCACGGTGGGTCCTTCTGCTCCGTTGTGCTTTTAAAAAATCACCAGAAGCGCCAAAGTCCGGTGAGTCCTTACCTGTCCTGCGCGTCCTGTAGCCTCATGTCCCGGCCATGCTGGGAGTGGAAGCAGGCGAGGAAGAAGGCGTGGTCAGCTGGGGGGGTTAGGGTGGGGCTTCGGGAGGGACACGGCTGCAGCGGCTGGGCCTCCAGAGGTGAGCAGAAGCACATCCAAACCGGATTGGACGTCCAATAAGAGGAGGCGGGGCTTGGGGGAGACAGGCAGCGCGCCCTAATTAGCGCCAGTTTGGTGCCGGCGCTTTGCCGCCGGACCGACTTCGAGGTGTTGAAACGGCAGCGAAAAAGGCGATCTGCGAGAGAAAAAATAAAGACATTTCATATCTCATTTTAATATTAATCGTAAAAACGAAGTTTGCATATCTATTCATTGTGGAAGTAAGTTTTTTTTTTTGTTACCTGTGTCAGGTGCAGTTGTCGGCACTAGATTGCTCCTCATCACGAAGTGGTCGCTGGGGTCAATGATGTCGTACACGTTGTCACCTTGGGCGACCAGATCCACCTAAACAAGCCGCGGCGAACAGAGACCCGCATTAACGACCAATTCAAATGAAAAGTTTGCTGTTCTTCCTGTCTTGATGTTTCAAAACGATATGCATAAGCTGATAATGCATAATAGCATGGTTTTATGTAACTGAATTGAAGTTGAATTGAATTTGATTGTAGTTTCACTTACCATGGAGTGTCCGAGGTGCTCGGCGACGCTGTCGGAAAGGTAGAGCAGTTTCCCTTCGCTCGTTAACAGCAGCAGGAAGCCCGGCAGTCCGTGGACCAGTTCGGAGAGCTCCTCAAATGACATGAAGCTTGCGGTTTCCTCGTAGCCGCCTGCCGCGGCTGCTTCTGTCAGGGGATAGAGGAGGGAGACGCTCAGTTTCACAGAGTTATGGCCCATTATTGCGCTCTCCGTGCTTTAGGTCAGCAGCCAAGCTGCATTTCTGTGAAGCGATGGGTCGCGTTCGATCCAGCAAACTTGGCGCTTGCTCGGCATTTCAGCACCTCGGACAGCGACACGATCGCTTCAGCACTCCGGACTAAGGTCTAGCGGCACGGTATCGAGAAAATGCCATTAAATCAATGACAAACGTAAATGTACTCATCTTTACAGATCAAATGAGGTGCCGTGTAAACCAGAAATATACAATATGACCCGTTTCAGTGATGCTTAGTTGATCTAAGAAGCATACTCTTGACCTGTTGATTCACATTAATCCCCACCGTGAGAGTATGAAGACTACAGCTATTTAAAAAGCTTCGATGTGATGTTTTAAACTAACCTGCAGATTATGCACGAACCCGTTATTTACGGTGGTTTTAATTTACAAAGAATTATATACAGTCTTGGATATTTAAGGAGAGTTACAGGAGGACAGGTCAAATAGGAGACCCAATATCAGCTACTGAGATGTCATGCAAATACTTAAGTAACATCCACACGTAGTTTCGATAGTCAGTTCTAATTCACTTACCCTGGGAGAAAAAGACGGACTTTCTAGTGTACATGCAAGCCAGCGACATGATGTGCAGGTAGGAGAGTCGAGCCTTATCCGCATCGGATATGGGCAGAAGCTCCTTCAGATTCCGGATCTCCGTATTGATCTGGTCCCTCCGAGCCTTGGACGCTCCCTTCGTGGACCGGTACATCTCAGCCCGCGCAGCCGGTAAATCAAGGTGCTTCGAAGCGACTGCCCCCGTTGCCCGTATTCGCGATGAAGGGCGGAAAGTTTTCGGTCCGTCAGATTTCGCAGAAAAGTCGTTATTTTGTCGGCGCTAACATCCTCGAACGATTCTCTCTTCTTCCTTTTCTTCGGGGATATATCGCTCTCCCGTCCCTCCGCCACTCCCGGGTCCGCCGGCGAATCGCTCGCTTAAATGCCTCTTTCCCCCGGCGACAGTGAGAGTGGAAGCGCGGCTGCTAGATCCGATCTTGCCTCGGCGCTTTAGTTCTCGTTTCTGGTGGTGGGCTTCGCTCGTCCGCAGCTTATAAAGGCGCAGGCAGTACTGGCATCGGGGGGTCCCGGTGAGCTATCACTGACGTATGCAGGGAGGGGGGTAGCAGACTCCACACCAGTATAGGTGAAGCACATCCCCCCCCTCCCTACTCTATTAAACGTCACCCCCACTTTCTCCTCGCCGGTGACGTTGGGGAGCTCCGTCGACGCAAAAATCCCAATTTGGACAAAACCGAGGACGGGGCGGAGACTTTAGACGGAGTCACCGAGCCCCCGGTGTAGCCGGGAGGGCGGGGGGGGGGGGATCATTATCGCAGCACAGAAGCTGCGCAGCAAACAAGCCAGACACCCACATCCCTCCGCATCTGTTTCGAAATCTATCCTGCATTGTCTATATTGACAATCTATTTATAAAATTAAATTGTCTACGTGTGAGTCTTGTATTCCAGGATTAATGTCAACTTAAAGCTCTTTAATCGATTTGCCGAGGGAGCGTTTTGTAATTGCTTTTAATTCTTGCTATTTAGAATGACTGCGTCCCTTCAGGTAAAACGCAGACGGTTTTTTTTTAAATAGGATGGGCTCTAAATCTTTCATTGATGTTAAAATGGTTTGTCCCTCTCGGTTTTTTTTGTGTAAAATGCATCAATGGCAAGTGCATGGCCTCATTATTCAGGCTGACTGGGCGTAGGAACATGATCCGAGCAATAAGTCAGGGCTGCGGCGCGTAACTCATAAGGGACAGTTTTGTGAATGGAAGGGATTAGCAGTCGATTCCAATCAGATTCGCGATTAAAAGAAGAGTACGGAGAAAACATATAATCCGAAATTGCCGCATATTTTTTTACCCGAATACGTTTCGACATTATACTTCGCATTGGTGCATTTTTTCTTAATCAGTCTTAAAGTGCCTTGTAGTTGCGCGTATAGATTAAGTCAATTTTAAAAAGCAGCGCTGTTTAACCGTGGTATAGAAATGATTACCGGTGTAAGTAGCAATTCAAGTTAATAAAATTGCTAATCTGTGTGGAAGTGGTTGTGGCATAGGATACAGTTAGCAATGACAAAATTCTCAATTTTCTATTTTAAAAGGATTTAAGGGATAGCATGGGGGTACGATGCTGATTATTTTGTTTTATAGGCTAATAAAAACGAGAATCAGGAGAAAACCGGACGAGAGACGGATGGTTTCATGTGTTTCTATTTTTGATATCGGCTTTCTGGTTACCTTAGTTTATGCTAATATTCATATTTTGTGACTTTTCCTTTCTTACTCACTAATATGATTCGGTGGAGAGCATGACACTATTGTGTGCGCTCCTCTCTACGCAGGTTATTAATAAGGTAGTTACAGTGAATAAATTAGGGATCCAGGTTGCCTTTTTTTTTCTTACGCCGGGTTTCTTAAGATCTGGATTTTGGTTCAAAATCCATTTTGGATTTTGAAGTTTGCGCAATTACGCACAGCTGGACTTCTGAGCCGATTTCCTTACGAGCCTTGTCAAATTGGTGTGATAGAAACGCTCGCATCTTTCTCGCCATAAAGAAGACCTCATCGGTGTTTTTATTATTTACGTACGTTTTATACCAGTTAATGATGAGTTAAAGCGAACCGGATTTTCGAAACCTTTTCTGATCGGAACAACTTAGATGTATATATTAAGCGCGTCGTGAATTGGCATTACCTAGCGAATTTCAGAGGCTGTCTCTTTACCAGGCTGCGAAACGTGCAGCCCGAATCACACCTCAGCCTCCCTCGGCGTATTTGCGTTAAAACATAATCGCTTTAACGCTTACTCGTTATGAATGAGCGGCGTAGCACTGTAACGAATCCGCTAAGCGAAATATCCACTGTTCTGCGAGTATTCATATTAGTTAATATATTAGATATATGATGATATGTTAGTCTAATAACCAGTACTGGCAACACGGATACCTAGTTAGACCCTTTAAGTCCAAACGCATTAGTGCAAGTTTTTTATTAAACGAGTCCTAGCACAATGTAGCTGGTCCCCCGTTGCATGAGACTAACTTGCCAAACCGCTTTTGACTGCCAAAGTGGATGTAATGGGTAAACGAAACTTGCATTTCTTAATATAACGCTTATCATAACGCTTGACCCAATTACAGGTTTGAATTTAGAAGTCCTTGTGAATTTAGTGGGTCGATCACGATAGGTGGTAATCAGTGACTTTGATCCGAATTTCAGCTGTTTATACAATTAAAAAGGCTGGAAACTCTGAAGGTAAATGAGCGCCTGCGGTGGCGGCGATGCGCCGCGTCTGCTTCGTGCGTGCGCCTCGGTAAGACTGTCGCCTGGTGCCAGTGGGTGTGAGATGATGGCCGCTACCAGGTGGGAGCAGCCACCTCACGATGCTGACTCTCAGCCGTGTTTATACTGACATGTGATCAGAAAAACAGCGGACTGGAATAAGGACGAAGTTGGCGATACTTTAAAATCATGCACAAACAAGCACGACGTTGAGGTGGGAGCGGGCGAGCATTACCCGGGTCATTTTTATTAGGATTTTCGACAATTTCATGTCAATAATCACTGCCATAATTAAAGTGTGACTCAGAAGCAAAACATACATAAAGAATAAATAATGAAAAATCGATGTAATTAAATGTGACTATAGACCAGATAGATTATAATTAGATCTCAGAAAAACAGAAATAGTACGCATGTATATTCTGCCTTAATTAAGCAAATATCATTGTTGGTGGGACATGTTAACGCGTACATTTTACAGTATGCCGGGAAATTTATCCCATCACTAATTATAAAACTGTTATTCTTGTAAGAATTTTCTTAGCAGACAAACTCTCAGAAGAAAAGTTACTAGTTTGTACCGTTGTTTGTTACTGGGGCTGTACCTTCAATCCCAGAGATACAAACAACATGGATGTACCCCCATTGGCACAAAAATGTTCCTCGGAGTCCAGGGTACAATCACCTACAGCTTTAAAAGGGACAATCACCTACAGGTAGGGTACAATTGAGGACCTTTGAGGGTACAGCCCTAGTGACAAGCAAAGGTACAAATTGGTTTCCTTTCCTCCAAGAGTGCACATACACCCTAACCATAACCCTAGCTCCATTCTGGGCCTGCAAAGATAAGCCATGGACCATTTGGACACATCCCTCGTGTGCGCGTTAGGAGGTATGTTTTTCTTGCATGAGACACAAACAAAGCGTGTAATTTTATGCAGTGTATGTTGTTTATCTAAGCAGTGTCGATTGAAGAAGCAGGGAAATGTGAAATTCATGTCGATTCCCGCCCTGGCTATGACTGGACGGCGATATTTTGGAATGTGAAGGATCATCTTACACGTTAGAGTTCATCTTTGTGAATTTACTGGAGTTGGAGGATTGTACCCAGGCCAACTATCTCTCTAAAGAAAATCAGAGCAGTGTATGTCCAAAAAGTTTTGAACCAGCAGTCCCCAGAATCACTATTTATCGATTCTGGATGAAAAGCTGGAGAAATTGCCTAAGCTTAAGGACCAGCATCCAAGATCAGGTGAGAAGGTCCATATGTTCCTAAACCGAAGTGCACACTCTCTTTGTTAGGTCTCCATGATCAGTCTGGTAGGTGGTTTTGCTGGCTGGATCAGAAACCTGTGGTGGTGGTGGTGGGTGGGGTGAGTTGGGATTTCGAGGTTAATAATCATGGGTGTAACCACCATTAAATCTGAGGGGGGCGTGTCCCCCTCACATTTCATAATTATTTGTTCGGACCCCCCCACATTTAATATTATATATTACTGTGTCCCCCCCACATTCAAAATGCTTCTGACACCCCTGTTAATAATAATTTACAAAACCACCAATGGTGTGTCTGTTGCCTCAAAGCCCAACTTATCAATTTTGAATGTCCTTGCCTGGATATGTTCCTGTGTTCCTTCATAACATTTCCTATTAATCAAGGGCACTCTGCCAGGTTCTAGGAAAGGCTCTGCTTGAGGTGAGTTGACCTGCGATGGCACATTATTAATGTTTACTTTATCTTATAATTAACGATTGCGCCTAGTTAGCATTTAGCACAGGAATCGGCGATCTTATCCAGAATGGTCTGTTGGGTATGCAGGTTTTCTCTGCACCCACCAATTGGAACATTCATTAGAGGCCTGATTGGCTGAAGAGTCCTCAAACCTGGGTTTGAACAGCTGACCTATAGGTCATGCCAAAAACCTACATGCGCACTGGCCCTTAGCAAGTGGCCTGATTTAGCGTTTGTGCGTGCAAATGTATTTCAGTCATGTTTACATGTGAAATAGAGGAATGCTGTCAGGAAAGAACAGTATATCGGCTGAACAGGGGCGTGCTTTCCATTCAGGACCATGCAATGTCTCCATCAAGCATGCATTAACCCCCATCCCGTGTTTGGGGTCAGTCTGACCCCAGAGCATCATTAAACGGTAGGCAAATTTCACATGGGGAAATTATCACGGGAAAAGGGTTAATGGGCAATAAACACATAGCTTACGAGGTGACAGTTTCACGCTTCAAGCACAGCTTCGGATAAAGACCACCGGATAGGCACACTAAAAGACCACTAAAAGACCACACTAAAAGACCACCGGATAGACACTAAAATCTCGATCCTCGATAATAAAAGTAATGAATGTGCAGTTGTGAGCAGGATCTCTTCTGGCTGCACCAGTCATCACAAAAACGACCGAAACTTCAGCTTATTGGACAGCTTGTTCCCTTCTAGTGAGATGCAGAAGATTGTTTATGTCCAGGAAGAATATCTCAGGCGCAATGCAGGCATCTGCCATTGATGTTCCGCAAGAAAAAGGGGTTGTGTGTGTGTGTTGTCTGTTTTTATTGCCTCCAGATATAGCGAGGTTTGCAAAATCACTGACCTATAAGAGCCGTGTGTAACTTGTAAGCAAAAAAAAAAAAAAACGACGAGTATCTATAATTATACTCATTCACAATGAGAACAAACACATAGTATCAACATAGTATCAAATTCTCAGTTGCATTCCTTGTATAATCCAGAAATGTTTCCTAAACCCTGTAGAAATGTCATTGTCCTTCATACAGGTTAGGCTTTTGAGAGGACTATATATATATATGTATATGTTTGTACCACTGCGTCAAACTCGACTGGCCTGGATAGTGTCCAGTTAACCATAAAACACTTCCTGGTACTACCTGGAGGCCACTTATTATGGTATGTGTATTGTGCGTAATAGTGGCGGTCGATGCCCCACCATTTAAAAAGAGAGGATCGCATGGCACGATAATATTAGATATTCGATTGATTTCTGATATCCTCTTCCAGAGCGTATTAATCTGCGGGTGCTCTTTGCGTGTTTTGGGGGGTGCGATTTGCCTCGCGGTTGTCGGGTGCGGGCGATACGGCAGGGTCCCGACGGAGGAAGGAGATGCCCACGTACTGACCCGAAAAATGGGATGTAAAAGGGCGCAGGAAAGGTGGGCAGGCGGCGGGCGCTGGGGTGAGATCCAGCTCTCCGCCGGGCTGAGGGCGCGCGCATGTTTTTATCTCCCCATCGACGTGCCTTTATTTTTACTCTCCGGGCCGGCTTCTTTGTAAAGGATGTAGCGGCCCCGTTGCCTGGCAACCCGTCTCCGGCAGAGGAGCGAGAGGAAGAAGCGGAGACGCAGAGGGATGGGGAATGCGGCGCTGCGGGGAGGAGAGTCGGATGCGGCGAAGAGAAGGGGAGAAGTGTGAGATGGACAGAATGGGAGAAAGAGAGAGAGGCCACGCCCCCCTTCAGCCTCGTGTGTCTGGGGCGCCATTGGAGTGCTGCTGTAAAGCTAGCAGAGATTAAATGCTTATCTCTCCCGTCCTGGATGGTGATTGGTCATTGGCCGACCCGCTGTCCCGTGGTCTTGCATGAGGCTTCCAAAGACACGTGGCGACGGCCAGGGTGGGGGGGGCATCGGCACTTTACGAAAGGCCCGGTGTTAATGAGGCCCGCACGTGCCGACACGCATGGAGCCATATATGGAAGCTCGCCGAGACGTGGGCGCCCATGTGACTCTCTCGACGGGTGCCCCCAACCCCCCCCCCGCATGAGTCTGCTTGCATTGCACACCCCCCCCCCCAGCCTGTAGCCCTATGCTCTTATTTATTAATTTACCCATCTTTTCCTTCCAGATTCATGGTATTTTTAGAAGTGGAGCAAACAGCTGGAGTCTCACTGTGGCTCTCTCGCCCTCCGCGTGTCTCTCCCCCACTTATTCACCGTCACACCGTCGGTCCGGACCAGCTGGACCTTCACCAGCCCAAATACGGTGGTGGGGACCTGGGGGCTTTAGTCTCGGCATTTAAATCCCGTTTTCAAATTTACCCAGTGGGTGGTGGAAGGGCCCAGTACAGGCTCAAACTGTAACCCTGCAGTGCCCCCACTGGCCACACCCTTTACTGCATGGAATTTGAACCCAGCACCCTGGAGTAGGAAGATACAGATGCAGCTACTATGAATACAGTTTCTACCTTCACAAGAGTTTGATATTCGGGTGCAGTGTGTAGGTCTCTGCACTCATGATCGAAAGGCCACCAGTCTTGTGAGTCTCTGGGCTGGCAGCCTGATGCCACTGTTGCAGCCTTGAGTAAGCCCTTGACCCCCAGCCGCTGCGTTGGCTGACTTTACAGCCAAGGATTAGGGCCTCTTGTCTGTATGTCAAGATGGGAAAGAGAAAAAGACAATTTCCCAAAAGTTATAAAACTTCTCATTAATGACAATATTTTAATTAAAAATAACATTTATCATATTTATTATATGTTTCCGAAATATTTGTGGATTTCGATGAAGAAGGCTGAGAGTCAGACATATTAACTGCAAACCATGGCAGGCATTAGTGCTTAAGGAAAATTTGCATCCCTGTGTGCTCAGGACACCCAAAACTGGCCAAAATGTCAGGCCCTGGGAAGACGCCACTGTCTCGGCCCCGGTACCGAATGCAAACTGGCTCCACATACTTGCCTTATCTTAGTCCTCGCTCTCCTTCGGCAAGCTGGTGCTGATGAATTGTTGCTATGGTGATGTGCTGTCGTGGAGTTTGGTGACATCACCACGGCCTTGGAGGACAATATTTTGAAAGAATCTCAGCACAACTGCATCTCTTTCTATGGCTCTAATTTTAAAACATGGCCCAGGGGCCACACGAATTGCATTATGCTGCCATTGATCAACTTTTGCTAGTTTTCCAAGGTTATATTAGTGCTTTATTGACATTCCTGCCACAAGTTCTCCAGTTCTATCATAAAAGTTAAAAATATAAGTTAATCTTCATGCCATAGATTGCCAGCCTCACAAATGATGAATGGCCGTCTTCACAGCACCGAGCGAATGCAGATCTTTCTTCTTTTGAGAAACTCTCAGACTGACCGACGCTGACCTTTCCTCGAACTAGTTTCACAGTGGGCTGGCAACTAAACAGGCAATCCAAAGCGGATAACCAATAGGGAGAGCTGTGTCTATTGTAAAAGCATGTAGGAAGTCCAGTTATCATGAGGAAGAGGTTCCGTGTGACTTTGATGACAATAGACATGAACATTGAGGGAGGCAGGGTGCTATTAGAACAGAAATGGTCATAAAAGCTGTCTAAAAATTTTATTATATATTTTATTATGTTCTTCTAGTTATGTTATGATTAAATATAATAATGCTGTTTTAACAGCCCCTGTGTTATAGCTGTTTTGCTTGTGTCTGGCTCTACAGGTTGGGAGCCAGTGTCTGTGATCAGAAGGTTGCTGGTTCAAATCCCTATATGGTTGAGTGACTGTGCCGTTGGGCCCCTGTCCCAGGTCTATAACCCATGGCCTGCATTATCAATATGACACTCTGGATGGGTGTGATTTTAAACTAAATTACATGCACTGTCCCTGTGAATTCTCCATCTGTCATCCTCTGACATTCTCCTGGGTGGTTGTGGCTGCGTGGGCCACATCGGTACAATCTTAGATGGAAACATAACAGCATGTTTGGATCCTGGTCCTGTGGCCAGATGGTCATTGGATCAAATCCTGGGGTCGGCAGAGTGACGTCACCATTGGGGCAAGGCCCCAAACCCCCAATTACTCCAGGGACCATCTGACTCTACTTCCTGATTTGTACATCACCTTGGATGAAAGCTGATTAAAAACTAGAAAGGCAGGACCATTATTATTTTCCTTCTAACATCCTGACTTCTTTTGGCTTTTAATATTCTCTTTTTCTTCTCGGTCTGCCAGCCTTCTTCTTTTGTGGAACATCACCGCTGTTTGACGGCAAAGAAAAGGCTATAGTACTTATAATAATGTCCCGGGATGGTGGTAGCGCCGACAATAACAATGAGCAGGAAGTGTGAGTCAGCCTCTGTGTAGTGAAAAGATGGTTCAGAAGCAAGGATGAAGGAGCGAGGCTGTGGAAGGGGCGTGTGTCCCTCAGCGATTGCAGGTTCGTGACAGGGTCAGACAAAACAGGCAGAGGTCGGCCATAACGGTAGGGTCAGCAGGTATTAGATTAAACAAATACATTGCATTATTTAAAAATAGAAGAAACCGCTAAATAGAAAACAGCGAATAAAAGGGAAGAATTCACCGTGCTTTGAGGATGCACCCTCTTACAACTCTCTCCTGAATCAGCCCAGCAGACCCTGCATGGGAATCTAAAATGGCCAATAGGGGCCAGCTGGGCGTCATTATAACTGAAGGGCCTGTGTTTATGATGCTGGCATTCCGTTTCCATAGAAATGCTAATGAGCCCCCAGCCTCAGCCTCCCATTGGCTCATGGGTTTGTCAGATCTGTAACACTGATCGCTTGTGGTTACTGATGTCACGACTGAGGACTGAGTGTTCCACTCGTCCTCCGGAATGCTGTAATATGTTGTGCTGTCACTTGTGTAAAACCTGCACATAATGCTTGACTTCAAGCCACGTGATCTTTTGCCGTTTCAGGCCTAATAAGCCAACAAGGATGCCTCTAGACAGTGCAAGTAGCTGCATGTATATTGGCTCTGTGGCGCAATGGATAGCGTGTTGGACTTCTAGTCTCATCACTGTGAAAAGTGATTCAAAGGTTGTGGGTTCGAGTCCCACCAGAGTCAGGTGTTTTGGGAGGAGTGTAGTTAAGCCTCTGTGTCTGTGATTGGAAGGTCACCAGACTGAGCTTTGGTAGAATAGTCCCGTCTCTGCGCGGCCCTTCAGTGACAGCAGAAACCCCCAAAATGTTCCAGAGGCCGCTGTTTGAAGGGTCTGGTGTTGCGCTTAGACTCTGAGCTTCTCTCTCAGCTGTATGCACTGCCTGGCCAAAAAGAAAATTGCACACTTCAATATTTCGTTGGACCACCTTTAGCTTCGATTATGGTGCACATTCCTTGTGGCACTGTTTCCACGTGTTTATGCATTCATTTCTCTGCGAGATCTTGTATTGATGTAAAAAAAACTCACATCTCAAAGACTTTCAGTGGGCTTCATTAAGGTCATGACTCCAGCTCACGTGTGAAAATGATTCCTGAACCACTCTTTCACAATCCAAGCACGGAGAATCTTGCCATTCCCCTCCTGGAATGTGCCCATGGCATTAGAGACGAAATGACCCATTGATGGGCTAGTCAGTAGATTCAGGGACTCAGCTGACGTCACTTTATTGATGCGTAACGTTGCTGAGCTGTAATAATGATCCAGTCATTGCCTGTTACTTGCAGATTTAAATTCAAACTTTTTTTTGGCCAGGATGTGTGTGCATCCCAGAGTCCCGGCACTCATACTTCCTCATCTCCTCCGTCACTGTGCCATGCCCTGGAGCCCATCCCGGGTAGCATTAAACTCGAGGCCAGGGTGCACCCTGGACAGGATGTCCCCATCGGGGGGACAGTGCCAATATCTTTTCCCAAAACAACGAGCAGCTGAGAGCGTGTCGAATAAAGTGTGATTTACAGTATGGGTTGTCATGACGACAGCGGCATAATGGAACGTAGAGTACACTGTATAGCAATAATGCAACGTAAGAATTATTGATATAACAGCAAATTGAATTATAAAGCAGCTTGGGGCGACTCTGTTGTGAAAGGCGCGATATCATTGTTTCCCAAACTCGTCCTCAGTGACTCACAGACGGTCCACGTTTTTGCTCCCTACCTGGAGCTGGGATCGAGTAAAAATGTGGACTGTCTGCAAGTCCCTGAGGACTGGTTGGGAAACGTAGCACTGTATAAAATTTATTTGAATTTTGTTATATGAGTAAACATCCTTTTTATGCTTTTTAACTGGAAATGATGAGCTGTTGAAAAACAATTTATTGTGCTGCAGTTCAGCCTTTATTCAACAAAAAGGCATTATGAACAGCTTGTGTTATGTAAGATACGTATCCTTATATCCTAGAACAGTGTTTCCAAATCTGGTCCTTGCGAACCCACAGACAGTCCACATTTTTGCTCCTGGGAGCAGGAAGGGAGCAAAAATGTGGATTGTCTGATGGAGAGCTCGGGGGGGAGCAAAAAACGTTGACCGGCTGAGGGTTCCAGAGGAGCTGAGATTTGAACGTAAAGCTTTATTAGCATGCAAAAGTCACAATACAAAATGGCCACGTGCATGTTGTGACAATGGTATTTGTCTCTTTCGGATCCGAACCTACAACCACCTGAACACTATCTGAAGTCCTGCAACCTAAGCTCTTACCGTCGCCCCGCCTTTCCCCGCTCAGTCACCAAACTGCGGAGCACCTTCTAAAAACAGCCGCTTTAGATGCGTTTCGATCTGTTTGCACTACTGCCCATGTGCGTCATGCACGTGGCGGACTGTGGTTTCCGATGCCGTTTCTGCCACCACGCTGCCTTCTGGAATGGCTGTCTGGGCTGACCTTAAAGCTGCTGGCTAATATTAGCTAAACAAACAGGCGGTGCTGAATTTCCATGTGATTTCAGGTGACTGAACCACGTCTGTTTGAGCCGAGCGCCCTGCACTACCCGCGTCGGCCTGTTGGAGGCGCCGCCTTCGCCGAACTTCAGTAAGAAGCATGTCACCTTGTCTCATAATGAGATATTTTTGATTTTAATTGCAAATGTACAATATGTGTATCTATGCTTGAACACATTTGCGCAATTATTCTCCAGAGACCGCTGCAATTTGCAAAGGAACTTATCTCTTTAATCATATCTCTGCTTTAATCATATTTCTACTTAACAGGCTCCATAACAAAGGCGCCGGTGAAATTTGCCCTCTTTCATTCTGTTTTCATCTCGCGACACGTGGCTCAGTCTCACACTTGGGACTATTATGAACTTCTCTTTCTTGAAACCGTCTTATGTTGGTGGGGGGGGGCAAGCTCTTTGCCTCCTGTCCACCCACGCGTCCACGGCAGCATCGCCGTGGTAGCCTAGTAACCACATTTACGCACTAGGGGAGGGAGAGAGAGACGACGCGGGATGTGGAGGGAGCGCGCTCCTGAGTAACATGAGACTTAAGATGGATGTGAAGAATATTACTGCCATTCATTCGCATTACAGGAGGGCAACTGAAATGGAGAGAATCATTTCAGGCCTGAAATCTTATTATTTCAGCCACCCCTCACAGAACTAGGCCAACATGGCATCTGTCATGAGTAGATCTGTATCTTAAATGGAGTTTTAAACACGTTCTGTGTTTGTGCTACCATAGTAATGTAACCCGTTTACATGACCATAGATGTGTGTTACAGAATGAGTTGACGCAGAGGATTATGGGAAAGCAGAAATAGGAACACTCCCCGAGTGAAGAATGAGGCCTCCCACCTTTAGAGATTGTTTAGAGATTCCTGAGATTCTTTGGACAGTTTTGTGCATAAATTGTCTGGCAAGTTTTATGTCTCCCTTTAGAATCATTATTTCTTCTCGATGGGCAATTGGGAGTGACTTTCCGGGTCCGGCGGCGGATTCCTGCCCCGGAGCAGCCGCGCGTACCTCCCGGCCCCAGAGCAGCCGCGCGTACCGCCCTGCCCCAGTGCCACCGCGCTTACCACCCTGCCCCAGTGCCGCAGAGCCGCGCGTACCGCCCGGCCCCAGAGCAGCCGCACGTACCACCCGGCCCCAGAGCAGCCGCGCTTACCGCCCGGCCCCAGAGCAGCCGCACTTACCGCCCGGCCCCAGTGCCGCCCGGCCCCAGTGCCGCGGAGCCGCGTGCCGGTTAGTGGAGCGACGAGACCTTCCCGCTAGCAGCCCATGACTCACCGTCACCGGACCCGCAGGTGGGGGCACTCAGCTGTCCTGCCGTTGGAGGAATAGTGCTGCTCTCCTTCCCGCCAAGCGTGGTCCCCGATGATGGAGTCCAGAGAACGAGACACTTCATGTTGGGTCTAAAACCGGGTCACATGAGTGCCTGGGGAGCGTGCATGGACTGTTTGCTTCATTTCCCCTCAACCGGTGTCAGGGTTATGGCCACTGAACTCACACAGCAAATGCTCTTCCAGACATTCACATTATCCTGGAATAGACTATCCTGGAAACTACAGGAACGAGGTGGGAAACAACCCAGGACAGGGGGCCAGTTCATCACAGGGCACACTCACACACCTACGGGCAATTTGGGAATTCCAATTAACCTCAGCATGTCTTTGGACTGTGGGGGGGGGGGGCGGTGGAGGAAACCCCATGACGACATAGGGAGAACCTGGGCGGAGACTTCCCAGTCCCAGAGGTGTGAGGCAACAGTGCTAACCACAGCACAATCATGCCGCCCCTCTCAATGATATTTCATTTTCAAAACCTATTAAAAAATAAGAGTAAGATGAACTGACATCTCTGAATTGCCCTTAGTGCGTGTGAGATGTGTATATGTGCTCTGTGATGGACTGGCATCCAGTACAGAGTGTACCCCTGCCTTGTGGCCTGTGTTGGTTTGGATAGGCTCTGACGCCAACTGACCATTGACTTAATTTTAGCATGGACCCGTCTACAGGCCTGTTCCTGCCTTTCCTTCCGCTGGATGTACATTATGGTATATCACGGCAGCATTAATACACTTCACCCAAAAATAGCACATCAGAAAACACACGGAGCGTCCCCGTCGGAGCGCCTCTCTCTCCCCCCCGCGTTTGCCCGCTCCAGCGCCGGTGAGAGTGCGCGTTCACGCCCTCACCCATTCACGCGCTGACTCCGCCCCTCCTCCCCGCCCGCCGCGGAGCAAGAGGGGGCGGGCCGGGCCAGCACTCCAGCTGGGCATGAACCTCTCGGGCAGGATGTACCAAAATATCCGTGCCCACGGTTATAAACATGACGGTAAATTTAGAAAAATAAAAATAAATAAATCAAAGACAGCGCTATTAGATGTGTAATTGGAGCGGGGCGGCTGTTCGGAGCGTGAGGGCCGGCTTGTCGCCGTGAAAGGTACAGGTGACCAGCCACCGCTGTCCGCTCCCCTTCCGGGAGACGGCAACACATTCCGTCATGTACGGCAGCTGGGGGGGGGGGGGGGGGGGGGGGGGGGGGGGGGGGGGCTGTTCTGCATCACAATCCGATGCAAGATATATATCAAAATCGTCCCAAGAGACGTAAGACTTAGGCCTTTGGGAAATACAATAGTCTTAGGCCTGAAATATCCTGATTTCTCGTTAATTGCGTTACATAATTAATCATTATATCTCAAAGAAGTGTGTGATCTTCTTACCTAAAGAGAAGTGGCCCCGTTTCCACCCAGACCTACACCCATCCACCAACCCTACTCCACCCGTCCCCACCGCCCCCAGTCCACGCCGTCAGATCAGTGTCCCCTCAGCGGGAAAGTACGAGCACAGCACCCCCCCCCCCCAGGCTCGCCGGGTCTCCGCACTGAGGTCATTCCCTGTCCAGCCGCCAATGGGAAATTCCCGGTGATCCGACAGCGTCTTCCGAGTCGGAAGGAAAAGCCACCACCACTGTCAAAAAGAAGGAGCCCCTTCCGAACGCGTGCTCCGCCGCCAGGGGAGCAGAAACGGGAGCGGGCTGGCTGACGTCACGCTCGGCCCTCCGGGCGGAAAAGCCGGGAGGACATTCCGGAAAAAAAAAGCTTGGCTTTAAGCAGGTTAGCAGGTTTGCAGACAGCTTAACTGGCGTGAATGAGTCACCTGATTAAGTATTAGAACAAAAGAAAACCTGATGGAATAGAATCAATAGCGGTATTACGGAGGGGGACAAAGTACCCATCCATCCACCCATCACCCTTCTTTTTTCCATAATTCCTTATCTAACGCCAAGGCTCCTGATTCTGCAGATAATCAGATTCCTGAAAATAAAACATGCTATTGAGAATTCGCTCAATTAATGATATTGTGGGAGTGAGAAATATAGGTGTGTCACATCCATGTTCATCAGTGGCGAGGTTTGTAGATGGAATATCACCATTTTTAGCTGGATTACATTTGGCTTTTTACATGTGACCAGTCTACACCAATCGTGTGTAGGACTACTGGTTTGGGTTAGAAATAGCTGTACTGTACCAATAGCTGCAGCAGCAGGCCTGCTAATGAATGCTGGAGACCAGTTCAGCTGTCAGAAAGCCTGTTTGAAGCCAATAGGAGAACTTCTGAAAAAAAGTAGCCCAGGGGAAGAGATGGAGCTCACTGACAGGGGCCCATTAATGAACAGGAAACAGTCCGACGGTCCCCCTGTTATTCAAACTACTTTGGAGTGGAGGCCCTGGGAGAACTGGGACAGAAGCTGGGAGTCAGGAGGACAGTGATCCACCTTAGGACATCAAGGCCAGTGAGAAAGGGTGGGAGAGGCGTGGGGTTGGTTGCAGCTGACACAGAACCACCGTTATTTATTCACCGGCAGAGGGCGCCAGTGAGCTGTCGTCGCGTGTCTCTTTTTTAAGCTCCACGCGATCCCGTTTTATTTAACCACCTTAAATATTAGTTGTATAAATATGAGAGAATTTTCAGATAGGTCCATCTTCCATAAGCATTTATTAGCCTGCGTCGGCAGTGTCTTTCTGCGTCGGCAATGTCTTTAATCTTTTTCAAGTTACGTACAATATGATATGGTTTTGCCCATACACACTCTGATAAGAGTGGCCGCAGTTCCACCCGTCACCCATCCGGGGGAGACAGCCACTGGGTTCAGTAGTTAATTGGGTTACGAAACCAGCAGTGAAATCTCTAAGCTATTCTTAGCTCGCCGGTAATGTGGATCTCAGTGTGGGCCTGCACCCTGGTGGACATTCGGTGGTACTGCAAGGCAGACATCCTCCATGCTGGTTATGTAAAACACCATAGTGAATGACTCATCAGGCAAATACGCCCCCCTCCCAACGGGGAAAGGGTGAACAGAAGCTGGCTGCAGTGAGTAAGGCAGTGAGTGAAATTGTTTTTTTTTTCCTTATGCAATTTTTGGCTTAGGGGCTGTCATCTGGCATGATCCACAATGACACAGACACGTACGCACGCACACGCACAGTCAAAGGCACAGCGTGCACTTTTTTTTATCACGGTCGCAGAAGAACAGACTGTCCCAATCCCTAAAGACAGAGGGCAACAGGAAGGTTAGCGGTGGGGGGGTCGGGGGCGATAAGCGGATCAAGGTGATCGTGGAGCAGGACGAAAAAAAAAAAACACAGACATCCATTTATTCCCAAAATCCTTTAATTTCATCACTAATTTCTAACGAAGGTACAAAATCTTTAAAATACGCACCGCAATTACAAACGAATTAAAAATTAGACTGGAAAATGCGAATGCGGGTAATTAGTGAACGTGAGAACAATCAAGGCTTAATTGTCAGCGTGGAGCGTAATGTCCATTTTAAACGGCCACAAATTCAGTTTGTGTCTAGCCCTCATATCTTTTGCAATGGTCACATCTCTGAAAGTTGATGTGCTTTGTGTTATAAATAGTACAAAGTAGTATTTTTCCTGCGATATTAATGGCAGTGTGTGGCAAATGGCCGGCCTATCTCTCGATGGCCGTTCCTCTCCAACTCTTTGTAAATGGGACATTAGTTACCAGAGGGCTATTAGGTCCACTGATGGGTGAGAGGGGGGCCCATTATGTAAACCACAGAGAGGCACATGAGAGGCTAGAGGAGAGTAGGAGGATATGGACGGGGTGGCCGCAGTGTGCCTTTCTCTAAGGGGAATCAGCAGTGGGTTGAGTTGAGGGCTCCCTTTGGTTTCCATCAGCACTGGACGCTGGTGCTGGGTCACCAGCCCAAATTCGTGCCCGTCACTCAAAAGGCTTGACTCACTGACGGACTCTTTGGTGTGTGGCGATGACTTTCCCGATTTGATGCGGCGAAGCGAGGACACTGATGATGCAGCGTTTGGTTTGTTCAAATCCCGCACTTAGCAGATCCGCGGACTTTGCTCTCTTTCGTGTTTTAACTGGGATCTGATCTTTTATCTGTACATCAGGACGCCTCGCTAAAAAAGTCTGAGCTTGCATCCCTCTGCAGTTCCTACTCTCTATAACACGTTTTAGTACGACTTGCCAGTTCTTCTCTCTCCTCCATCCCCAATTTGCTGGGAATTCACCTGACTACCCCACGTCCCCCCCACCGTCTTCAGAAGGTGTGTGGCCCCACGAACACGGTCAAGCGCAGCACCGAGCTGCTCTGGTAGCTCATCAGGGGGTTGACGGACACCATCTCCAGATCCAGCACGTACTCCTTGGGTCCAGAGACCGACCGAGCCAGAACCAGCATCGCGCTGATGTTGTTGATTTGCTGTGGCGAGGGATGATGCAGAACAGACAGAAAGTCACTGATTTTTCAAGTACAAATCTTATGAAATTAAATCAAGAAGTATGCAGAATCTCAATACCTTACCAGCAGGAGGCAGTGATTACCAAATTCTTACCTTGGTGTAATCCAGGGGTGGGGATCCTGATCCATGGAGAGCCGGTGTGGGTGCGTGTTTTGGGGATGACCTCTCAATTATCCAAAAACAGAGGGTCCCTAAGAGTGGAGAACCACTGCTTTATTGGCTGATTGAGAGGTCATCCCCAAAACCTGCACCCAAACCGGCTCTCCATGGATCATTTTCCCCACCCTTAGTGTAATTACTCACTGACTTTAATGACAGGAATATTAAAGTTAAATTTAAGCAGCTAATGTACAGATACGAAAGGCATAATCACTGTCACCTGTCATTATCAAGACCCTAAGGCAACTTCTTAAAATACTGATGCTTTCTGGAAGTTGTGTTCAGTGAGCAAAGTTCTATATCAACCCAAAGCCTGACAGTTTCTATATCTGACGTTACTGGCCTGAGAAAATAATACAGTATCTCTGCAAAGCATGATGGGAAAAGGCCAGGAGACGCAGAAAGGGTCTGAATTGCACGTATGAATGACCAGTTACGATTCATTTCACAAACTAATAACATTTATAAAACATAAATGGAACAAAACATATATTGATCGTCAAACTATTTTGAGATTGACTTTTGAGTCTCACGGACCGCATATTTATATCCTGTATTTTACAGTGTGCAGGAAACTGGTATAGAGACTTAGGAGCATGATTTATGTTTCATTGGCCTGTCCTCTCCTTCTCTATACGCCACATACTGTATGTTCCAACTAGAAGTAGCCCATTGTAGGCTCCCTATTCTCAGCTGACCTCTGTGTTCCAGAACTGTTTTTGTTACATTCGAGACATTCTAAACGTTCCTTTGCGATTGTGACATCATGCCGTGCGAATTCCCCAAGGAAATTGGGGAAAAGCCGGCCTCAAGAGCCGCAGCCTCACGTGAGGAAACGAATTCCCGCGGGAATCAGGAAGGAGAGCCGGAGGCTGTCTGGACCGTCAAAAATGGGATTGGCGGACCGTTAGAAAAAGGAACCCAGTGGGAGTGAAAATGGCGTGTTTAGGGTTAAGGGCCGAAGAGGCCGGACTCACCCGGATGTAGAAGTTGTCGTTATCGTCCCCCGAACGGATGTGGAAGGTGTTGTAGGCCCCGGGGTAGACGCTGGTGGCTTGGACGTGGAAGATGTCTGAGGGGACCGAGCGCTCAGAAGCCACGCTCATGTAGCGATGCACGATGGAGAAGGGCAGCTCCCGGCAACCGGGCTTGACGACGGGGCACACACAGCGACTGTGGTGGGATGAGAACGCCGGGGCTCAATCGCGCGATATCAGCCTGGCAGCCAGGGGGCTCGATCGCGCGATATCAGCCTGGCAGCCAGGGGGCTCCATCGCGCGATATCAGCCTGGCAGCCAGGGGGCTCGATCGCGCGATATCAGCCTGGCAGCTAGGGGGCTCCATTGCGCAATATCAGCCTGGCAGCCAGGGGGCTCCATCGCGCAATATCAGCCTGGCAGCCAGGGTGTAGGGGATCCAAAGTACCTTCCAATCTTCTCTCCAGGATGACTGCCTCAATATACCCGACTTGGTGTCTTTTTCAGGAAGATTCAGCTCATCTCTTTGACACAACTGCTCACTCTGCTCTGAGCCCGTTTCCCCGTGAAGAGGACAGCGGCACTCTTGACATTTACACCAGCCTACGGCCCTCACAAGTGAACTCTTTCCATTGTGAGCATGGGAGCCCGAACAGTATTTTATAACCAGACACGGAGGCTTTTTAAAAAAAACCAGGACAAGTGGTGCCTGTCAAATTTAGAAACGAGAGCAAAGTGGGAAACGAGTGGATTTTATATCCAATACGTGATGCATTATCGTGGTTTTTAATTGGAAATTTTTAATGGATGGGAGACAAACAGGAAGTACCCGACACCTGAGCCTCCAGATCGCATGTGTCTGGATCATAGCTCGTGTATTTTTTGCGTGTGGACCTCTGGTGGTGTATCTGTGTGTGGTTACACACGTGCATTCTCGCACGCCGGTGCACGTGTGTCTCTCACTTCCGGCCACTCACTTGTCGGTGACTTGGACGTAGGGCTCCTGGCAGCGGTTGGTTTCCACACACTGGTAGCCCCCGTGGATGTTCACGCAGGTCTGCCCCTCGGCACAGTGGTGCGAGCCCGTCTCACACTCGTTCACGTCTGAGTAGAGCGGGAGAAGCGGGCGTGATGAATGGCGCAGAGGGGTTATCACAGGAGGAACAGGGCTGAAGAATTCGAGAACTTCCCTCTGGGATCAATAGAGTTCTAATTCTAAGATGCCAATGTGGTGTGACAGTATGAACAGGATTCACAAGCCACCAGGGGGCGTGAAGGTTAAGGAACCAACATACAGCGGAAAATCCTCGGAAATCCTTTAATCTGATAGATCTCACATCAAAATACACAATGTAAAATGACTAATGGCAGTATTGTAGGTATTCACATCTGACAGTTAGTACAGTAAGTATGTTTCGCAAAGGCATCATTAATTATCAGAGTGATGTCTGCATGTGCTACATCCAAACACAGCAGTGGGAGACGATGACGAGGACGGTGACGAACAAAATGTCCCCGCTACCTTGGCAGAGACGCGTCCCCAGTAGCTGGTAGCCTTCGGGACACGCGCAGGAGAACTTTCCGGGCTCGTTCACGCACCGGTACTGGCAGAGGTAGCTGGAGTAACCACACTCGTCAATGTCTGCCAAGGGAAGGGGGAAATGGAAAGGCCTCACGCAGGGAGCATGTACATGCCGTCTCTCTCTCTCTCTCTCCTCCCGCGAGGGATGGGTCTCTCGTCACGGCTGTACTCACCGTTACAGGAAGTACCGTCTGGCCCGAGCTCGTACCCCTGATCACAGCGGCACAGGAAAGATCCGTATGTGTTGTAGCATCTCTGCTGGCAGGGGGTGCCCATCTCACACTCATTTACATCTGGAGGAGGAGGGAAAGTGCACACGTTAACCACTGCGCCACCTGTTGGTGAATTTCATTTTTCGTTTTCTTTTTTGGCAGATTTAAATGTATGTAGATTAGGGGTAAGAGAACATTAGAAGAGCAACGTTAGTCTGCTTTTGGGTTACAATTCAGGCTGACAGGCAGGTGAGGGGGTGGGTCCTGTTGGGGGGGGGGCGGGTCCTACCTGCACAGGACCGGTTGTTGCCAGCCAGCTGGAAGCCGGGCTCACACTGGCAGGCGAAGGATCCGGGCATGTTGACGCATCCGTGCTGACAATATCTGTAGCGGCATTCGTCGATGTCTAAGGGAGGGGGTGGGGGGGCGAGGGCAGGAGAGGGGAAATACAGGGGGGAAAGAGAGGGGAAAAGAAGGAACGAGAGAAAGAGTGATCGATGACATGAGGATTCCAGGGCATGAAACAGGTCAGCACAGCAGGAGCGCCAGGAGGTTATGGGATCCCGACCCACCGACACATTCAACGCCGATCTTGCTGTAGCCATCGGGACACTGACAGCTGAAGGTGCCGTGGGTGTTGATGCAGTCCTGGCTGGGCAGGCAGGTGTGGAGGCCTGTCTCGCACTCGTCCACATCTGCAGGGAGGGGTGGGGAGGGGTGATGAGTCAGAGGGGGCATGGCCTGTCAGACAGTGTGACCCAGTGAGGGCTGGGAGGGAGACCCACCAAAAAAGAAAGGCGTGACTCACCAACACAGCTCTCCCCTTGAGCCATATACCCCACAGGGCAGGGATTGAAGGCCTCACTGGAGTCCACGGGATGGCTCGTTCGTGATTGGTTCACCTCCAGTTGACTGGACTGGGATTGGCCGAGCTCCGAATGCCCAGGCTGTGGTTGGTTAGGCTCCAGCAGGCCGGGATGCTCTGGGGCGGTGATGACCGAGGCGGAGCGAGGGAGGCACAGGTAGCCACCATAGTGATTGAAACACTTCATCTCCCCTTTGCATGCTTCCGGAATGGTCTCACACTCGTTAATGTCTGATGGAGAGAGGTTAGTGAAGGGCAGAGATAGGGGCTTTTATTCATATGGGAAAGAAATATTATTATGCAATACATTGCAGAAAACATGGGACATGAGAAAAATACTGAATGTATTAATGGGAGATTAAATTCAATAATATGAGGTTCAAGCGGCATATGTTAGCGACTTTATTTAATTGTTTTAAGTTCTGCTATGGCATTGCAGCAAGACTGGCTAAACATGAGCGTCTCTCTCATTTTCAGTTGGGGCTTTGCAATGATGCGGCCACACCCACCTCGACAATGCCGGGCCTGTGCGTCCCACTGGTATCCATCTGTGCATTCCTGGGCAAGGTGAGACACACACACACACACACGCACACACACACCGGGGTCCTGAGGTTTCTGTGCGGCACATTTCATGGCTACATTTGCTCACCACTGATTAGCAAAACGTAAGTACGATTCGCAAGGCTGCCAACTTTCGGTCAGCTGGCTGGCGTGAGATTTTCAAACACGCATTTACATGTATGTAACAGTTTGATTACCTTGTAAACAATTGATTACATTGTAAACAACTCTAAACGCTTTTGATGGAGCTAATTTTAGGTTTATAATGGAATAATGTAGATAAGATTTCTTTCGTGGGCGTGAGTCTGAAAGCGTGAGTGTCACGCCAGATGCGTGACAATTGGCAGCCCTGCTTTGGTTACATGGGCACTTTCTCTGCAAAACGCAGAAACTTTATGTCTACATTTATATCTTATTTCTGTTCTATTTCTTGTTTTCTGTACTTTTGTCCACATCGTCCGTTCCATCGCTTCATGCCACCACCTTGCCGAGTCAAAGGATTCGGATTGGGATCCCGATTTTAATCCACGGGGGATGTAAAGAAACGGAGTATGGGGGGGGACACACGATGAAAAACAAGTGGAGAAGCGGACAGGGGGAATAGCGGGAGAGAGACGGTGGGGGGGCGGCGGAGCGAGTGCTCCCCCCCGATCTTCTTACCGTGTAGCTGTCAGTTTCCACAGCCGGTTGAGAAATAGCACAGGGGAGGAGGAGGATGAGGAGGAGGAAGATCACGCGCGCGCAGCGCCGCATGCGTACGCTTCGCATGCTCACAGCCAGGCAGACAGGTCCGCGCACACGTCCGCACGCTCTCTGCCAGACCGGGGAGGGGGTGGGGAACCAAAAGTTTGTCAGGCACTCTGACACATGCGAATCACACACAGAGGCAGCTGACAGGTGGACAGATGCTGCAGTATTCCCGCTGTCGCGATCGCTGTGGGGGTGTCCAATCTGTAGGAGGGAGAGAAAGAAACAGGTTGGCATTAACTCCTGAATAACGTTCGTGTGCGTCGCACACGGTGGTCGCCCTCTAGTGGCCGTGAGAACTCTGCGACGCATTGTTCTTGATCCTCGCGCGTGCCCTGTCATGGACTGGCATCCCATCCAAGGTCTACTCCGGTCAGGGAGCGTCACTAGAAATGTGACATTGAGCCCTCCCACCCCAAATAGTCAAAATTGACATTATATAGCTTCATAATTTTATGCATCCCCCTCCCCCAACAACTCTGACCAGGAAAAGCAGTTATATGATGAGTGGAAATAAAACGGGGGCCCAGAATTAAGAAAATAAGTAGAAGAATTAGAAAATAAGTTATTTGGAAATACAAGGGGCTCTCCCTTTGCTTATAATCTCTTATAATAAGTTCCAGCTCTTAACACCCGTGCCACGCTCTGCCCTAGCAGATTGCTAGCAGATTACAAGAAATATGTACATAAGTGACATCATTCTGTGGGAGACAGGAGACGAATCCTGTATGTTTGCCGCAGCTGGTAGCCAGGGTGGCGTGATGGGCAACAGATGGCTTGTTTATGTCACTTCTCTAAGGGTGTGGGTTCAAATCCAGCCTTGGCTGCCCGTATGCACGCGTGTTCCCCCTGCGGTCTCCAACCTCATCCAGGCGTGTTTTTCTTACGCGTGCATGTGTGCATGCGCCCTATCACCCACCCTGAGGTTCTAGGTCAGGTTCTGAATCACTGTGACACGATCCGGATTAGCGGAACCGGGCTGCACGATGTCGGGCTTCGCCGCCACGGCAGAGGCTTAGTCACGCGACCAGGAGGCGAAAAGGTCCAGTAACGAGTCCTGAAATCATTCTTCTGAGATTTTCGGAAAGGGGCAGTGTTGCCAGCTGTCCGTGGAGCAGTCCCCAACTGGACAAAGACACAGATCTGGGCCAGACTTAGTGTGCTTCTAAGATCCGGAATCTCCTGTTTAAGCTTTATAGTACTTGTGGTCCAAAGAAAACAGCACACAGTTACGGACATCAGAACCTGGGTACCATCCTATCAATCCCTCCACTTCTCCCAGTGGTATGGAGATAAAAACTCTTAAACCCGGCCAAATCAAACATCTGTGCATCCTAGCAGCTGCTTAGCTAATGCATGGTCGTTTGTGGTGGGGGGGGATGTTAGAGGCGGAGCCTACCCCAGGCAGCACATGGCAGACATGCAGGATGGGATGTTATTGCCAAGTGAAACAGTAATTAAAGATATCCAATGCAGGATAGGGGAGCGAGCAAGACTCACTCCACTGTAGGGAATGGCTCGCATTCATAAGCAGGTTATAATAAGCGACAAATGAATCTGCCGTAAGGAACACACTGACTACTCAGTGCTGGTAACATGGTTAATCTGAACCTCTTTGCCTTTTATTTATACCACAGGTGTTTTTTTCAGATTGTCGTTTAATGGACGAACAGGTATCCACCACATAGCATCAACACGTCAAATAAAACACTGAGGCAATAAGGGGTGAAAATGATAAAAAAAAACCTCACCACAGCCCTCCTTTCCTCAGCTTGAGACAGAAGGGGGGGGGGGGCAGATGGGGGAGATAATAAAGAGGGGATGATTAAAGTGACCCCCCCCCCCCCCCCCCCCCCCCCCGA
>JAODKL010000063.1:386204-403311 GCA_026780765.1 Petrocephalus schoutedeni
TACACAAACATCCAAATGGCATTGCGGTGATTATTAAAGTAAATAAAATATTCAATTTTGTTATTTACTTGTCTCTTAATAAAGACCTTATTGACAATTTACATGGTTCACAAAAGTTTTGGAGACTCCTGTCACTAACGTCCCCCCCCCAATCCTAGCCAACACCAACTCATAGGAAGCGTCCCCATCCTCAGCTCTTTCCGTTCTTTCGGAGTGGGAAGCCTAGGTGATTTCCAGTGCTGCAAAATTATTCTAGCTGCCATTGCAATCTCAGCCTTCGAAACAGCAAATTACGTGTCTGTCCCAGAAAGCATAATCGTGGGGAATTTGGTAATACTGGTCCCAAAATAGGTGAATCATACAGCAATGTGGGTACAAAAATGTACCTACTTCCCTCTGGTACTTCCAGCATAGGTGGTTACTGACCAACCCAGTTTTGAAGAACCTGGACGGCTCAGTATTAAAGACTTCAATATAATATATACAATATAATATAATATATAACTGATCACTTTGACAGTCAAAATTCAAATAATTAATATGATATGATAAGTACAAACTAGTTCAAATATTCTTTGTCATTTAAAATACATATAGACACAATAATTCAAATAAGTGATAATTACAATCCACTTTTAAATAAACTGTAATAAACCTGCCATAAAGCGGTAGCGAGCGAAATTGACGTAATTTATGCACATGCGTAGTCCAAATCGGGGCTCCGCCGTAAAATCGACCAGCCGCCGTAAAGCAGTAGTGAGCTGAAATGACGTTTAAGACGCTATTTAACTTTATCGCCAGCTGTAGAAGAAAAGGTAGCGACAGGTGAGAGAAGTTCAATGCGATTTCCATTTATGGTTACATTTGTATGTCCTGTTCATTTAAAAGCGAATATATAAACTACCTTTAAAATCACAGTAGTGCTTAGTGTAACAGTGGTTTAAGGGGTATCAAAATAAACTCAGGTTCCTCAGACGGGTAGTAATTTCAAAACAAGTATTTTACCATGACTGTGGAGCTGCCAGAACAGTTTAGGCAGAAAATTGTAGAGAGGCACAAATCAGGAGAAGGGTATAAAAAAATTTCAAAGACCCTGAATATTCCTCTGAGTACAGTCGTATCCATCATTAAGAAGTGGAAAGTATACCACACCACCCAGACACTACCGAGGTCGGGTCGTCCCTCCAAACTGAGCAGCTGGGCAAGGGGGAGGTTGGTCAGATATGCTGCCAACAGGCCCTTGGCAACTTTGAAGCAGCTGAAGGAATCGATGGCTGAGATTGGCGAAAATGTCCATGTGTCGACGATATCCCGGTCACTCCAGAGAGCTAAACTGGGCAAAGTGGCAAAAAGGAAGCCAAGGCAAAAAGGTCCCCATCTGAAGTCCCGCATGGAGTTTGCAAAGAAGCATTTAACTGATCCTGTCAGCGTGTGGCAGAGGGTTTTGTGGTCAGATGAGACAAAGCTGGAACTTCCTGCTTCTGGCACGGCACATGCCTCAGACGACATCACCTCCTCCCAGCCAGAAGGGGGCAGCATCCTGTTATGGGGCTGCTTCTCATGGACAGGGATTGGGAAACTGGTCAAGATTGAAGGGAAAATGGACGGTGCCAAGTACATGCAGATCCTACAGGAAAATCTGCTGCAGTCTGCTAAGCAGCTAAAACTGGGACGAAAATTCATCTTTCAACATGATAATGACTCAAAACACAAGGCCAAAGTCACACTGGAATGGCTGAATAAGAACAGGGTGAGTGTTCTTGACTGGCCCAAGCAGAGTCCTGACTTGAATCTCATAAATAATCTATGGAAAGACCTGAAGAGTGCTGTCCACCAAAGGTCGCCAAACAATCTGACAGAACTTGAACGGTTCTGCCAAGAAGAATGGGCCAAAATTACACCCTCTCAGTGTGCAAAGCTGGTTGACACCTATCCAGAAAGACTTGCAGCTATAATCGCCGCAAAGGGTGCATCAATCAAGTATTGGCTGATAGGGTGAATAAAGGATAAAAGGTAACGCAATTCAGGGTTTTTAAATGATTCCTAGCAGAGGTGAATTGTTTCAGTCCAGAAAAGCTGAGTACTGGTTGGTGAACTAAAGGGTTGTTGAACGTTGCTTTTCAGTAGGTTTCACCATTAAACTTGGAGAGCAGAAGTAGATTATTGTCAGTCATTTGGGACAACTGTTTAATTTATATTTTCAGAGATGTCTAACAGACTAGATACAGTCAGATGGAAGCACAGCATATTTCACTGTGTATTGTGAGGACTTAGAATATTGGTGTTCATGTCTCAGTAAATTGACTCATTACTTTCGCCTGCTTTGATTGGCTGGTGTTTGTTGATATGCTCACATGACATTTCAATTTACTAAATCTAGTTTATAAGGCCAGTGAATAGCACAGGGTTGCGTACAAGCCCCCTGGTTCCTAAATTTGCGCTGCAGCACTGGAGATTTGCTGTGTTTATTTTGCTCTGCAAGACAAATCAGAGACACTGCTATCACTGCTGTGAAGAAATTGATGAGGAAACTGGTAATTCTTGTATAGTATTAAAATATCACAGCTCCTGCCAGAGGTTCTAGCTGGTTTTGACTCGCTTATGCTTGTAAGCCTGTCCAGCTGGTCGAGTATGCAAATATGCCTATTATCAGCCTACCCATATCACATAATAGTCCTCTGTTTTTCTAATGACTGTCAAATTAAAAGTCCTAACATACATGTCAGGTATGTAATCACTTGACATGTTCTAAAGCCTGTTTAAGCTGCACCACAGACTACCAAATCTGACATGTGCTGTGAACCAGTGTGAATTTTGAGTCTTAGTGTCATTCCACTGCCGACGTTCTGAATAAGTTACATTTTTGCCAGTTTGCTGATGTGTATACGTCTGAAGGCATTTATTAAACAAATAAAATTGTAAAATAATAATATCGTAAGTGTCTTTATAGACGTGTAGATACAAGAACATTAGACAGTGAAGGAATGAAATTAAAACCTTTTTTTGGACAGAACCTTAACATTTATGTCGAATAAAGCATCTAACCCAGGGCCATTTTTTTTCATGATGTTGGCATGTTAGTTATGGGAGATATAAGGTAGGATCGAAGTTTCCTCCACCCATTTTCTGGATGCACCCAGTGGGAACCTTGGGTGTTTCCCACCCACCATTGGTTAGAAACCTCGATTCTTCAGACACTGCTTACATTACTAGGGCTTTTCATACTGAGTAACTTACAACATCTACATTTTTAACTTTTGGATTTGAGAACAAGGCAGATGCTTTTGTCCAAAGCGACATTCAGGTGAAGCAAAATGGCAGATTACATACATTCAGCTGTCAAGGTGTCAACTAGGCAAAAGTGCAGCTAGGCTGAGCTTCCAGTGAGAGCCCAGGCACGAGTCAAAGCAGCATTAGAGCTGGAGCTACACAACATCTTCCAAAGAAAGCAAGAACATAAGACAACTGTCCAACCAGCAGGAAGTGCAACATTAAGAACATTCAGGGAATTGGGGGTGTTTCTCAATGCCAAGAACACAAAGGCCGTACTTGTGGTCTTGGCAAGACCAGTCTTGCCCACTTGCCTTCCAAGAACAAGCTTGAGGGCCACAGTGAATCATGGCATTGGCCTCATTCAGCGTGGATGCGACCGACATATCCTTTGTATTTCGAGCGGGGCAAGAGCAACAGCCAGGGATTTTTATCCTTCTTCTGTACTTCTGTTCTTGAGTATAGGAATTGGTGTTAGGTAATGGAAGATGACGTAAAACAGGTACAAGAGAACACAAGTGCACAAGCACACGGAGCGGGGTCAGACACGTCGGGCTTTGAGGCTCTTCTCGAAGGTGGACTGGGTCTCTGATGGCCAGATATGGCTCAGCAGCTTGTCCCACCACTGGGGAACCATTCATGGGAATCATCTGGAGCGACACTTCTCACGTGCTGCAGGGTGACTGAGTGAGGGTTTGATGTGGGACATAAGGAGGCCCTAAGGCAGGGGTGGTCAGTCTTATCCGCAATGGGCCGGTGTGTATGCAGGTTTTTGGGATAACCCTAAGGTCAGCTGTTTAAACCCAGTTGTGAGGACTCTTCAGCCAATCAGTCCTCTTATCCCCTGCCCTAAGGAACCTCTTGATGCCTGTCCATTGATGGACCTATTGCCCAACCAGCACCAAGGACTTGAACTGGATAAAACTACTGATAAAACTCCAGGTCTTCCTGTGTGGCTACGGGTTATGAGGGTTATGTTTCATCAGGCTGTTCATATCATTCCTCTTTCTTCCCACGTCTTTTTTTCCTCCACCAGCTCATTTGCCTTTATTGTTTATCAAAGGATCCACCAACAGCTATGCGACTTTCTCCCCGTTTATTGCTCCTTGTACAAAAAGGGCTTTACATAGCCCTGCAGGTTTGCTGACAGTTTTTAAGCATAAATATGTTTCGCGCATATAAATATATTAAAAGTAGGAAAACTTTCTCTTATAAAAATAAATATTAATTTAAAAGCATTTACATATATCTGAATTAGTAAGAATGGATGTTCACAGTACAGTTGTTTAAATATTTTAAATATTCTTGTCATCCATAACCACGTTAAGAGCTTTAACTCGGGCACAACTGTGCAGTATTACAGATTCAGCAAACATCAGTTTACCGTAACATTGTTACTTTGTCTTAATAAATATAGTCTACATTTTGCTCTCTATAGCAAGAAATTCTAAATAAAGCAGTCTGAAGATATTTGGCCCCATGAAAGCATATTATGTTGGGCCCCCCCAACCCAGATCAATTCCAAACATTTTTTTAGGACCCCTGTCATTCAGAGACCCTTGGAACCCTCCTAACTTCGCAGCACCCCTGGTTAGATGATTTACTGTTAAGGGTTTGCATTATAGCGTTTGGGGGGTCCCGATGCTCTCACAAGCCGAGGAGGGTGGGGGATCCGAGGGAGTGATCTGAGCACTGGTCCCCGCTGCTGCTGGCGCGGCGGAAAGCAACGCCACAGGTCTGGGGAGACGTGCCGAGAGCGGCGGGAGACGAGGAGGCAGGGAGGCCTTGCTGGGACTGGACAGCTGCTTTGTAGTCCAGCGGGGATGTGGGGTAGGTGAAGACCATGCTCAGTGACAATGGTGTCGGAGAGGGAGAGAAGAAGAAGAGAGGGGTATACTGGGAGTCAGACTTTGGGGTCAGAAGCGGAGCGGAAGAGGAAGTAGAGGCAGCAGGAAGGGCCGGAGGGCAGACTTTCCCTTTCACTTTCGGTTTCTCAGGCCCAGAGTCGCTGGAACTGGACATACAACCAGCCAGAGCAGAACTGACAGGCTCAGCTTTGATGTTCTCCACGGTAACTGGCTGATGGGCCTCGCCGGGCTCGGGAGCGGCGTGGCGGATCTTGCACATGGGCTGGTGGGCATCCAGGATCAGCTGCAGGTGGTCCTTCAGCTTCTCCAGCTCGGCGATCGCGTCCTGCAGCTGGGCTTTCTCCTTCTCCAACTGGTCAGTCTCCTGAAAGGTTGTGAGCGTGCACTTTAGAACAGAACATCCCGTGTCAGACAGTGCCTGCAGCAATTGGGGGTTCAGGGCCTTGCTCAGGGGCCCGATGGTTAAAACACTAAGTCGACTCTCGGATTTGAACCATTAACATGAGTCAAAAGCCATTATCCTCATCATGCCGGGATGAAAGTTTCAGCAACAGCTCCACCGGATTCCACTTTCTCCACTTTTGACAGCATGCACCATATATTGTCCAATTCTCCATTTCCTAGGTTGTGGGCCTAGGTTGTGGGCATAGCAACTGTGCCACCCAGACACGGCTACCAGACCAGGTAGTTGTGGCCATATCCACCTACTATACATGCTATCACATCGACCAGTATTGAGATTCTCCGGAATCGTCATGAACCCCCCGACTCAGCTGAAAGCACTTCTGATTGGATGCTTCACCCCTATTCCGTGCTTGGGGTCAAACTGACCCCAGAGCATCATTAAACGGTAGGCAAATTTCACATGGGGAAATTACCACGGGAAAAGGGTTACAGCGACCGCACTCACGTTCTGCAGCTTGTCCGTTAGCTCCCGACGGCGGCTGCGGCATCTGGCGGCGGCCATCCTGTTACGCTCCCTACGCACTCTCTTCTTTTCCGTCTCTTCGCTGAACAGCTGTGGAGACGAGAGCCGAAGGAATATTAATGACAGTGACAGCCAGAAGTATAAGAGTAGAGAGAGAGGATGTAGTCCTAATCCAACAGGGACCTTCGAATCCTCGTCTCCTCCGACCGTCGCCCGCATTCGGTATTTCTGAGCTCTCAGTCGCTTTCGACTGGAATGTAGTGTCAGCTTTAGTCTGGAATTGATGGTTATGTTGGTTCCGCATTTGTTTAACAGATTGCATATTTTAAAGGTCTGCAGAGGGGTTTCACAGCTGGCTAACAGTTGCGATTACGGCAGTCCCACCATGATTGCAGTCCTTAGAAAACCAGTATTACACCATTTCCTTAACCTTTAATAAACTGTCATTGTGTACTGTGTTTTAAAATCAATATTGTTGTTATAGCTGAATTTAATATTCATTAAACAGCCTAATAAAATTAGATGGACTGGTCTACACTGGCCTGTAGCTCAGAAACTTGCCAATTAAAATGAATAATCTGCTCAGTGTTAATATTATCCCAGGCCAGAATGCCCAGATGCCCCTTCCGTAAATAATCAATTCACCGCCCAGTAAAGAAATACCACCTTGGGACAAAGCCACCCAATAAGAATGTAGCATTCATCTTAAAAACATTAGATTCCCATTAAAATTCTGCTGTGTCATTCTTAATTTGCTTATTAGAAAGAGAACAGTCAGTATTGAGACCCCAAGTGTGACTCAGCAAGAAAGTATTTGACCTGCCTCGGTGACTCACAGAAAATTCCCGTTTTCCCTGAGCTTGGCTCCTCTTTAAGATGACATTAATATTGCCATAACAGCGTGACAGTTCCTCAAGTCCATTCAAATTAATTTTCCTCCTAACTAAACCTGTTTTTTTTTTTATCAAACCAGATCAAAATCATTTTCATACTGCCAAACACTTCCTTGCTTTGCATAAAGGTGCGAGCTTTTATAAGGTGCAATGCGCATTTTCTAGTGAAATTATTCTTTTTTAAATTGGGGGAAATACCGACGACGGGCGGGGACTAAAACAAACAAACAGTGAGATGTTGAGCATTTAATCGGTAAATATGACTTGTTTCCTGTTTTTTCCAAGTAGCGATACTGAGACTGAGAGTATAATCAACAGTTGCTCTGCGCGTATTCGGGGTTTCTCTGAAAATCTCACCCCATCCCCTAATCGGAACTGCCTCTCCATGCATGTTACCCGTTATATGTCAAGTCCACTATGTTCACATACAAACTGCCCCGATCTCGACGGCTGGCATACAGGCCAATGTACACAAAATCACGCTGCCTAGTGCGCGTTGCTCGGCGTAATGCACAGTGCGTTCATCCTCCTCCGACACCCGTCCGTCGGAACGGAGCCCGGTCGTAAGTCAGGGACAGACTGTATATCTCTGCCTCTACCGATCGCATTCGCATGTACACTGGCAAAGTCAGGCTTTACTTACGGGCTCATCACGTCGTCTTTTTCTGTCGCTGCCAAATGCCCCAGGTTCGATCGTCACTAACTTCTGCAACGGTGCACCGGGGGGCCAGGGAGCGGCCGCATGGCGCGGAGGTGAGGGCTGTCGCGCCCACTGAAGGAATGGAGTCCGGCCTGATGTCATGCTGGGCCCGAGGCCTGGCATCGCCTAGAGGAGGGACACAGAACGGAGAAACGGGTGAATTTTTGCAGAATCTGTGCTGCAAAGTAAATTGGCCCGTATCGGACATCTTCACAGTGACAACACAGCCCTGCACTGTACAAGCAGTATTACTTTGGGATGGACGCATTCACGTCTAGACATTAATTAGACGAGGGCATTCAAAGTAAAAATTTAAAACAAGTAAGAGGAAGAAGAAGAATTAGATTGTGAACAAGGCAAATGAAGAGAAGGAATTAGGAAATGGGAATGAAGAGAGATGAAGACAGATGGAGAGAGATGGAGCAGATTAGAGCACGGAAAAAACATTGTTTCGTCCATCGCCCTACCGCTCCTCAGCCGTACAAAACATAATCAAATAAGATTTAATGCTGATACTGTTAGTAAAATATTTTTTTTAATGTAGCGTGTGTTTTATTATTATTATTATTAGTAGTAGCAGTAGTAGTAGTGTTAATAATAATAATAATAATAGTAGTAGTGGTTGTATTGTCACTGAGTTTTGGCTACTATTCTAAAAGTTATGACATGCTCGCACTCTTCAAAGCCTTCAAAAACAAGTATTATGAAAAATACAATGAGCGATTAAAAATATGAAGACTTGACAAACCTTTTGCTGAATTGAGGGTACAGTGCACACGTCCAGCACTTTGGAGATTCCGTACCCAAGAGTCTTGTTATCGCTCCGGCTGCCTCTACTTTGTTTGGTGTCGGTACGGTACATATTTTGATAAGGACGCCCTTTAACAAAACAGTCCTGCCACACTGGTGATGTATACAGTTTGGTACGATGTCAAAAGTTTATCTAATGTATCCTCTCGTAGGATACCTCAAGTGTGAATCTGTCAAGTCGAGAGCGCGAAACTCTTTTGCTGCGACAAGGCGAAAACCAATGTATAGAAAATGGGGTATTTTAATAAACATATTTTATTCATTCGTTCCTGTGTTACACTTCAGTTTTCAGAATAAACCAACATTTACTTTAAAGTCTTGTTTATGGCACTTATTATGTATTATAATGCACTGTCTTTGAAGTAATATTATTTATCCCTATATTGACAATTTGGTGTCCCCCTTCAAATATAACAAAATGGTGTGATCCATCACGTGAAAAGCAACAGGTCAACGTAAATGCCCAAATATGGTAAATCTCTTCCCACTTCCTCGGGGATTCCTACTTTGAATACGTACCCTAGGGCACGTTTCAGTCGTTTCCGTTTCTCGCGTATTTTAATTCCAGTGTTTTGTTTTCCAGGGAAGCCGGTTAATCGTCAAATATTTAATTTGTATTTACCACTCCAAAAAACATTATAATTACCTTTCATAGTTGTATACGATTTCAATATTTGTAAACCAGGTGCTCAACAAAGTATAAAAGCAATCAGTGGAAACATTACGTGAGAATTATGAATGGATTCCATTACGATCATATGCCGCATTACGCCATACCCACACCGGAGGCCACGGTAGGCTGTAACCATTACAGTGAGCTGTTCCGGTAATACTGGGTGTTTCAAGTTTACTTTATGACATAAGCCAGATGCGCAGGTGTGTCAGAAAATCAGACAGTATGAATTACGGGAGTATGATCTGTGTTTGACGTCTAATTAAATGTGATCATGTCTTATTAAATTATTTGTGTGATGATGTACCAATGCCGTCTAGCTAGTTTTAACAGAAACGCAGTTAAAAAGGAATTCTAAGTGAGGTGAACGTGCACTTCGTCTTTTACGGTTAGCGCGTGCTTATTCTTAACACAGAATTCGGTTTCGTAATCCGTAGTTTATAAAAGTACGTTAACTTGTGTAAAACGTACGTAAAACAAAGGGTGTTCATCCCTGGAAAGTTTAAGGATTGAGCAAATTTGCCGGCAACCGGAAGATTGCTGGTTCAGCATCTAGGACATGTTTTGTAAGGGCAGTTTCCAGATTACTTGTTACGACAAACATTTATTTCCTTTATATGACACGTTTATGAGTACTGCATCCTGGACATAGTCAGAATCAAATGTCTCATACATAAATATATGTGTGTGTATGTCATGAAGAGCAAGATGGGGTATGCGAAAAGAGAATTTCCCCACAGCGATTGATCAATAACGTTTAATACTACTATTACTACTAATAATAATAATTACTATTATTATTATCATCATCATCATTATTATTGCATGCTGCACTAGATGAAACAGTGAATTCAAATCAAACCACACAGTCACAAAATACATTTTATTCTTTCAGACTGTGATTGATCAAACATACATACATACACACACATTACCACTAAATACATACATAAACAATGTTACTATGGTTAGCCTACAACTTAGGAAGTTTGTACATTCCTTTAACAGACACCAAAACCGTTGTTTTGGTTAAAAAATTCCATATAGAGTGACAGATTTTTAACTAATGTTTGTGTGGGTGGATTTGGTGTTGCACTTTGAAATGGAAGTAGCTTAAAGTAGAGTGTAATTCAGTCTGCTAATAGGTTAGCACATGCCTTAGAGGGGCCGAAATGCCCCCACAGTGACGTCAAACAGTTTGGCATTGTTCAACTTTCCATCCTTGTCCAAAAGGAAATAGAATCTGTGACCTTTGACCCGAAGGGGGATGAAAGAAGGGGACTCCATCCGATGTGCGTGGCAGGTCACATGGGACAGGGGCACTCTGATATCCCGGGCCTTGTCGGCTCCAAATGGTGACTGCGTTTTCACAGTGACCGTACCACCACCCTTATGCAGAACCACCCGGCTGACAGAGCGACGACTAAACAGCACCCCAAGTCCAACAATGGCTCCTCCTGCAAAGGCAACGAGCAGCTTGTCAGTGTCACTGACATTATAGCTTTCAGCAAGAACAAAAAGGAACAATGGTTAAGCAGCTGGGAAAATGTAAACATGTTCAAATCATACTTGCCTTAGCTTAGTATATCTATAAAACATGGGGCTGTGTAAAAAATATTAAGGCCAACTTGTATATTAAGGCCAGCTATGAATGTTGACTCAAATATCTACCAAGTACATAAAGTAAGATGGGGAAATGGGAGATGTACTGACTGAAGCATCTCTTGTTTGTGCTACTTGGAGATAAGTGGTTCGGTAAATATGCAGGAAGTACCTTAGCCGCTGTGGCTAATTGTACTTACCCAAAGCAAGACAGCCCAGGGTGAACCCGAACCTCCATGTATTGGTACCTAAGGACAAGCCGAAAACCGGAAGTCCTTCATCGCCCTTTGATTTCACGTCCTCGGTGGCCTTTTTGTTGCCAGTCTTGGTCTCTCGCAAACTGGTAAAAGCGAAGTGAGCCAAGTACGTCCAGAAAAGCGCCTGGCATGCACAAAACGCCGTCAGCAGGCGAAAAAACCTGGTTCGGTCGTGCTCGAACAGAACCACGTCTCTCGCTACAGCAGTGGAGGTGGAGTAGGTCCGTGTAAACGCTGCGTTTGGCTCGACGGATACGTGCAGGCATCTTTTCTGCATCTGCGAGATGGCACACGTGAATTTGCTCACATTCTCCCGCACACACAACCTTCTCAACGAGTCCCACCACACAGAAGGCGAATTTAATCCTAAAGACGGGTTTTGTGACAATCCGTTTGTGATGAGGTTGGCTCCCCTAGTAGTGTTTGAAATCTCGCTCAGTGTCGAATTTCGCGTTGCGTGCGTGTCAAAAGCTCGTCTCTGAGGCCAATGAAATACTTGGCAACCAAAAAGAAATTTTCTGCAGCACGACGTGGGACAGGAGCGACAGCCTGGGAAAGCAAAAAGTAAATACCGTGCCCCCATTCTAATTAGTTTGCTCTCTCTCTTTTATTATTATTTTTTAAATTATTTCCAAATGCATCCGATTATCTGCTACAATTTAAAGCAGCTAACTTTCTGCATTGGTAGTCCCGGTTTTAACGAGGACGGTCACCGGACGCCATGCGCGACAGATGTACGGAGAGTATGAAGGTCCAAAAAGCTTAAATTTGTAGCGCGGATGTCAAAACCGTCTAGATGCTTTTTTGCGATAATGGTTGATGCGGAAATACTGGTTAATGTGTTTCTGCGCAACGGTGACGATGTATATTCATCAGTGAAAACCAGAATTGTAGGGATATGCTATAGTCGAATTTCCACTATTTTGGCAATGAGTTTCACAAGAATTTATTCATCTGGGCTAGGTTGTTCAATAAGATTAATCCGGATGAGAAGGACCCTGATTTGGAAATCCCGCGTTTTCCATCTTACATTTGTGCGGTTTTGGATTGTATCACCCTGATCCAGATAAAATCTTTTCAAGATTACCGAATCCGGATTACCAGTGTTCTAAATGGGATTACATATTACGATGTAGGCTACTAGCTATGTCAAGATTAACAGGTAGTGTTGGTTACAGCACAATAAAATAATGCAAACATCTCCTTCTATTTCCATTAAACAGTCAGACCCCTCATCTGATCAAAAACAAATAAAAATACATTATTCATAAATACATCGTGAACAGTTTGAACACCTGTTTAAGGTCATTAAAAGGCAAAATGTCCAACTGTTAACAACAATAAGAGATGTAATTGCTAGAAACAACCTTTATCACTGTAACGATTGAGTAAATCAACTACAAAACATATTATGTGACCAGTTGTGTGGTTTTATTACATTTTGTTCCTGGAATACATTCACCCTGAATCCACACTTTTGTTCGGATCAGGGTAATTCTTTGGATCAAAGGTATCCCAATCCCAACGACACATCCTGTAGGTTAGATCCAGATCACAACTAAGACTGAGTTACCGATTTCAGAAACCCTTTTTTCTTTTGTGCAACCCATTTTCAAACTTTGATCCTATCTGATAGCTGAAATACAGTCAGATTGTACTTCTGAACAACTGTGCCTTGGATGTCATTCCATTCGTAACTCTTAATGATTATGCTTAAGCGATTCTTGTCGGGGTAGTCTATCACATGTAGACTGGGGTGCCCTAAAAAATTAGCAACATAACTGGATTTGGTGGGCCCAATATGATATGGTTTCATGGGGCCCAAAATCTCTACCAACACCCCCTGCATGACAGACACAAAATCTAAAATGCTACCATGTGTTAAATCTCATTTACGCCAATGACTATTGGATCATTCCAGTACTTCTGTGGGGTAGGAAGTGCAACTTCTGACTGAAAATGGGTATGGAGCAATCGCAGTGATGTAACGTAGCATAACGTTATGGTAGCTCACGGTGCACCGTGCTTTGCAATGATGGGGTAAGGTACTCTTCGCAAATGTAAATATAAATAGAATTCTAACAAAAACCCGTCACAGCAAATCGCAAAAGACTGACGGGAATATGATTATGAATGTCTGCAGCGGTTACGTAACCATAATCTCTGGATTGACCGTTTACGTAAAACCGAAACCTCAAGCATTTTATCCCGACTTTTCGGCGTTCAGCGGCACTGCATAATTTATGGGTTTCTTTTGAATGGACTGGATCCTATATCACTGTGCTACCTACTGTAATGCAAATTTATGGAACTATGGAACACCGCTGGCGCGACATATCATTCGTTCGATTACTGTACTTTATGGCAAATGTTTAAAATGCATAATTAGCTTTGTGAATGTGCTGACTGTAATAAAACTTCTGTGCGCTTTCTAAATACAACAGGAACTTTAGATATACCGAGTTGTGCAGGTATTAAAGTCCAAATTCTTTTAATATTATTCTAACACACCCCTTTTCATTCCGATCTTTTGACAACATTCGTCGTAAATGTTTGGCATATAACCAAGTCCTCATAAATTAAAAAGAAAAATAAGTCCTCATTCATTTCAAGATGAAATTCACCAGATGAACACTAGGTGGAGGCATTTAATCAACAAAGAAATTAATTATTATTTAATTATCAGGGTGACACGGGGATTCAGTGGGTAACACTCTTACATCTCCAGGGATGGGGTTCAAATTCGACTTCCACTCTGTGTGTGGAGTTTGCATGTTCGTCCCGTGTCACGTGGGTTTCCCCTGGATGCTCCGGTTTCCCCTCCAGTCCAAAGACACGTAACAAGGCTACCTGGCCTCTCTGAATTCCCCATAGCGTGTGAGTGAGCACATGCATGCGCCCTGCGCTGCACAGGCATTCCACATTAGGAAATAAATCCGTGCACTTTTCAACAGCAAATCAGAATACCCTACACAATAGTTACAACGTTTAATACTACATTATATCACCTAAATATTTCCCAATTACTAAATGTGTCAAACCATCAGCAGCAACATATAAACGACGTACAGTAAATAATTAAAACATTCCAGCATATACACATACGCGATTATTTTGGATCACTTTTATTATTATTATGGATGACTGCAATGGTATGGTCTGAAAATGCAACATCATCTTGTCTGCATAGGTTGTTTATACCCCGCCCCCTTTTTTTCTTTGTCTCAGCCCCCCTCTCGGCCACTGGCTAATCCCAGATCCCCCCTCCGTTCACCCTCTCCCTATGTCTCTCCCTCTCCAGCGCCTTCCATCGCCTCGGTTTTTTTTTTTTTGCAGTGGAAATGGTTTTGCCCTTATTGCCTTATATGGCGATCGGCGCCCGCGAGCCGCCGAACACGCGTGAAGCGGTGGGTGAGGCGCGCGCGCGCCGCCGCCACCGACATTCGCTTCCTTATATGGAAGCGCGCGCGGCTAACCTTAACGGAGGGAGAGAGAGGGAGCGAAGAGGGGAAGAGATAGAGGGAGATAGAGAGAGAGAAAGAGAAAGCAATCGGCTTTTTTTTTATATTATGATGATGTTGACGATTTCGGCAATGAAGGTAATGATAAAATAATGATAAAAATGAATGTAAAATCATGATAAAATAGTGCAGGCGGCGGACAGGGTTGCGCAGAGGGTCTGGATCGTCTCTTTGGATAGATGCGGTTTCACTGAGCCTTACTGTCTGTGGTGCGCCGGCGCCCGGCGGCTGTCTGCGCTTCTCCACGTTGCACGTCACCTCTGCATCCCCCCCCCCCCATACGGGCTCACCGAAATTTCCTTGTCACTTTGAAAGTTGTCCGTTTTCGTTTTTAGGTCTATAATTATTCTATTTTGAGTGCTCATGTTGTTTATTTGAAAACGTTGTTTCAATAAATATTAGGAAATGTTTTTGATTTTACTAAATCGATCATAGAGAATAACAGAGTATTTAAAGCACACCATTGAAGTATGTATACAAAATAATGTTGTTTACTGTAGCACATTCACATTTCCAAATGCACATTTTGCACATTTTTTTTCGGGTATTGGCTCTTAAAAGTGAACCTCAGTTTCAGTATGGTGGATGACAGTAGTTTCCCACTCGGCACTGTGTCTGGTGATATTCTTTGGAAGCCAACATAGCTTATCAATTGATTTGTCCTTATTAATCTTAGTATCAACAGTAGCTACTTTATATATATATATACACACCAGCTATGATACTGAAACCTGATTTATAAGCTTAAATATATCCGGCCATCTTGCCAGGTCCACTTACATAATGCAGGGCTTTGGCTAACCTGGGGCATCGCTTGGGAACCACACCAGGCACAAGGCTGGATACCCCCAGCCCATCTACACACATATGCTGCACACGAAGGGAAACCAGCCCACCTAAACCACACATCGATTGTGGTGAGAAAACCAGGGGACTCAGCGGAAACCCACAATTCAAACTAAATTGGAACTTTCGGTTTAAGAAAAATGACGTGTGACCTGTGTCTTGCATTGCTAAAATGCTTTCAGCAATCTGATAAGGCCGCTTGTTACGAGGTAACCACGCAGAATTTCTGAGTTGTATTTAAAGACAGCCCATAATAGTGTGCAGATGGCTGGCTACTGTTAATGTCATGTCAGGGGTTTAAGTAAATTATCCCTATAGCTTCATTTACCAATGAAAGTGTTTAGTATTCTTGTAAACATAAGGCATGCCTGACATTTTATCCCTGCTACCGGTCTGGTACAAGTCTCCACCCACACAGAAATGTTACAATGGTGTTTTGTAGTAGATCAGGCTGGTTGGAAGTAAAGGAATTTTCTGCTTTTTTATAAGAAGTGTAGATATGTAGATGATGGGTTACACAAAGCTGAGCCAAGCAACTTGTCAATTTACTTGGATGTATAATTAAACTCAAAAGTAAAACCAAAAGACACATCCAGAGACTATTTTCTGGTGTCCAGTTGAAATTTTAAAAATTGACAACGCAGCAATGCGTTGCTGTTGGCAAGTAGCAAATCTGGAAGTATATGTGCTTCCCAAGTAGCTAAATCGTCAACAATTCGACGCTTTGTAGTTAATGGCCCGTGTTAATTGCTAACATTTTGCAGCTTGCCACTGCGGCCGAAAACTGCATTTCCCAGAAAACCCCGCGCTCGCCCATGCCCCTTTTCAGTGGCTGTCGAGTGTGCCGTCATCGCACAGGCGCGCGTCCGTCCCCGTGTCAGTCGTCTGTGCGAGAACGAGACCGCATCGCCTTCCATTCAATTCCGATTAAGACGCCGACACAGAGACACAACCATGGTATGTCTGTATTTTTAATTTTTTTTCTAATTTTTTTGCGCAAATGTCTTATTTCACTTCCTCGGAAGAGGTCGAGAAATCCTCACGTTCGCTCATTGCGGGGTTGCCGGGAGCGGCCGGAATGCGCGCGCGGGGCTTATTTATTTATTATCATGGTTCCTTGTGCGATAATTTCGAATGAAATCGCCACCGCGGGACTCGCGTGCCGCATTTTCGCGATGAATCTAACGGCGTTCTGGCGGAAGCCGCCAGCGCTCACATGAGGTTATATTCTGAGTCACATTTTGGCTTTTTTTTTTTTTTTTTTTTCTTTTTTTGGGTCTGGCTTTATAATGGTAATGCCGGGATATTGGAAGGAGAGGGAAAAAATCTGAGGGGGGGCCACTGGCGCCATTTCCTCCATCCTTTTTTTTTTGTGAGCCCGGGCCTGTCCTCCGCCTTGCGAGCCCGTTATCGCCGCCGCGTCTCCGGGGCTCCCTCCTGCCGGCTCGCCCCATGCACGCCATCTGCTCCATGGCGATCGCCTGTAGTAAGGCAATACGAGTCGGCGTCGTAATTTTTAAAGTGCCCCCGCTGGATCGGATCCCCTTTGTCGTCTGTGTAGGTTGACAGGGTGAATGGGGGGGGGGGGTCCTATGAACGCCTTATAATGGATCGGATGGCAGATAAGTGCCGCAGCGCGCCGTCCTGGCCTTGGACGGGCGTCTCCAACAGCATCTTTAATCTTTTTTTCTTTTTCTGCCGTATATTTGTATCCCCCCCCCCCCCCCCCCCCCCCCCGC
>JAODKL010000063.1:403411-418808 GCA_026780765.1 Petrocephalus schoutedeni
CCCCCCCCCCCCCCCCGATGCGCGACCAGACACCTCCGTAATGGGCATTTGAGCCCCACCCTAGATGAGCCAGGGTTTTTTTTAATGCCTGAATTTCCCCCCCCCACCCCACAAACATTTTAATTTAGCCCTAATTTGCGGACTCTTTACTGTCGGATTTTTGCATTAATGGCCGGCTGCGTGGCGCGGCGATGGTATTTTGGTCTTTATTCCTCGCCTTAAGGTATTCAGGAATGACCCCCCCCCTCCCTCTGTGCCATTCGCGTTCCTCCCTGTATCCTAATGACCAGCTTATGCCGAAATGGGCGCACGTACGTGCGAAATGCCAGCCATGTACGGGAGGGGGGTGCATGCAGCGAGGCATTATTTATGCGGTCTAAAATGGCGCTTTGGGTCGCTCTCGGGGGGGGAGGAAAGATCAGCGCCCGGTAATGCAGAATGAGGTCGGGCGGCTGCGATCGCCGGGCGGCCGGCCGAGGGTCTCCCCACCGCGGGGGTACAGCGAGGGGCGACGGGCGCTGGGCGGCGGCGGCGTGATTTCGGCTCTGCGGCGGCCGCGTTACGCACTTTCGCCGGTGGCCATGTTATTCCGCCGCACTCCTCCCTCTTCCTTTGTTCCACACCTTATCTTAAAAAAACAAAAATGGGGGGAGAAGAATGTTGCACAGAAAACGTGGCCCGCGGCGGGGGTCGGTCGAGCTCTGCTTTACCGGTTTTTTTTTTTCTTTTCTTTTCTTGAGGACCTAACGGTCCTCACGCCTGCTTTACGAAAAAATAATCCCCGCTTTCCCGTTATTGTAAGACGCGCGTCTCTCCCCCCGCATGGCGGCCCGGCGGAGCCGCGTAACCCGGGCCGCCACCTCCGGCTCGTCATGGGGCTGGATATGGGGGGCGGCTTTGCGTCGCAACGCGCCGGGGTGTGGCTACTCCGTCCTGGCCGCATTGATGCGGCCGCCCGGCGTTGCGGGGCCCCCGGGTGGCGGGTGTAAATTAGCCTCAAACCAGCCATTTTGTCCCCCCTCCAGTGTTAATTTCGAGCCGGCCCAGTGAAGCCGCCCCCGTAGTGCATTATCCGTCCGCCCCGGCGTGTCCGGCCCGCTTGGGCGTGTTCCGGCCTTTGCGGCCTGGGGCTAAAGTGCGGCCCTTATCGGCCGCGTCGCCTCGTTTTTCCCGCCCCTCCTGGCTCCCCTCCATACCGTCACAACCTGAAAGCGTGATTGAAAATCTGAACTGGATCCCGATAAGAGATCGTCCGGCTTCCCCCTGCCTGTAACCGGCTGTTTCCCCCACCAGGCTTTAAGTGGCCATTGTTTACTGCGGTGTGGCCCTTTGCATATAGGCTCCTTTGTAATAAACACCGTATTTTAATCCAGCAGGGAGCCCTCTTGTGCCAGGCCAGCATCGCGTTTGACGGGTCGCTTACTGGTTGCTTTGCTGACCAGTTTGCAGAGGTCGCCTGCCAGTTTATTGCTGCATCACCCTTAGTGATTTCAGATTATAGGCCTGTGCTGTCTTTGTTGGGCCCCCTCAGACTTAATTATTAGTGTCGTTAAAAGGTTAAGACCTGGAACTAAGAGCTTCGGGCCTTGGACCTGACGGCTTGCATCCTGACATTATTCCAGGATAAATGGCAGGCCTTTGCGTTCTGCCCCTCTTGTTGGAATTCCTTCATATTTTAAAGGCAAGACTGTGTACTGTAGACACTGCAGTCTAATTTGTAATGAATTTCTTTGGTAAGGAATCTTAGGAGACCGACCCGAGGTTGACATGGTATCTTTGAGAACCAGCTCATAATGGCTACCTGTACAGTAAAGTCATTACCTAATCTGGTTTAGCTGTTTTAGGTTTTTTTCTCATTTCCTAATGCCAAAGAGCAAGCTAGTTGTGGAAAATATTAAACTTGCCAGTACTTTCACGAAGGCTTCGCCTCCCACAGCTCCGTCAGATGCTTTATTCGTTCTGGTTCTGTGGCCCCTTCTGTGGCCCGGATTCCCACTCTGTATTCAGATGGGTGTCTGTTGAAGAAGCGCAGTAATGAATTTGGTGCTAAAACCCGCAGCCCTTGGGCCACCTAGTGGCCAGGCCTGTTTATTGCACCAGTAACCAGGATGTGCCGGACATGCATGGTTTGCTGTTTATATGCCTGAGAGTCAGGAGATAACCATCAATGTAGGACTAGACCCTCAGGGGGGGTTCCCCCACAGACATGTTTTGGGGAGGGGGCGGGGGGTTGCCAAGTAATGTTCCAGCTGGTGTCTGCTGTACCACACTCCTCAGTAGCTGAACAATTCCAGAAATTCCGGCGGCAGGAAATCCTTCTCTGCTAGCCTTTGCTGTGATGGTGGTCTTATCCTGATCAGCAAACATGGCATATTTGGTGGCGGGGGGTGCATCTAATTTTCGTTGACGTCTGGGCATTGAATTGACTTGACACCTTTACTGGTCTTCCACAGATTGTCCTAGTGCAAGCTCTGTGGCTGAGATGCCATCCACACCAGCAAGCTTATGTTTTTGGACATTCTTCCCACTCCCTTCCTGTTAGTGACCCCACCCTTCCCCTGCAGAGAGCACCCTTGGGGGGAGGCATGGCTTGCTGTTAAGTTTGTCAGTGTATTAGTGTCTGGTGGTTGCAGTCTGGGACGGTGTTTTTGCTTAAACTTTAATACCCTAAAGAGAAGACGGGTGTGTAGCCTGGCTGGCTGTTCTCTTAGCTTGGCGTGCAGCGGGCGTCTGCTGCATTCCCGAAATGCCCGAAGGTTGGAATGGTCACATTGACACAGGCGTCGTAACAAACTAACGCACCTCATTAAGTTTTGGTTTGGTTGCCATGGTTGGACTTGTGACTCTGAACTGGCACTGAAAAATGCTGTTGAAAGATCATCGTAACTAGTTGTCGCTGTGTACAAGTCTGACTCTACCAAGTCAATAAGTGGGTAAAATGGGCTTTAAATTGTACTTGTTTATTTCAGAAGTTGATATCCTGTTACTGTGATTTGTGTTGAGTGCAGTTTATGCTGTACGGCAGCCTCCTTGTTAAAACTAATTCAGAAAACGCTGCCTAATTTTTCCTTAACCCTTTAATACTCCTTTTGCTACAATGATGCATTCCCCCCATTATTTAATTCTCTTGTGGTGGTAAAGCCATTGATTCCACATTTTTAAAGTCAGCCTAGAAATAGTTACGGTTTGTTATATTAGTATGTACTGAGTAGTGTTTTGTTTATGGGGATATTTCTGAAATGTCTTTCAATACTCTTCAGTCCACATCAGCATGTTTATACAATTGTAGAAATTGAGCCCTTGGCTTTTTGGGATATCAGTAGGAATTTGCATTGTACTTGTACACAAAGTAGACTTTGTGTAGACTTGTGGATCTCTTAAAGTAAGAAATGGTTACAAATACTATGCTGGGGCATTGCAACGATGTGACGTTCACTAATGTTCTGAATTGTCCCGTTTGCATAATGGTGTGAATTTCTGAATATATTTAAAGGGTCTTTTCTGTGGAATTTTCTCACTGTCGGGGGGGCAATCTAGTCCTTGCTCTGTTGATTTTTAAGAAATAGACCCTGTCCTAACGCTCACATTCTTCCGATCTCAGGCCTCCGGGGTAACAGTCACCGACGACGTGATCACGGTCTTTAATGACATGAAGGTGCGCAAAGCGCAGGCGTGCGAGGAGGAGAAGAGGAAGAGGAAGAAGGCCGTGCTCTTCTGCTTGAGTGACGACAAGAGGAACATCATTCTGGAGGAGGGCCGTGAGATTCTGATGGGCGACGTGGGGGAGACCATCCAGGACCCTTATCTGCACTTCGTCAAGATGCTGCCTCCCAACGACTGCCGTTATGCCCTGTACGACGCGACTTACGAGACCAGGGAGACTAAGAAGGAGGACCTAGTCTTCATCTTCTGGTGAGGAGGATGTGGTGGCTTAGGGTTGGGAGCTAAGGAGCTTAAGTGCGTGGAGACATGGTTTCTGTGTATGCTATGCTATGCTATGGTCTGGACTGAACCCCAACTCCTTTCCCCAGGGCCCCTGAGAGTGCTCCTCTGAAAAGTAAGATGATCTATGCCAGCTCCAAGGACGCCATCAAGAAGAAATTCACAGGTGAGTACCGCAGCTCCGGGCTACAGTAGGGTACACTAGGACCCTGGGGGGGAGAGCCTGCACCAACATGGCTTCTGGTGGCTGTGTGGGTAGGCCGCAGTCACGGGGACGAATGCAAGGTGTCGACCAATAGCGGCGTAGCAAACCTTCGATGCTGCCTTTTGATTTGTACATTTATGGCTGATGGTATACTGGGCACAGATGAGTCACCCTGTGCTGTCCAAAGAGTCCTTGAGGGTCATTCATTCAGAATGTCTGGATGGCATCTTTTAAGCAACAAATGCAAGTGCTGCTGGTAGTACGACAGCTGCTGTGTTGTACTTTTCAGTGTCATAGAAACTGATGGGTTTCTTTCTGTCTGTCTTCTCCTTTTCCAGGTATAAAACATGAGTGGCAAGTCAACGGTTTGGACGACATCAAAGACCGACGCACCCTGGCAGAGAAGCTGGGCGGCCAGACAGTGGTCACTCTCGAAGGGAGCCCTGTATAAATCTAGTCTCAGGCTTCTAGTGAGGCCTGTAGGGGGTGGGGAAACACTACTATATCACATAGGGTTTGGCTGTTCATTCCAGTTTGGGACATAACGGGACTGGGAAAGCAAGTGGGCGGGGCGAGGGGTAAAAGGGGTGGGGATGCGTGTGGGGTTAAGTGTTTCAATTTCCAAAATTTGAGGCTGTCATTTCAATTCAGATACATAATGGAGGACAACAAAATAAAAATGTGATTAATAATGAAGGATGGAAAACTGAAGAAATTGAAGTTCTGAGGGGTTGTTGGTGACGCGTCTAGTTTGGGCTATAGGATCTGCTTCAAAATGAAGGTAAAGGGAATCGGGGCAACCGGCTCATTCTTGAATATTGCTGAACACTGTTTCTTAATTATATCTACCTTTTTATTTTGCCAAACTTTTAGTTTTTACATAATTGTTTAGCTGAGACTAGGTATAATTCAAGGACCATTTGCATAAAATTTCATTTCGGCGGGCTGCTATATCGCACTTCCATAGTTGGGTTTTTTTTTGTTTGTTTTTTTTTCCATGAGTTTAACTATGTGATTTAACCATAATTCCAGTCAAATATTACTTGAATATCGTGTGATTCAAAACCAAACAAATTGCGTGTCGGGGTGGGTGGGTGGGCGGCAAATGCATTCCTTTTACAAAGACGAATGTGGGTACCAACTGACATCGACTGAAGTCTGCTAGCGGTAGTAATGGATTGAAGGTGAGGAAGCAGAGATGAGACTGAGATCAGAGAACAGTGGATGGAAGATTGTTTTGTTTCATCTCCTTATCTCTAATAAAAAAGCACTAAACTAACTTTCTCTGTTTTATTTGCACCACGCTGTCTGTGACTCTCACCCACTCGCGTATCGCTTTACACAGACTCCCTCCTGACTGCTTGCTGGCAAATTTCCGAAGTGGCACGGTGACCTCACACTGTTAGTGTCAGGGACTTGAATTCTGCGCCCCACTGTGTGCTTGGGATTTTTATTTATTTTTTTTCTTCCCGTGTTGCACGGCTTTCCTTTGGGCACTGGACTGGTATCCTATTCTGGCGTAACCAACACCACAGACACCCCCTGCCCAATTAAAATGATGCTAATACTGAAACTGGGGATGTAAATATCCCAGGGTCGTAATTTGTCGGCGTGTTTTTGGCGCCCCCTGGTGGACCGTGAAGGTATTTAAGAAAATGACTTTACGATGCCTCGAGCCGTTAAAATGTTTCACATGACACGTCCTTAGACCCCGTGATTAGTGGAAATGTTTAAAGTTTAATGAAATTGCTTCAAAATGCAGTTGGTTACTTGACAATTTTAATTAGCCGAAAAGGTAATTCCTCTACTTCCATGAAGTCGATTATCATGTAGAACTACGTTGGTAGTTCCTTTATTGATCAAACTGTGAGAGGAAATCGAAATTTCTGAACAATATAAGTGCTGGAGCCGTATGGAAGAAGTCTCTTCTCACTGATAACGCGGGTTCTGTTCCGCTCTTCAGATCTGAACTTAGGTTACTATGATACACGCTGAAAGTTTTGAAGATTCACGTTTTTAATCTTGTGATTGATTCGGTGCATTGTATTCGTTTCTGTGCCACTTTTGTCCACTGGGTGGCACCATACTCTCCTCTGCGGCAGAAGAAACACAGCCATGGTGAATAGGCTGTAAAAACAACCTAGACCTACCTGTGAGAGTTCTGCGCCTCGCGGCCTTATTCTGCAACTACAGTAAATATAAATATGTCTCCGAAGTTGTACTTAGTCTAAAGTCTAATCTGACATAAAATTTAACGTGTTTCGTTTTTTTTAATGCCCCAGCGTTTTCTTATGTGTTCGGTGAATGGCTTGTATGCGACGTCGCAGTCAAAGCGTAGTATTTTTAAGATGCACTGAGTTGTTGCACGTAATGGTTCTAGACTTCCACCGCTCAAATTCCATTATTTTTCTCATTTCCAACCCCCCCAAGTTAAACATTTACATTTTAATCCTTAAAACCCACAAGATGGTGTAATGGGATATTCATGCTCTTAAATTGACCATCGCTGTGATGAATATTGTAGGCAAACACAAGTCATGCCCTTGAGTGTGGCGCGCAAGCAAAATCGCTTCAGTTACTGTATAAAACTGCAAGCTGTGTAAGTCATTCTGACCACGAGAAAAAAAAAATCTGTTACGCAAATAAATCACTGGGACTGCTTTCGAAAAAAAACTCTACGTGGCAAACAGGAATGATGATTAGGCAGAAAAAAAAACACTTTGTGTCCCTACCCCCGCTATCACTGGCTGATGTAATTACTCCGGTCTTTCTTTCCGTAGAACCTAACACCGTCTTTGTTGCTTTTTTCCTGTTACCCGCATGCCCTAACACGCCTCTAATTCTTGCCATGAATGGGTGGGAATAGTGAGTGGGACACGCAGGTGGTTGTGTCCCACTGCTGCCCGGTAGAGGGCGCCACATCTCCCATTGCGCGAGATCACAGGTGCGCCGAAAGACTGGAATGTACCTTCGAGTCCAGTCAAATTAAACGTTCACGTGACGTATGCATTCGCCGAAGCATGCTAGATTCAAGGTGCATTGTTTAAGATCATGCTGCGAGAAATCACGAGTTGTTAACCAATCCCAGGGGGAAAAAATTAAGATGAATTACTTTTCTGTAATACCAACTGAATCATTCAAGCGCTGAGAATGCATGGTGGTTTCAGATTACTCGGGGCAAACTTCCTAAAAGCCACGTAAGTTCTCTGTGATGGTGATGCTATACCATGTCAGGAATTCGGGTGTTTATCTCGTCAATCCCGTCTCTGGTCGGAAGACTGTCGCTAGTAAGACGCGAAACAGCCATAAATGTCGCTATCACAAAATGTTTCATTTAAACCGGCTTTTCTCGTCGCTCGCGTTGCATGTCATCCTTGTGTGGAAAAACAGCAGACAGGATGCAGGCTCACGTCTCAGGCCATGCCCCCGAGGATGAGCGCCAGTCGCACAGACTTGCGCTGCACAGAAGTGTAACGCTCTAAAATTGTATGCTGACGTAGGAAGTCAATCATAAATACACGCACTGACGTACTATGCTAATACGAAAGTTCGCAGATGCACGTTAAAATGTTTTAAGCAGGTATAGGCAGCGGATGTGTTTAATACCCTTATTGTCATCTTACCTGAAGGTTAAACTTCATATCTTAGATTCCTCCATGGAAGATCGGAACAGAGATAGGGAGAGAGGTAAGTGCTGACCCCAAGGCCAAGGCATATTTTAAGTACTTTGAAAAAACTCTCAGCACTTTCACTCCAAACTGATTCTATCAGGAACATTTTTATTAAATTTTTTTGGATCCATCTTCTGTGACAATTTGACACAGCACAAATAATGTAGTAGTCCTCTAACTTAATGTATTAATTAGCCAGAAGAGAAGTGTTAGTTACCTACTGATCCCATCGTTCATCATTAATCAATCGCAACTGTTCATTTATTTCATGCAGTTACCATATCTGTTTATGATTTTTACTTGAGTAGTATTTGAGTTACTTGTGACCCCTCAAGTCAAGTGTTACTCCACCTTCCTCAAACATATTCAAAAGCCTTCTGACACAAACTGGTCCATGGTCGTCCAGTTAGGAGAGCTGGCATGATGTCTTTGCAGATATTGGTTTCGTTCAGGACGAAACTCAAGCACCATGAAAGTGGCTCTTCTCTGAGGCAAAAAAGAAGGCGATACAGGAGGCACAGTGGACACAGACCAAAGGCGTCCTGCACAGCGGTGACTACGTTAGTGACTCACAAACCACTTCGTGAGAATGCTTACTGCCAGGTGTAGACACAAACGCAGGTTTTAGGCCAAAATTAGAAATGATGTAACCGTGTGTGAAAAATTATACGAGAGGAAATGGGAGAGGGACCCGAAAATGGGAAGGGGGATGTTTTGTTTTTTTTTTTAAATGCAAGAACGTGCATAAGGCAAATTCCGGCAATCTTGGATAAAAAATGTTATAAATCCCAAGACACAACAAATACTAAAATGTGTTTATTTTAAATAGTACATCTGAATGTTTTCTTCTCTAAATCCACTTTCCTGCAGTTGTAGCTTGCTGTGCGTGGAGTAGGCAAAGTGTGCATCCTTTTGAAGATATCACTGAATGAAACAAGCAGTTATTAGGCTATATACACTCCAGTCTGTCATAAGTCCACCAGTATACACTTAAAATTGTCATTTTCTTTATGCAGTTCTTAGATACCCTCCTAAGTCTGTTGACCCCCTGGTGTTTGGTGTTTACTCCCCCCCCCCCCCACCACCCACCATCACAATGCCCCTTGTCACATTAATTACCCCAAACAAACCCACGCCCTACTCGCATACACACACCCATCCGCCCAGAACGCAGGGAAACACCTAGAAACTGAGAGGCTTGAAACAATATCAGGCCGTTCGCCACTCACAACAGTATTGATAAGAGACATCAACAAAACGCGACGATACAAATCGGCCATTTTAAAGATGCGGGCATGACACGTGGGTAAATAATTTAGGGGGGTGGATGTAGGCCATGAAGCAGGAATTATGCTGGAAAATGACAATTACAAAAACCGTGATTGCGAAAAAAAATAAAAACATGCAAGTTATAAGCACCTTCGTTAAAGTTGTATACAGCTGTTATGACATTTGTGAATGTGACAAAACACTGAAGGGTATGTAAAAGTTGGAATCGTTTTATATAAAATCACAATAAGAACCTTATATGAACAGAGAAAATGTCCTTTTTCAGGTCTTTCACATTCACAATTTATTTCCCACTCTTAATTGCGCAAATAAAGTTTGATCCGTTCAACTACTTAGTAAAAATGACCAAAGACGCCACGACTGCTTCAAAACTATTATAGGCCTACTTTATTTTCGTCCTTTGCGAGATTCAACCAATTGTGCAGCGACAAACGCGACAGGCCTCTTAAAGATTAAAACACGCCACGCTTTTGGCCAAGAAAGCCGTATACGTATAAAGGTGGGCCATATACTCCGATTTAAAATATGCCCTTGTTATTAAATGCGTCCGCGAATTTAGTGACCCATATAATCCGTCAAATCAACCAGTAAGACGTAAAAGCTCCTATAGACATTAACGGGTCCCAGAATTAAGCATCGGCGGACGATGGAGACGCCAAAGCTTCCGTCATCTGCTCCCTCTCCCCGCTTCCTGTAAACTACCCAGAAGAAGAAAAAAAAAACCGGTTGGACAGGTAGGGGCGAAGCAGCCGCCCCGGGCAGGTTGTCACCGTTATTTCCAAACGCATGCGCCATGTTGCCCCCCCTTTCCTGCGCGGAGGTGCCTTCGTCTCGCTGGGCTTTAATACCTGTTAGAACGGCGATCTAACTAACGGGATTTCGGCGTTTCGCGTAAACAGGAGCGCAAGGGTGCGGGCGCACGGGGGAGGCGGGTTTTAACCCCCCACCCGGGACATGTTTGTTAAACCGAGTGAAAGAAAAGAGAGGGGGGGACGGATCGGAGAAAGAAGGAGAAAAGCGTACAACTCCGCCGATGAATGAAAAAAGGGGGGAGGAGTGTATGGACTGGAGTAACCTAACCTGCGCCGCTTTATTGTACAAAGGAGCTCCGCGCCTCACCTGTAGAGCCGAAGGTGATTGCTGCGGCTTTTACCCATCGCAGTCTTTCGTGTGCTGGGAACTTTGGGGTCTGAAGTGGGGGAGAGAGGAGAAGTTTAAGGGGTAGCGGAGCCGGGGGGGAGAGCGAAGGATGCCCCGAGCATTTATGGTGAAGAAGGTGAGCGTTTCACCTGGAAAGCGGAACTGGAGCCGGCTGCCGGACGACGAGCGGGCCGAGATCTACGTACCGGGTGAGATGTGCGGTTAGACGCGCCGGGTGTTGGTGCCGCAGATTTGTGGCAAAAGTCACATTAAAAAGAAGTCGATCTGTGAAAATGAGAGAAGGAATTTTTTTTTTTTTTTTTACTATTTTTGTTTTTATACCATGTACTTGGAAGGACCCATTCTTTCCTTTTGAAACAAATTATTGGTTGAAAACTGCAGATAAGTCAGATAACGGTGAATACAAAGGGTGCAAATGGCTTTGTTGACGCTTAGGAAGGTTCCCGCTACGGGCATCCCGAAGCGGTTTGAGACTGTAGTTGGTTGTTTAAAAAGTAAGAAAATACCCAGGTAACTTTTTTTTAAATGTATTTATTTTCTTTTTACAACTTATATTGGAAAAACGAGAATGTTGGGAATTGTAATAAATGATGTGTATTTAACAAGTTTACCTGTAGCATGACCGCAGTATTTAGGGAGTTTAGTGAATGACTCGTTTTAAACGATTTTTAGCGTGTTGAACCCAGTCCAATGGCTCTTGGCTTTGATAACGGCCTCTTCGGACCTATTGACCGTTTGGGGGAAATGCCATCTGTATTGTTTTTTTTTTAAAGTTAAGTTCTAGTTAGGCTTTTGTGTGGTAATTCCTGCGGCTGCAGGTCTGATTCGTTCTGTGATGAAAGTCTCGGCTGGTTACTTGACGGGTTAATATTTACTGCGCCGAAGGAAATAACGGACCGCTTGCGGTGACCCAATTAGACCGCCCGCCTAACATGCCCTGGCCTTCGGTGTCAGTGATTTTGCAGTGTTTTTCTTAAGTATAATAATGTTTCTTCGCTCCACCGAAGTACTGCATATTCAGAGCGCTGCTCTAACCTCAGACCGAGTTGTCAATTATCGTTTAAGTTTGTGGGCGCACATGTAAAACGCTGTCCCCTGAATCAGGGCCTGTGTGTGGACAGTGTTAACCATTTACCCATCGTATAATTATCTCGGGACGCCTTAACTGTTTTGCACAAGTCTGCTTATTTATGCCCCACTATAAAATCCACGCAAACATACTATTTAAACAGCCAGACACTGTCGGCTAAGAAGCGATTGGTTTTGTAGCGTACGGGTCTAAATGAAACGACTTTTACCAACCAAACGGTTTTGTGATGCGGTCGACAGATGATATCAGCTATGGTAGATTGAAAGCGGGTTTGAGGGCACATTGTGATGGTATTTGTAGTCTTGGAGATGGCAAACAAGACGAGTCCCTTCCGTTAGACCGTTAACCCTATTTGCAAACTTTTTCGCAGTTTAATCTGGCGTGCTGATGGCGCTCAGCTGAATGGCTTTTGCAACCTTGGCAATAATCCGTTTTGGTACATGCGGTCTTATTTTAACTCTCCCCTTAAAATATTCATCAGTCAAACAATACAAACAATCGTTGGCCCGGGCCTTGGGTTTGCAAAGCAGCGCACTCCGGTGAAAGGATACCGCTGGATTATTTTGAACAAATATTTGTACGTAGTTTGGCGTTCACGTGATAGGCGTACCTGGTTAAGTACATATGGCCGCTTTCTGATGGCATACATGATCCTGCATTCTGTGTTTAGTGTTCAGCTTGCCTAACTCCCACTTCTGATGCTGACAAACGGGTCCATAAGCTCCTGTACTGCAGTCCAGCCCATTGCCTGCTAAGGACCGCCAGTCAAGTGTAAATGATGTCAAAATCTAGGATTTTTTTTTTTACCACATTACATACTTGATGTGGCGTCAGCTGCAACAATCTGACAGACGGCTCTCGAAGGAGCCTGTGATGCAGTCTCTTTATGATAATTCTGCTTAAGTTAGGCTGCATTTAAAATGGGGAATGAATACATATATGTTGAGAAATTACTTTGTGATAAATATTCCAATTCGATTCTCTTGACCAGCCATTAATGTCATCTGGTGTAACTGCTTCAATAATAAAGCTGTACCGGGATTATTGGCCGCTCTGGGTAACAGTTTCAGGAGACCAGTAATACTGCGTACTGAACCGCTCCTCTCTTCCTCCTCTGCCTTCCTCCTCAAGGTCTGCCCTATGGCGTCGAACAGTCAGAGGCCAGTCCGGCGGAGTCGACGTGCCACAAGAGCCACGGCAAGCTGACGCAGATGCGCGCGTGCGACGTGCCTCTCCAGGCTGCCGAGTTGCCCTTGTGCAGCGCCCTCGGCCAGCGGGCTCAGGAGCACGGGGATGGGGATGGCAGCAGGGACTGTAACTTCCACCGTACCAAGATCAAGGTGAGAGACTCTGCTGTGAAACATTTGTGCAGCAGAAACGGCACCCCCTAGGGGTTGGCGGGTGCGGCGGAAGTTGTGCAGAAAGAAATGCAGTGCTATGTGTGTGTGTGTGAAGGAAGATCAAGTGACATGTGGGCGTGAATCACTCCCTTTAATGTGAAAGGAGCTTCAGCTGCCAGCCTTCTTAGCAAGAAAAACACTTTTGCCTTCTGTCCGCCTCTGACTCAGTCTCCTTCGTACCTGTGAGACAGGTGACGACCGGCGAGCTGCCCGTCACAGAGAGGCCGTCTCCCTCTCCTCTGCCGTCCCCCGCGGGGGCGCCTCCGCTCGTCTGTCAGGTGTGCCAGAAGGGCTTCCAGCACCAGCGCATGCTAAAGCGTCACCTCAAATGCCACAGCGACATCAAGAGGCACCTGTGCAGCTACTGCGGCAAGGGCTTCAACGACACCTTCGACCTGAAGAGGCACATCCGCACGCATACCGGTAGGCGAGACCGCCGCGTTCCCCAACACGTCTTCCAAGGTTCTCTTCTCCGACATCTGCTCCTACGCTGATGCCGCGCGCGCCTCTGTTCACGTTTGTGCAGTCATGCGTATCTCTGGGTAGTGCCGGATGTGAGCTAGTGAGCCGGGTAGGATGTCAAACCGCGTTCTGACATTTTAAGAGCCTCTATTTACACCCGTCTCTGCCTGGCTTAACGGATACTGCAGGCCTGTAGCCTGGAATAACTTTCATTGAGGCAGGGGCATTTATTTGTTTGTTTTTGTTTGTACTAATGATGATGATGATGATTATTATTATTTATTTCATTGATTTATATTTGATTACAATAAAAAAATATAAAATGATATTGCAGATATGACCCTAGCCTAGATGTCCTCCGTCTCCTCCTGTTGATGCTCTCTGTACCCCTCCTCCCCCGAGCCCGCCCCGCTGACCTGTCCCCCTCTCTCTCTCCCCAGGAGTGAGGCCCTACAAATGCAGCCAGTGTGAGAAGGGCTTCACCCAGCGCTGCTCGCTGGAGTCGCACATGAAGAAGATCCACGGGGTGGCGCAGCCGTACGCTTACAAGGAACGGCGCAGCAAGCTGTACGTCTGCGAGGAATGCGGCCACACCGCCAACGCGCGGGAGGCACTGCGGCGCCACCTGGAAGCCGCGCACTCCGGCGCCGCCCTGCTGGCCAAGCCAGCTGCCCCTGCTGTCTCCAGCAGGGAGGAAGAGGAGGAGAGAGGTCTCCCTTGGCTCCCTGAACTCCCGAAATGGCCTTGCTAAGGTCCAGAAGGAAAAAATGGCTAAATGCAGAGAAAGGATGATATGGCTGTTACTGAAGAAACGCAGAGAAAATGAGGATTTGGTGACGTGCCGACATACCTGTGACTCTTAAGACAACGTGCGATGAGATCCCGATGCAACACCCGCTGGGCGCGAAACGGAAAGGACTGTAGGGCTGTCCGGAATGATCAAGGAGCCCCGAAGTGTCTGCAAGTTGTGAAAACGCCTCAAAGTGCCCTCGATGCTCTATTATGGCTTTGGTTCTGCTGAGTTGTTATTGCAGCAGAAAAGCGGCTTCCCGTGGGAGTCCAGGGCCCGATCTGCTCAGCCTGCACTTGTTCGTCCTGTTACCTGGCCTCTGACCGATATTTAGGCACTATAGGTACACCTATGAATGATTCCGTTACCCTGTACCCTGGATCTGTCTGAAGCGATGGATTAAATGCAGTGGAAATGTGTTAGATCACCATATCATTTGTTGAGGGAAAGGAGGGAGGCGGGATTGCTAAAATCCAAGGTCACGTGTCTCAGAACACGCACGTGTCTCAGCTGATTAATCAAACCCTGTAAGGAGGACGGCTGGGATTCGGGCAATTTTAATATCCATTAATAAAGTCTTGAACCGGATTAAGCTGCGATCAGACACAATCTGTCACGTTCTTGTTCGGGAAGCCTGTGTTGTGCGTTGCGTTTTATTTCCATTGTTTGCTCGATTTTCATAATTGACGCGTCCCGTGGGAAGTATCCAGCTGTGTGACCAGTCAGACTGAGCAAAGTCGAGCTGCTTTGCGTGAAATCAGTTTTTACTTTAAAGTGAACGCTTTAGTTGCTGGGGGTGAATGCGGCCCCCAGGTGTGAGTAACTGAAATACCTTTTGGGGGAAACTCAGCTGGTCCAGATTCATGGGGGCCTTGCTGATGGCAATAAAAATCCCAGAGGCTGTTAAATAATTTTTGATTATGTTGCTGCTACCGTTTTCTGAGTCATTTCTTTATAGTCTTTGAAGGAAACATTGCAATTCTGCTCCGTTCTCTTTCTGCTATACCTCAGTCCTTTACTGTATCTTCCCTGCTGTTATCCCGATAGCCTTAACGCTAAAATGACGCTAAAGACAAACAAATGTATACATATATACACGTTAGTATTTTTTGTATCTCAGTGTTTAGTGCTATGTACGAGTCTTTTTTTTTTTATAGATAAATATAACCTCTTTCGTAAAAGGCGCCGTGGCCAAGATATCTTATTTTCTACTTTGACCGAGAGTGAGGTTTCTGATGCAATCTTAAGTGGACCTAAACGGCATTTTCTTTAAGTGTATGAAATTTGACGATTTGTTACTATTCAGTGTCGGTTTGTCCGTTTCTGGTATATCTCGGCACTTTCTCCAGATGTAAGATGTCAGTAATGTTCAAAACTTTTTAATAC
>JAODKL010000063.1:454386-487680 GCA_026780765.1 Petrocephalus schoutedeni
CCAGGATGCTCTGGGACTCAAAGGACACAAATGAAACCACGAAGGTAATAGGTCTGCTGTAGATACTCGTTTTAGGGTTACATAAAATCTGTTTTTTTTTTAGTGAACATAATTTCATTATATGTTGATAGCATTTGGCCATCTGTGCTGAGACTGAAGTAATGGTGTACTTAAAAGTAAATAATTCCCTGCACGGGTATAACAGGACAACAGCCTTGTCCTTAACTGGTGCGCCACCTGCTGTCTCGTTTCCTCTTTGCACTGAGTTTTTTTTTTTTTCTTTTCCCGTACCCCTTTTGCCGCAGGATGATGGGGTCCAAGTTTCCAGCAGCTTATTTAAGGAGCTGAGCGAGCTGCGGGGAAAGGAGCGATCCCTGATCCACGGCGACTTCAGCGTGGTGCACAGCTCCAACGCCACCCTGGCGTACCTGCGGCACTGGGACCAGAGCACCCGCTACCTGGCCGCCTTCAACTGGGGTCCGGAGGCCGTGAAGCTTAAGCTGACAGGCGCCAACCTTCCAGCACAGGCCGTCGTGCAGCTCAGCACTGACTTGGCGCCCCCTAAGGGCAGCACTGTGCAACTAGCGTCGCTGGCACTGGGCCCCCAGCAGGCGGTGCTGTTGAACTACCCTTATAGCTCATAGAGAAGTAGGGTGATGTCTGCCTGAGCATCGTGTTAAGAAAAATGTTAAGTGCTGCAAAGAGTAGTAGACGTTCAGTGTTTGTGAGCTCTGTGTGCATGCATGCAAGGGTTCTGTATTCTCCATGAATTACTAGTGTTTTTTTTATAGTTTTTTAAATTTCAGTTCACATCGGATAATTGTAGACATTAAAATGTTACTGTAAGAGGGTGTTTATAGCGCATAAAATGTGCTGAAAATGTCAGTATTGCAAACGTTACATTTTAGCTCCTGTTTTTTAGTTTTTAAATGTGAAAATGTGCAGTAATTTGAAAGCTGTTAAAGGGACACATTCTGTTCATTTTCCTTTGGCTGTGTATAAATGCATTTTTAATGTAAAAGGAGAAAAAAAAACTGTAGAGAAAACTACTGAAATTAAATAATGCCATATGCACTCACCTGCATGTAAAGTAAGTGATTTTCAATTTGAAATGAGTCATTCAAGCAATTCCTTTTCATTTATGTGAAATGTCAGCCCCATCTCCAAACGCCTGATCTGAAGGGTGTAATTGGAACATCTCCTCAATATTACAGTGGTCCAGTGACTTTTTTAACATCTTCAGGGGTTAGATTAAGTATTGACTTGGTGAAACCGTTGAAACCAGTGCATGAAAACAAAAAGTAACTCCTTCACTTGAAATCTAGCATTAAACCATAAAATAAAATAACCAAAAGAATTGCAACACCTGTAAATACTCTAAAAATGCATGTGAGCTTTTTTTTTTTACGTATTGCCTTGTCTAAAACAGTTGCCCCATAACTAAATGATGTGACAAAAATGGCACTAATCAATAATGATTCTTTAGTTAACTGAAGTAATATTCAATATTTTAACCTTTGTTAAATATGTTGGGAATTTTCCTGTAGCATGCATTTAAAAGGCCACAGTCCATTTGAGGCATTTAATTTGTAAGGGAGACGGCCAGTGCTCATTAATATATTTCATATAAAATATTTACTATTCTGGCCAAGCAGAAGGACCAAAATGATCCAGTTGCGATGTCGGTTTTACAGGTATGGTCGGTTTGCTACTTTGCATAAAAGTTTAAGCAAATCATAACAGGGAAAAAACAAATTCCGATTGCCATTTCTGATAATATTCGTCTATGAGAAAAGGACCCTGTAGAAGCGCCACAAAAGGCAATCCCGAGTTATTTTCGAATTATGCTGAAGGTGGACTTTTGCGAGAGGGCTGTTTTTTTGTTTCCAGTTGAAACTGGAACGTCTAACAGTGTCAGTCTCCTCAACTAGAGCTGTGTGTCCGTTAGCTCGTCCAGTCAACACTGCGCCTATGGATTTCTATGGTGTTCAGTTGTGAGGGGAACGCTCTGGCAGATACGTTAAAAAAAAGCACCAGACAGCAGAACTTTGCACTGGCTTATTCTGACAGACAACTCAGACTTTGTTTTAATAATGCAACAAATTTCTTTTAACTATACATGTCTGCCTGTGCCTGTCAGTCCCTCACAAAAGTAACCCTCACAGGACCTGATGTTGTCAAGCAAGTGTAACATATAGATCGTAAACATATCATGACCATGACATGTTAATTTGTACTTTAGACCTAAATCAGACTGCTTAGCTTTAGAGTAGGTGATACTTGTATTTTGGGACAACATTTCTTGCCCAAGCTATTTAAACTGTCATTGTATTTTTTTAAGTTAACCTGTCATTGACTGACAACTAACCTGGTATTAAGCATAAGCTTAGTTAATGGATGTTGCTTACCTGTGGGTATTACCTGTGGGGAATCAGTATGGGTTGACTCACATGTATAATTTTACATTGTGTGAAGTACACTACTCTTTTCCCCATTAGATCCCCGTTGATGTTTAGACTAGGCCTAATGCCTGCCAGTACTGTATTAAACATTTAGAACACCACCGCTTATATTTTATTAACAGCATGTTGCCTGACTAGTTTATCAAAAGGAAATCATTTTACGGACTTCTCCGGGTGGTTCAGGGCGTCTAGAAACGTAGACGTGTAATTTTATATCCACAAAATGCTACAATGTACCAAGTCGGTTGCTCGCTGACGGCAGCAAATATTCTTTCTACTGTATTTCTTTAACATGTGTGAGCGGTCCCTCCCAAGCGGGAACTCCCTGACGCATTGCAGGTGGCCGTCAACCAATCCGGTGGCCCATAGCGGGTCAGCTGACGCACGAAACAGCGCGTTCCCGCCATACACAAAGTTCCGGGTTGCAATGTAAAAACATTTCAGGATTGACTGACAATCAATATTAAACTAATATATATCAAGTGTTTTATTGTTTATAAATTAAACAAACATGGCATACGTAGCATGTAATTCCTGCAATTGTGATTGGTTAAACGCAGCAGAAATGTTAATCCCAACGCCCTTTCCAATAGGTTAGTCCGTCCAGCCCCGTAGCGGTTCCCCCCATTCAGCCGACCGCGCATGGATACCGGCGAGGTGGTTAGGGCGTAGGGCGTACGGCGGCCGGCTCGCGGGGCCACACAGCGCACGCGCCTTGATCTACGGCGCGCGAGGGAGCAGCAGTGACGGCGGTTAACGGCGGAAGGAAGCGGCGCGCGCCCAGTTCGTTCACGGAGAGCTCGTCGTCTCCCTTTTGTTTCCCCCCGAGAAACCGGCAATAAAAAGTTACTTCTCAACCGAACATGGTAGGTATTCTCACACGCGCGTGGCGTCCCCGAGTAATTTTCTCCGTACGTGTTCCGAAAAGTAGCTTTTAGTCGAACGGCCGGCGAGTGTGGGCTGAGGAGATGAATAGTTGCGGGCGCCTTTGCTAGCAGGTTAGCTGCGGGCACTAGCCGCCGTTGCGTTATTCGCCATTGGCCTTTAAGGCTCCAATACTTAGCTCCAGTTTGCGTATAATTGTACCATTACTGTCAGCATAGTTATTAATGCGCGGTCTAGTCTGCGTCTCATTGATTTAAACGTTCACTTTGTCGGCTATGCGCATTTTCTTAACACCTCGGCTAGCTTGTCACGCTACGTAGCCGGGTAACTAGTTCCCTGACTCGTCCCATTTTGTTCGCAGTGTGGGTAGCTACATTTTAATGCCGGTTGATCTGCGGTCTCTTGCGCAACCGTCGTTTCAAATTTATTTAAGGCTGCCCTGGTGTTGAGGCCACAAAATCCGCGAAGCCGGGTAGTTCGGTCCGAATGCGATTATGGCGAAATAAGTGGCTAATTAAAATTGTCAAGCTTGTCGCCCGCTTATTATGTAATAGTGCAGGTGCGTGGAAACCTGTTATCTCCCAGCGTGTGACTGTGCGTATTAGTGCCGGATCCATAACCAATGGTGCCTTAAATGGCTCTTATTTCCCATGCCTGCTATTAAAGATGGCCTGCAGATTTGTAGCGTAGCTGGCCGCCTGCGGTGTGCGTGTTTGACAGCCTCCCATTGCGTGGCACTGATCGCTATCGCCTTAATCGCCAAATCGGAGCAGTTCGCCACGAAATATCTATTGATGTTGCAACTGATTAGTGATTCTTACCTGCAGTGAGGGGTGCCGTATGCATGATTAAGAAACCTGAAATACTTGAAATTTTTGATTCTTCTGAGAATGGTTTGGGAGTCATTTTTAAGAGGTTTTTTTCCATTGACATAATTTTGATTGCTTTCTAGGACACTTGCAGACTGATCTAATAATATGCCTAATGTGATGCAGGAAGGCCTAATTTTAGACACAATAACTAATGATAACAAAATGAGCCATAATGGTGCACATTCCTGTAAAACTATTTTGTGTATTTCTAATTAGCTCTTAAAAAGTTATGCAAAACGTATTTTGACTCCACCAGGCCAATGCTGAATCAGCCAGTCTGTGCTACTATTAAGTGGCTTGTGTTTCCGGGAAGCCTGTAGCGTTTTCAGTGGGAACGATGCTCTGTTTGTGCTGGTTTAACAATCTGCTACCCAAGGATGTTCAATCCTTTGTTTTTCTGTGTATTTATTATTATTTTTTTTTTCAGGCCGATCAGCTGACAGAGGAACAGATTGCTGGTGAGTGCTTAAACAGATTTGGGAGAGAAAAATACATATGTCTTTACTGTGGGGGTGGTTCAGATCCACTTGAGCCAGACCTATTAGTTGGAATTGAGTGTAGGAAGCCCATTCCTCCAGCTGTCTTGTCATCACCCCAGGTCCTGCCAGCACTAGTCTCTTTTAAATGGATTATTTGAGATCAGTGCTGCTTTTGATGTCCCATACAGATGTTTTCTTGCCAGCCAGTTGGTACTGGGTCTTCCAGTTTTTGGCAGTGATATCATTCTGAGTCACTGTTTAGAATGTATGTTATGTATCTTTTTTAAAAATAAATGTGTGCTGTGTTTTCATGTTCAGAGTTTAAGGAGGCCTTTTCGCTATTCGACAAGGATGGAGATGGCACCATCACTACCAAAGAACTGGGCACTGTGATGCGTTCCTTGGGCCAGAACCCAACTGAGGCTGAGCTGCAGGACATGATCAATGAGGTCGATGCCGATGGTGAGGGATGCACCAGGTTATGATATGGTGGGGGCATGTGAAATGCTGGCAGTGGGTTCCTGGGAGGGGAGAGGAATCTGCCTCTTGGTTGGCTGTGTGACTGAGGAATGACGCTATGTCTCTGAAATGCAGGAAACGGGACCATCGATTTCCCGGAATTTCTGACTATGATGGCGAGGAAGATGAAGGACACTGATAGCGAGGAGGAGATCAGAGAGGCATTCAGGGTCTTTGACAAGGTGCAAACCTAACAATTTCAAAGCTATCAGAATGGAATGGAACCAGAAAATGAGTCCACTGTGTTCTGGAAGTTAATAAGAGTATGCTGGACTAAGGGGTGATTGTAGCTTAAGACATACAGTTTAGGAGGATGACCATCACGTTAACCTTTAGAGGTAGACTGCTAATGTGTAAACGGTAAATGTTTACTCAGGCTTGCTTTGTGTATTTTCCTAGGATGGTAACGGGTACATCAGTGCTGCAGAGCTTCGCCATGTCATGACAAATCTGGGAGAGAAGCTGACTGATGAGGAGGTGGATGAAATGATTCGGGAGGCCGACATTGATGGAGACGGTCAGGTCAACTATGAAGGTCAGTAGTCCCTGCCCCGTGTATGGTTTATCTACAAACTGGTTTTATCACAAAGATGACATTTTACAATTCTGGCAGCAGAAATGAAACAAGGTGAGGAGCATTTTCCATGGTGTTTCTTGGGAAAAATTAAAGCTCTGTGAGTGTCAGTCATGTTTGACATTCAAGTTGCTTACGTGATGCAGATTAACATGCGCTGACTTCTTTAATTTTGTGGTACTTTACCGTTGCAGAGTTTGTACAAATGATGACTGCAAAATAAGACCCCAAATGGACTGCACTGGACCAAATGGAGGGCAGTACTTTCATTTTCAACACTCTACAAGCACTCAGACTTTACTGCATCTACTATTTACTCTTTGCGTACAGTCTTATTTTTCCATGATTTATTGTTTTTGATGCCTTGGGTAATCTGAATAATAAGTTATGTATGTGTATGGTAAATGTGGTGGCGAACCAAGCAAGCTTTTGTTTACTAAAACCATAAACTAGGAAAACATGCATGTTCAGTTCAGGCTTTTTTTTTTTTTTTCCTTGTTAAACTGCTCTTGCATCCATGTTGTGTGACCTCTGGCTGAACAATGCTCTGCTCTGTCTCAGCACTTCACGGGGAGGGATATGAGAGAGGGTGATGAAAAGCTGAAGTATGTGGCTAATCCCAAAACCTCTCAGCGTTTCGTATCAGCAGCCGCCCGCTTGGGTTACTTTCTCAGGAACGTATTCTCGTCTCGTACATGTTGGTGGCTTTAATTTAGCATGACATCTATCGGTAACGGCCCAGTTAAAGTACATTTATTCAGGAAATTTCAATGTAGCTGCCACATTAAGCTAATTGACAAGGCTGTATTTCCGAATAATATTTTGGCTAGACTAGGACTGACATTGGGGTTTCCATCGAGTGAAGGGCGGTCAAATGTCAGCACAGTGAGTGAGATGTCTGTTGAGACAAATTTTACAAAGAATGCCAATGATTTATTCAAGTCTAACCTCAATTACATGTTTTTTCAGCCCTTATTTTTAGATTGTTTATCTAGCTACAGTAGGTACAAGCTATGTGTTGGGAGGGGAGGGGGCTGGATCCATTGCCTTTTTGATCATCTGTGAGTAGATGCCTTAGCAAGAAAGTAGAAAAGCCTTAGCAAATGGATGACTGGATGCCTATGTTTAGTAGAAAATGTATCTATGCCTAATTATTAACATTGGATATTTCAGGCAGATATTTTGTGCTGTTATTAGAAGGCTGTAAATACAATAGTATGAGAACTGCCAAAACTGCTGGGAATGACTTTAGCAGCCTAACCAAGCTACATATTCTGCTCTCTAATTGCATAGCTACATGCTTAAGAGGCATGTGGATACAGATTTACAAGTTTTAGTGATGTAGCTGCAAACAAAATAGACAATATCGGCCCTTTCATTATATTGCTTGCTCCTGGAAAATATTACAAGTAAACAATTCAATAATGCAAATTTAGAACTTGATTGAACATGTAGCAGCAACATCTACCTATTCTCCTCAACAACTTCAAATAGAAGCGCACACACACACACACATGGATCAATGTTTTCGATTTCCATAAGCTGTAGGAGCTGGTAATGAACAAATTATTTGGGTCATTCTATCACATAATGTGTGATGAACCAACATACTGCTCAATCCTTAGATTTCTCAGTGCTCAAATATCTTTTTTAAGTTAATCTCGCACAAGGTCTTATTCTCTTGTTTTGATGAGCTAGGCACTATTGTGGAAATTTGTCTCCTTCAGGTATTGTGATCTTGATCATTGATCGATGGTATTTTTTTTTTTTAAATATATTTTTTAGCACACTTCACAAGATATGTACATAAGGTAATATGATTTCTAGAGGCTGTACTGAGTCATATGGCAATCTATTGCAAATTTAAAATGCTGCCTTCATTCTTTTGTAAACGTTAAACTTGATTCTCAGTTTTTGAGATTTTGAGTTGCCAATTTTTCCCCCCTGTACTGCTCATGTTGTCTAGCATGAGATGTCATGCATTCCACTGCAGAACTGAAGTTCAATTCTTGCTAATAAAACTCTCCGATCAGTGTTTTTAAATGGCCTCTTGTGTGGTTCTTTTGCATTGCAGGAGACTGACTGTGACGCAGGTCTTTGTAACATGATATATTGCCTCCGTAGGAATATAGCTGGTCTGTTCAGTACAGTTGCTTTGCGTTGGGAGGAGGTCACAAAATTATGCATATGGTTGTAGGAATGCAATATATGAGAAATTTATGATTATAGGAATGGAAGACATGACATGTCTATTCCACGTGTGGGTGTACAGCTTTGCACAGTTACAAGCTAACAATTGAATTTGTCTTTACATTTCACGATATGGACATAACTTTTTGCATTTACATTCGAGTTTTACTTATTTTGATTTATGTCACTAACACTCGAAGAGAGAAATGCATTATTGGGCAGTCCGAGTAATACTACGGCGGCCACGGTGATCTTGAACGCCGTGACCTTTAGGTATTTTAAATGACTTTTTACAACGCAGGAGCATTAATTGAGTTTAGAAGTAAGCCATATTATTTGAGATGACTTTGCGAACATTTGCTATTAGGAGATGACGGCTAAAACCAGCACACCTAAATTCCCACGGCTGAATAGTGAATCAACACATCACAACACTCCAGTATCAATTTTACATCAATAGTCCCCGAGGCTGCATTCACACATCTACATTATTGTATTACGTAGGCGGGACCTAGCGGTTAGGCGGCTAGAAATTTCACCAATAAAGTGTTTATGGTCTTCAGTAACCAATCACTGGATAGATCGACCGCATCTACTTTGACAGATGGCGCATGTAGCCAATCATCGACTTCTGACCATGAGCAAATGGTTTTCATTTCCAGCCTATTACCTTGCAGTATTTCCTGTGAAGTTCATATAGCCTAGAGATGACCCATTAATGCGCTCGTATTGCGTGTTGACCGTGAGGAGATTTTTCAGCGGAGCTGCCACTTGACATTCAGCAATAAATACCCAAGGTAATGCAACACGCTAGAACGACTACAGCAGGAGTATTTGGAAAAACCGCCGAATCGACCGCTGTGGAGAGATGGCGGCTTTTTTTTTAACCTTTTTTTGTGTACGCTTACGCGAGAGGACCAATCCATCCTGTTGTCTAAGAAACACACAATTCTTTCGCTTTATCATTATGTGTAAAGCATCCATCTTTTACTAATTTATGGATTCCTAATTGCGGGCTGACTCACTTCGCAAGGGTCTGAATTACTGTGCATTTTAATAATTTAGTAACGCCGTCTGTATATCCGTCGGTTTCACTTCGACGCCAGGATTCTAACGACCTAATTCCAGACAAAATAAGACCAGCCGCGCCAGAATAAATACGGGCGCATCGCCGCGCCGCTTACGGGCGACTAAAGTCCCCGAAACACGCGTTCCCAGTATTTGCGTTGCGGGTTCAATTGAGAGGAATCGTTACGTGGGCGGGGCCTTGCGGCGCAAGCCGACTTCTCATTGGTCCAGTGCGAGATGAGGGGCGTTCCGGTCAAGGCCAATCGCAAGTTCCCGGACGGTGCTGGTTAGGGGGGCGATTGATGGTTCACCTGGACTTCGCTGGGCAGTCCGGGCTGTCGGCGATTGACGTCCCAGCCATCGACCCCCCCGATATAACAGGCGGTAGACTTGGGAGAAGAAGGAAGGAAGTTTAACCGAGTGCGGCTGGACCAAGGAGCCAAAGTGGCGTGACGCGCACAATAGGGCCGCTGTCAGGGGCACCAGCCCGAGAAACTTTTCATTCAATAAACGCGACGCGCACGAAGCGAAGGTAACGGCAGCGCCGCGGGAGCCGCGCCTAGTACGGCCGCTTTCGTGGGCCCGCGTCGCCTTCGCACGGTGGGGCCCGGCAGCTGGGTAGCTAGCGGCTAGATCTGTGGGGGGGATCCGCTTTCTCAGGCCCGGAGGAGGGGGGACTAGTTTGCATGTTAACCACGCACGCAGCCGGCCGCGCAGCGCGCATCGCGGCTAACCGGGACCGGCAATTACTCGGCTGCGAAATGCAGAGCTGCCCCTGCATGGCAGTGTTCAATAATTAAACTTCCCTCGGCAAGACTTTGATACCGAATATTTAATGTCATATGCGGTTTTTTTTTATTACTGCATTTAAAATTGCAGCATCCCGTTCGCTTTTTAGTCACTGGATGACCAATTAGGGAAGGTTCGTGAACTTTTTATTTTTTTTCCTCTCCCGGTGATTGTACGGCTGCCTTTGAACTTGATGCCATTTGGGCATGACGCTAAGATAAGGGCCGTACGGGCGTGCATTCTGATAAGCCGCTGGAAGGTTATGCGTTCACGACCCCAGGAGTTTAAACCAAAAGTTGGTTTAAAAATCGTAACTGGGTTGTAAAAATGTGGTTCTCAGCAAAGCGCTGACACGGTGCTCTGCGCGTTTCCTACACCATATGCGGCTGTCCATCTAATTCATATGCTAGCGTGCAGCTGTGTATTACACGCAGTACATGCGCACTGAAATTGTAATACATTTTAAAATTTGTCGTCATAGTAAAAATGTTATGATGCTGGGTCTTCTGCCAGTAACCAGGATTTGACAGACCTTGGATGCCCGGATTGGTGCTCTAAAAAGTTAATAACGACCTTTCTTGGAATTGTAAGAATTCTGCTATGGAAATTAAGACGTACATATTTTAGATGGTATTTGGTAGGACTTTTGTGCAGAATTGTGTGAAATGAAAATTACTTATTGGAAAGTTGAGGATTTAATTTGTGTTTTTTTTTTTTTTTTAGTTTTATCTTTTTAGATGTATGCATTGTTGTGGCGTCTGTCAAGGTTTAGATTCTCGAGTGGAACGAGTATTCTGACATGGTTGTGCGGGCTGAAAGTGTTTTTCTCTGGAAGTATTTCTTTGGTGAGTAAACTGCTAACTGTATGCAAAAGTCCAAAACATCCAATTTCTTCACTCAGCATTTATAATGTAGGTCTCCTATACTGATGCGTTTAAAATCCATGGCACGTTTCTAGCAAAATACTGTTGATGTCCAAAAAAGAACATATACCCAAGAGTGGCACATCGAGTTTCTTAGCTTTGGGCCTCATCCATAATCTTATAAATGTCTTTCTAGTGCCCTCAAAAGTGATGCAGTAGCTGGTGCCAGCTTTAAATCTGTGCTCCCAATCTACCTCTATAGGACAAACTGTCTTTACAACCTGCTTTTTTGACAGCTTCGCTTGTTAATTACGCTGTTGGGTGTTTAAAAACATCACAGATTGGGAGTAAAACTGGGACAGCCATGGATGCAGAACTAACCCTGCATTAATTGGACGCTTAACTTTTTTTTACAGCAGTTGTGTATAGTAAGCATGTAATCTAATGTCTGGAAAGTGAGGGTGACAATTGAATTAAATATCCACAGGCAGATCAGGGCACAGGTGCACCCTTTGAGGGGCTGAATAAAATAAAATCTTTACCATCTTATGTGTTTTAGTTAACCTGTCTTTATTACCATAAACCGTTTTATGATTCTGGATTTCGCGAGCCCTCGCTGTTTACGTTGCGGCTGTAAACCTCGGCTGTTTTGATAACTCTTTGAGTTTCCCGTGTGTTTGTGACTCATCCCTTCGTGCGAGTCGTGTGACAGCCCACTACAGCCACGGTCGGCAGAGATGGGGGAACCGGAGGAGGGGGCTCGGTGATTTTTGTGGATGTATGTGAAAGGTGAGGGGCGGGGCGTTTGCCCGGTCGCGTGGAGCTCGGCACGCAGCCTCGGTATGAGGAAAGCAAACACTGCTGACGGGTTGGGCTCGTCTGCCCCAGCTTTCTGAGCAGGAAGCCCCTGCTGTCATGACGATGATTTCTGCTAGCTGCCCTCAGGCTCTACAATGAGGCTCCATCATCTCTTATAGTTAAGCTAACTGGGCTCAACTGTGGATTGCCATAGATTCGCATAATCTGTTTGCGCAACCTTTTTTTTTTTATTTCCATCCATGCATTTCCATCTTCAGATTCTACAGTAAATGTTCTGTACTAATATTCAGCACGAGGGGGTTTGCTTCCCCATGGCTTAAACCTTCGAAAATCATAATTGGAATCAGGGAAAAGGCATAAATTAGTAGTTTCATGCTTGAATAATTTGGAAAGGCAGGTACTGATGTTATTGTTGAAGTTGGCAGGGATGTTTCCAGATGCCATTGGATTTGCTGATACTCGCGCTTGTAAATCGCAGGAAAATGGAAAGCAAGCGAGTGGAGTGGCGTTTCCTGCCTCAAACCGATTGGCTGTTACTGAAAGGCTGTGGTTGGCCGTTCATCTGGTAACGAGTGGGGATTGGCCTGTCGTGTGCAATTAGTGGAGATGAAGGAACATGGGTTTGTGCTCTTCGAGTGCGTTCCCATCACTTACGGCTGATTGCGTTAGAGGATTGTGGCTGCCCTCGTCTCCGTTAACCACATGCTTCCCCAGTTTGACTCTGTATCCGAGGTCACGTCTGAGACTGCTCTATGTGAGGAATGGGTGTGGAACGAATGATTCTCAGTTGTATTTTAAAAAGATTTTTACTCCTCCCCCTACATTGAACAATTTTAATGGTGATACAGTGTGGATGTAATATAGTATAATAGTCTTATATATTTGAGAATGTATTATATTTTAACTTGTGTATTTCCGGTGTCTGTGGCATGAGAGCATGTTTTTGTGCGGAAGGCTCTGCGATGGGTGTTTACTTCTGGCGAGTGCTCTGAGGTCACGGTTGCTATCGTTCTTGCTCATGGTGTGCTGTGTACCAAGGAGGTTGAGAAGTGGTGTTATGGAGGGTCCTGGGCGAGATCGATGGCTGGAGACGGAGGCCCTTGGACCGCATCCACATAAAGTGCAGAGCATCATGCTCGGTGGCCTTTGACACCTCCCCAGTGACCCCACTACACCTCCGCCTTGGTGTGCAACACAACTGGAGCAAGTGTGTAAGATCCCATCTAACCACCTTCTGCAATCTACTTTCCTCAAACACTCCATCAGGACGACTGTGGGAATGACATGCAGGTATTTATCTCAGAAACCCTTTATGATGCCTTTTAGGATTTCCCTGCTCCCCAAGATGATTATGGGTAGGCTGTTGTGTGACAGTGCCAGCTGTTTGGGGCCCTAAACCTCTGTAGACTGACGGGTTTTATCGATGTTTCATTGCTGGTGCCTCCCCCCAACAAAGTAAGTAGGCAGCCCTTGTGCGAGTGATTCCCTTTTTTCCTTTGCTGCTCCTGACGTTCTCAGCGACTGCAGCCGCGAGTTCCCTTTTCCGTAGTCTGCCGCCGTACGTCGGTGGTCTGCTTTTATGTTCCCGCTCTTTGGCGCGTTGACGGTTCTGTCTGCCGGTGATGAAATCCATCCCTCAGTTTCTCCGGCGACAGTTCTCCATAAGCCCGTAGAATTTTTCAAGCGGCGGTTATCGGATGTGTGCTGTGGCCACTCCAAGTATTTTCCTATCCAGGGGTAGCCGGTTTTAGTGATCTCATTAAGTCAACACTGTAAAGGTAAACTGCACCATTTGCCTGGCTTTTAGAGCCTGATGGAGCTCCTCTATTATTAGGACTAATGGTAGTGGAGGCCCACACATGTCTGTTTGACCTTGCAGACCAGCCACTGAGTCTGCAAATAGGTGAACAGAGAACAAACGTACCCAAGGGTCAAGTGTTGTAATTAGATGGTGAGTCTACCTCACGGTGGACTCCTGACCCTAAATGCTTGGCCTCAAATATTGCTTGTCTCATTCCCCGTTGAGTTGTTTAGACCAGCGGGGTATTCCACAAAGCAAGATTTCTCAGTTAAAACAGCTAACTTAAATTCGAAATCATGGTTGTCCAGTCGGGATTAGCAATGGGTACCGAAACCCATGTTCAGTGCCAAAAGTGTTAAGGCATTAAAAACTCTGCATTAAAATCACTTGTGTTCGTTTTACATTTCCATTATCAGAAATGTTTAAAACTTCCCTGTATTGCTTTGTGACATTTCATTTTGCAGTTCAAATTTAATGTAAATTAGTTAAATAATAATGCTAATTTGTTGAATAATAATAATAGTGATTTGTTAGATAAAGTTAATTATGTTCATTTGATTTTTTTTTTCTTCAAAACATACCGATAAGAATATCGTTAAAGTACCGATGCGCAGCGCTGGAAAGAGTAGTAGTACTGTTAAAATCTTAGCGATACCCATCCCTAGTAGGGATGCTCCTTACGCAAACTCTTATTGGACAATCATGGCTCCTAACTTAAGTTAACCCAGCTAACTGAGAGACCTTGCTTTGTGGAACACCCCTCCGGCATTCTGTTCCATGATCCATGATCATGTCCAAAAGGCTTCTTCTGGGACCCCTGGGTTTGCTGGCTTTTACTAAAACCAGCTAGTTAGTTGCCGCTGTGCACTGCTGGTTCCATCTGTGTTTATCCTAAGCTGCTTTCCGCCGATGCTCACAGTGGCGCCTTTCGGCTTGTGTGAAGTGCTCATTTGTACAAGGATTTCAGACCTGTCATTTTAGGCTGGAGTTACTTAACTGAAATATCCGGTCATATACTGATAAAATGTTCAACTTCAAGCTGGCGCTGCAGTGCTTGGTAGCCTGATTACACAATTGCATGGCTTCTCCCTTGGCTCTTCTCACCTGCCCGCCTCCATTTCATTACCACGGTCTCTACTGATTTTATGTCCTTTCCGTCGCCTCCCTCCTAGCGCCTCCCTGTCTCTGCCAGGGCCTCGTCCAGCTTCGCTGTCGGCAACCCCATCTTCATTAGCGGTGCAGTTTCGTCACGCCGATTTCGAGCGAGCGGCTGTCAAGTGGCACCTCGTGACTAGGCACACGGGAAGTGGCTCAGTCGTAAGATACGGTGTTCCTTATCTCGCAGTACGGTGCCACTTTGTCCTACTAGGTCAGGACCTTGCTTTAGCCTGCTGTTTTTTTTCTCCCTGGGCCTGCATCTCTCTCCCTTTCGCCCACCCTCCCCCCTTCTTCAACAGTTCCCACCTCCGTAATTAAACCTCTTGGAATGTTCTGAGCGGTTCTGGTTATTGGATTCTGTGATGATCAGTGACACTCGGCCTGGGTGTCTATCCAGAGCCGTCGGGACCCAGTGACCTTGGAGCCGGGCTCTTACCTTGTCCTCTGATTGCTTGAATGCCGTATCACGCGCTTGACAAACCAAACCATTTTGTTCCGCCGGATTCTGCTAAATGCTATACTTATCAAGCAAGGTTCTGTTGGCCTCTGGACTCTTAAGTGAAATGCAAAGCTTTACACTTCAAAGGAATCTTACTGTTAGCTGTATTTTAATGTGCTTAATGCCTCTCCAATCTGCGTCCTGTCGCCTGGTTTCAGTGAGTGGTCTCCAGGTTATGAAGGATAATAGTCTTGGTGCTTTGGTCTGGCTTTCTGTCTATAATGGCGCAAAAAAACCTGGTTATCTTGGCTATCCTGTTCTGCCTGAAGGGGGCAGCGTTTGCTTCTTGGCTATCCTGTTCTGCCTGAAGGGGGCAGCGTTTGCTTCTTGGCTATCCTGTTCTGCCTGAAGGGGGCAGCGTTTGCTTCTTGCTCCCAGCTCCAGGTATCCCCTGTACCTTTTTTTTGCTTTAGCTTCTCCCCGACCCCCCCCCCCCCATTGAACACCTGAATATTTCAAGCTTGGAATTCCTCCTGGTAGTCCCTGTTGTCTTGGTTTCCTTCTAATTGGCTTTTATTTATGTTGCTTTCTTTTTTTTTTTTTTTTTACTGTAATAAAGGTAAAGTTCTAGGTTACTTGGGTTTTGTTGTATTTTCATCAATAGATCTTTAATCAGAATTCAGTCCAGCTTTCTCTTGTTTGGCCTTTTTCTGTTTTTTAATCTGTTTTTAATCAATTTCAATCTAGTTATTCAGAAATTTGCCTTGCTTCTAAACGCTGTGCTGATGGCCTGGGTCGTTTACTGTGCACGCGCGGCATGGAGAAAGGTGTAATAAAGCTTTAATTGCTATCTGCAATCCTCCTGGCTCTCAGGCGAGTGCGAGCGCTTACCGAGTGTCTGCCGGGGCCGCCGGTGGAGACGCAGGCCGTCCGGGTGAGCGATGTGCTCATTTGGCTGTTAATGAATTGACTGTTGTGTAGCTCGGTAACTGCGCTATCTGCAGTGCTAATTGTTATTACTTAACATGTAGAGGGAAGGGCTGCACCCCTAATGAGTGCCGCAACCTGCAGGTCTGCAGGGAACCTTTTGTTTTTTGTTAGTCGTTTCTCGCATCCTTGCCGATGTTTTGTGGCCGTTTTCTCGACGCCTGGACGTGACCTCGGCTCCCGGCAGAGCAGGCCGCTGCTCTGGTCCGGCTTCCAGCTCGCTGTTGTCAGGATCTCCTGCATCTGGGTCTGTCGCTCTACCTTCATATGTTCCTAGGGGCCAGTCTTCTGAATCCTGGGTTATTCCGCTGGTTCTTGGTCAGTGGTGAGCAGGTGTTTGTCAGATCAATTTGTCAGTCTGCCTGGAAAGTTTCTCCGTCGCTCGTTTCAAGATGAGACCTTTGAGATTCGAAAGTAATTACTCTTTAATTACCGGGGCTTTTTCCGCATACTTATGGCCTCCGGTCGTCCGGCACGACGCCGCAAATTCTCCGGTGCGGCTGGACGCGGTTGTCTCCTGGGTTCCTGGCTGGTAGCCGGCTGTCGATATTCCGCCGGAGCTCTTTGGGTGTGCCGTTGCAGCTCCCGGACTCTGTGCTCGTCCTCTGTCAGGCGAAGTTCCTCTTCCTGCTGATGTTTTTGCAATCTTCCTCTGCGCCCCCAACAGCCCCGGCCCCCTGCTGTTCCCATCCTGCGTCTCGCCTTTAAGCCGAGCGCTCGCCCAATGCGATGTCAAACAAGCACTTGACTGCCGTGGTTTTCCTAAAGTTCTCCTACTACTGCCTCCCATTTCTGCCTTTATAATCCTCCCGTGCCGCCGACTCGGGTATTTCTGCCCCAAAACACGGCAGTTCCTTTTCGGTGCATGTTTACGGCAAGTGCAGCCCTCTCAGCGTGCCCTCCCCCCCACGCGGGAATGGCATTCCGCCACCTCCCTCCCCGCGGGGGCTTGTGTAGTGGAGCACTTTCGCCCCTTTCTGGATCCCGTCTCCCTGGCTTCGATTTTGCCTTTTTAGCTTGGCCGTTTTTAATCTTCGCGCCTTCTCCTCGCACGTCTGTTTTTAACCTAACCTGAAGTGGAGCATAATCATAGCCTACCGCCCGTTTCCCGGCAACGCGCCTCACGTCCCTCACGTCTTCGTCCATTTACATCTTTCTCCATCCCGCCCCCCCCAAGGTAATGCTGCTGCAGGTGGGGCCGTTGCGAGGGCGCCTGGGCTTGCTGGCGTTCAGGACGGCCGGCTGGCAATGGCGAGCGACGTGCCGCTTCGCCCACAGCGTGGAGCACAAGCCCATCAGGAAGGTGATGGTGGCTAACAGAGGTACGTCTCCCCCCCCCCCCGTCCCAGAACACAAATTACCTGCGCTGCTCCCCCTGGCGGGCGGCCAAGTCGCATTTCAGCATTCTGATTTTTAAGCTTTTCTGAGCCGATTTACACGGCATGTGTACAAAACAATGAGTTTTGTTTCCGAGATTTTCCCCGACTGTGGTAAAACGTTCCGGCTCATTTCCATTGCAGATTTTATAATAATATGCCACCTGAGCCGTGTTTGCTGTGCGACTTCCGACGAGACTTTTGTACGAACGCACAATGGCAATAAAGGCTTCGGAACCCTGGGAAGGGTTTGATTTACTCTGTTTACTCTGTTACTCTGCCAATTACTTGGTTTGCCTTTGACCTAAATGAGGTACACGTTGTAATGACTGAAACGCTATTGGTTGATGGCGGACAATAATCCCGCCCCCTGCGGCTTTCAACCAATACTATACTTGCTAAGTGTGATGTGTCTGAGTTTATAAACGGCTTTGTTGCTTTGTGCTAGAACCCTTAAATGCATGTAATCGGCCGCCCTGGAAGGGAAACCCCAGGCTCCTTCCAGAGATTGAGGCCAGAAGCCGCCTGGTCCTCGGTGCTTCTTGTTTCTGATGTTTTCAGCTTTAGTTTTGGCCGTATTAGGAAAACAAACGCCCACAGTAATCATGAGATAAGTATGCGGTAATCAGTGTGTTCGGCCTGGAGCGCTGGTGGTTCACTAAATGGCTTCTTAGAAAAGCATTTTTTATTGTGATAATTAGCAATGATATTAGCCATTTAGTTGTGTTCGGGCCCAGTCGTTGCATGTGCTCCATATCGCCATCTAGTGACGCAAATTAAAGCTGGAATCCCTAAGATCATGGTCTCTGACTGGATGGTAGTACTTGCCCACTCTTAGGGATGGTTTGTTGTTGATTCCGGGCTCACTTTGCCCCCCCCCCCTGTATACAGGTCTTAGTAGTGTTATACTGCTGTTATGTCCGCTGTATTAGCACATGGTAACAGCCTGTATTCATTATTCAGGGGTCTGACTGCCGCTGTTTATGAAATCTTTCTGAATATGAGTCATTTGCTGTGTTTATGAAAATCTCTTTTTAATGCCGTATTTTGGGAATAATTTGTGGGACGAGTGGTGCATATAATTAACAGCAAATTGGCATGATTCAGCCAGGGGATGTTTGGGAGCAGGCACGCGGACGGGCCCTGCCGGCAGCCCCCGCCATTCCCGGCACTAAATCAGGTTAACATCTCGGCCAGGTGAAATTGCGATCCGTGTGTTCCGGGCCTGTACGGAGCTGGGCATCCGCACCGTGGCAGTCTACTCCGAGCAGGATACGGGCCAGATACACCGGCAGAAAGCGGACGAGGCCTACCTCATCGGCAGAGGCCTGCTGCCCGTGGCGGCCTACCTGCACATCCCTGACATCATCAAGGTGGCGAAGGTAAGATGCCCATCTTCCGGGATGCCAAGGTGTTCTCACTTGGATTTTGGCCCCAAGTAGTGTTCCCTAGAGGCTGCATTTACGTAGGATGTGTCTCTTTGATGGGTGGTGTGTGGTTCTGTGGGTTCGGACTCGGATCAGAAGGTTGTTGGTTCATATCCTACATTTGGCAGCATTGATGTCCTGGTTCGATATCAAGGATTGGAATTGGGGCCTTTTTTAAAGGCATTTTTTAAATGGGTTAAAGAGCCGAATGTTCATGGCCAGACAATCGAGAATCCGACAGAGTACGAGTTTCTCGTATCTGCCCAATTTATGTCAGCCGCGCCGATTGGTTCCGTCACCTACTGCAGCAAGCCTGAGGCACACGGCTTGAAACTGCGAACTATCAAGATGTCTGCCGTGTGGAAATTCTTTAAATTAGACGCAAAGTAGGCCAACAACTACTTGCATTGTTTGACGCGCCATACTTTTCAGAGGAGGTAGGAGCAGAGCCTCGTTTAATAAAACAAATCTAATTAGGCAGAAACATATGGAGGAATACTGCAAAAAGGCTTACTCGCTCCAAAAATGCACCAACGCCTACTGGATGCGTTTGTATATTTTAAATATTTATTAAAAGATCAGATCCAGGCTTGGAATTGGGAAATATAAATATTAAATGGATCGGGTCGGGACAAAATCGAGACATCCCTAGCTGGCTAAGAAATGCTGCCATTGGGCCCCTGAGCACGGCTCTTAACCCTCACTGTTCCAGGCTGACCCCGCTCTCTCGCTTGTGCCATGCTTTAAATACGGCATCTGTTAAATAAACGTTGTGTAACTGGGTATGAGTGCCATGTTTTGAGCCGAGCTGCGGGGTGATTCTGTCTGCCAGGTCCGTAAAGTAGAAGCAGCCTGTCACATTTGGAGCCGTTAGACCTGGCAGTGGAATTGAGCGATAATGTGAATGAAGCTCCACGTGAATTAAACCGCTAATTTGTCCAGTGAATTGTCACGTATCATTTTTTTAAACGAACCTTTTCCGGAGACGGGTTCCCGGCGTTCGTTGGCGCGGCTGGCAGAGCCAGAGCTGCGTTCCCCAATTACGCAATTAAGACGTCTCCCGCTCTGTCTGCCTTCTGAGTGACTCACGGCTGAAATGACTTGTTCGTTTGGAACGGGGGGAAGCGCGCAGGCCTGCCAGGAAGGCCGAGAATATCTCGCAGGGAGGCACGAGCGGCAGCTTTTGATGGCAACCCGAGAGCTTTAGTTTTGATTCTGCGTGACTGGGAGATGGGAGCCCGGGCGGCTCGAAAGCGCAAGCGTCATCTCGCGGCCTCGCGGAAGCTAGACGCCCAAGAACAAGAACAGGCGACTGGCCCGGTTCGCCCTTCTCAAGTGAGGGTCCCGGACGATGGGCACGAAATTTCACTCCCTGATTTCACTCCCAGTCCTCTTGAGTGTCTCTGTTTCGAGATAATCTGCCTTCGATACTCGGTTGTTGGTCATTGTAACCAATAACCATCTGTAAGGGGCGCGGTCTCGGTGAGTTAGGGTTTCGTGCCTGTCATCGGTAGGTTACAGATTCAAGTCCCGTCTTTGGTGACACGTCCTTACCTTACCTTTACCCCCCTGAATTTTTTTTTTTTTATTCCAATATTCATGACCCCTGTGACCTTGTGTAAAAGCCCCACCCCTTAACGACACGACCTGATCCTCCATCTGGTCCCCCACGTTCTCTGCCCTGGCAGGAGAACGGCGTAGATGCCATCCACCCCGGCTACGGCTTCCTGTCCGAGCGCTGGGACTTTGCGCAGGCGTGTGTGGACGCCGGCGTCCGCTTCATCGGCCCGCCCCCCGACATCGTGCGCAAGATGGGCGACAAAGTCGAGGCCCGTGCCATCGCCATCAATGCAGGTGAGAGTTCAATGGCTGTCGGCGTGCCGACTGCCAGCAGATGGAGCCCGTGGGTAGATGACCTTGCTCTCTAGCCTGTTTGGAGTCAGGCCCATCATTTCTGCGTGGGACAACTGGGGAAATTGTCCCGGGTCCATGTGGGTTGGTTTGTGCGTCATGGGGGGGCGGGGCCCGGTTGAAGTAATGTTGTCCTGGGAATTATGCCTAGCTGGCCTGTCTGGAATCGTGCAGAGTTACCTGTAAGTTTAGGACTCGGTCCAGTTATTTGGTTTGGATTCTGCAGACCTGAAGCTCGAGCTAAGCTCCAGGACAGGGCTGCCCGTCCATGACCTACAGCCCTACTTGCGTGTTTGTTTAGTTAGCGGAGCTGATACCATCTCTCTGGTAGAGTGACCTCTGGTGTTTGAGAATTAGACGTGGTATGTTGGCCCCCACTAACACATGGACAGGTGCTCTCCAGGTCCCTGATGCAATTTTTTGGTGCGGGGGGTTGCTTTCTGTTTTAGGGGTGCCAGTGGTTCCGGGGACGGAGAGCCCAGTCTCCTCCCTACAGGAGGCTCAGGAATTCGCCAACAGCTACGGATTCCCCATCATCTTCAAGGCGGCCTATGGGGGTGGGGGCCGAGGCATGCGGGTGGTGCGGGAGTACGAGGTGAGCCTGGCTGGGCGGGGGTGGCGTGGGGAGTATGTGCCTGTGGAAATATCAGTTTGGGTTTGACTGCTCGGCTGTGGGATTTGATTGCCTGTGTTTGGATGCGTTTAAAATGCACGAGTGAAAGTGTCCGTGTTTGTTAAGCGGCTTGTGTGGAGATAATGGATGTGGGGTCATAGGTGAGCTTAGGCAATCGAGCTGAAGGGCTACGTTCGACTCAATTTCCGTCTCAAGTCATTAGATTGAATTGGTAAACAGGTGGCACGGAATGGTCTGTTAGCACACTGGTCCGCAAGGAGATGACCTTTTCTAATTGGTGGATAAATGGAGGGAGCAGAGGAATGCATGTGAGCGAGGCATGGCCCAGGGCGATGAGGATTGGCCGACCTGATTGGCAGGCGTGCACGCTGATTGGTCGCCTTCTCTGATTGGTCCAGGAGCTGGAGGAGAGCTACCAGAGGGCGTACTCTGAGGCACTTGCCGCTTTTGGGAACGGAGCCCTCTTCGTGGAGAAATTCATCGAGAAGCCCCGTCACATCGAGGTGCAGATACTGGGTGAGTGTGCAGATCTGCCATATCTAACTGACCTCTGACCCCTCACCCTGCTATTCTGAAACACTGGGTGTGCATCTGAAATCGCATACTTGTTTGCAATATAGTATGTAAAGTAAGCAGTATGCCTGATTTCTCAGTGTGGACGAAACAAAGTGAACAGGACCCGGATGGCAAACTGCATCCTGCACAATCCTGAAGTGTGTATCTGACGGGCACTGCGATATCCCCCAATGAAGAATGTGCTCGCTCAGAAATTTGTCATGATGGTGGAGGAAGTGGCGTCTCTGTACAAATTGTAGAAAACAGTACCCAGTTACATATTCACTTGCATATGTATTTATTCCATCAATAGTCATTAATAGATTTTAACTTTTGCTGGGATCAAGCTACGACATTAGTAACCCTCTGTCGGCTATGGCAAACGCCCAAGCACTTGCGTACTCCTTCTGATGCATGCATATAGTATGTACTGTATTAGCAGCTGAGAATTGGGCTTCTAATGAAATTGTGCGTACTGTGTAAATATTCGATTTTGGATACACAGTGTTCATACCCTGTCGCATTCTCCATTTATAATAAGGTCTAAGGCTGGCCGTGGACGCTGAGGTTTTTAATTGACACCGGCTTAATTGTTATCCCTGCCAGGAAAAAGTCTTGCTAATCTCCTTAATAGTCAGTTTAAATCGATAAGGACACAGTCTGTCAAAGCGCGCTAAGTACGAAGTGATTTTCATTAGCTCCGGATGTTCCATTCGATCCCGGTCATTTTTCTCGGATGCAGTGCGGGTCCCGGTGACTGAAGCTCTGCTTTGTTTCAGGCGATAAGTACGGCAATGTGGTCCACCTGTACGAGAGGGACTGCTCCATCCAGAGGAGGCACCAGAAGGTCGTGGAGATCGCTCCAGCAGCCCAACTGGACCCGCACCTCCGGGATCGGCTGACCGCCGACTCCGTCAACCTGGCCAAGCAGGTCGAGCCCGAGCTCCTGTCTGGAGATCCGTGGTGTTTGTTTTCCCTTGGCCAGCGGCCTTGTGGGTTAGGCTTGTTACAGGGGGTCCAATCAGGACGTCACCCTCTGTTATTCTGCCTACGTTTTGTCTTCTAAAGCTGTGTCGCTCAGTCTTGGCACTCCCAGGACGGTCCACATTTTTGCTCCCCCCAAAAAAAAAACGGTGAAAAAAATAACCTGTAACTTCACAGAAAAAGGTGGGCCTGAGATGATAATGCACCTGTGTGTCCAGTTCTGTTTGGTAGGTGATGCATCACGCATGATTCAGCCAGAAACACCCTGCAGCGTGTCACCCCCGATCTCTCACGGTATCCGTACTGGTGTTCCTGTAGTTTTTGCCCTAGCTGTTAGTTTATTTTGTAGCAGTTAGTCTAAGATCCTAATTATCCTGAACCTGAATTCAGATCGTGTGCATCAGTAATGGCCGTGGAAGCGTGTCGTACAGCCGCGTACGCGGCCTGAATGGCAACTCGTCGAGTTCTGGTTAAAAATTCTCTGCAGCCGGGCAGCGTTACGGTTGCGCGTAGCGATGCGCGCTTTCGATTGATGCTGGCAGAGTTTCACGCTCAGATCTTTATTTTGATCATTTAGGAAGTGAGGCTCTTGCCGGCGGGTCGCTCCTGTGTGGCCGTTGGTCGCCGCGGGCCTGGCCGGAGAGCGTCGCTCGGCCCCACATGCTAATGCCAGTGTTCCTTTTAGCATTGAAGATGAACCTGCACTGGGGCGATAGGCAGAGAGCTTTGGGGGTTATGTCTGCATTTGGCTGGAGTTTCCTTTTTACGTCTTATTTATGTATTTTATACGCCTTTTATCTACAGCATTTGGGAAAGCGGGATCTGTCTCTGGAGAAGCTGAGGGTTACACGCCTCTGCGGTTTGAAGCCACAACCTTCTGGTCATGGACATCAGTGTCCTAACCTGCTGAGCCTCACATTCTGCTACCAGTGAGATGTGAGCCCATGACTGTCTGACGGGCAAAGCTCTAAATGCGCTGAGCTGCACACCGCACCCAGGCAGGCGTACAGTGACCCCACCTGATACATAAACCAAGAGCTGCAGGCAGTGTGTGGCTCCGAAGTTTAGGACTCTACCCCTCAGAAGATGATGGGTTCACATCCTCAAGGGCCAATCACCAGAAGGTTGTTGGTTCAGACCCCATGGTGACCCTTAAGCAAGGCCCTTAACCTTGTTCCATCCTTTGATCTGCTTCACCACCTACCTGTAAATACTATCTTTTAGGATCCACCTCCTGTCTCATTACCAGCATACCACACTCTGCAATTAAATGATCAAGCACTCAGTTTTCTGTGCTCCTAATGTGTTTAATTTCCTAATTAGATGTCTTTGCATAGCTAGTGGTGGCTAAAAATAAGCCTCATCAGTAGATGTGCGGGGCCTGGGATGCATCCCATAATAAACAAAACAGCATGAACTTTCAAATGCTTCATGCCTCCTGTTGGGGAGGTCTGCTTGGGAATGGAGATTCTTTAGATGGATGTGGTCATCTGATGGTAGAAATGTTAGTGTTTAGCGTGTGAGTCATTTTTTGAGTTCTTAATCTGGTTTCGCTGTTTGGTTGCAGTTCAATTTAATCGCCCTGACGATGTCTGTGGTGCCAGTAAATTCTGGTTCGGGGCTTGAAGGGGGATAAAAAGGAACTCCCACGATTTTGCCAGTAGGGGGATCAAAAAGCGTTTAATCTGAGGCATATATGTGCAGTAACAGTTGTGGCCACTGGATGGCGTCCTTCATGTGGCGGAGAACCAAGCCCCATAGCACCAAGAGGAGTTGGTCAGCACTGGCCTCGTAGTGCCGTCATGGTCCTTTCGCTGTGTGGATCGAATCTCAGGAACGCCCCATGAAGGAACCAGTCTTGTCCCTGATGCTCTAGGCCTGCATTTAAGGCAGACAGACGTGTAAATGTTATTCCTGCCCACTAGAGGGTGTAACCTCCCCCAAACTGCCCGGCAGCGTGGAACAGCCCAGCCCCTTGCCGTGATGTCAGTGCAGCGAACGCAGCAGGATGCAAAAGCCCGAGGCGATGGCCCTCATGCAGGAGGTGGGGTGGAACTTTCGGCGCGGAAAACGAGGCGTGTGTTAATCACCAGGGTGACGACTGCGCGGGCCTCAGGAGGTGGAGCCTGTTTCCGAGGGGTCGGGTCTGCTGGTGTGACGGCTGGTGCGGAGATCAACCAATGGAATGGGTCCCCGTGCGGGACGCCTGTGTGGGGGCGGAGCCATGGTGGCCATTGGCTGGCTGGCGGGAGGGGTGGAGATCGCTACACCACTATCCATGGGGTTATCTGTTCTTTCAGGGAACCCGAGCAAACCGGATGGGGGGTAATGGCTCTAGGACTGAATAGACGCGGCGTGGGGGGGCCCTGTACAGAACAACCCCCATGAGTCTGACACCCACTCGGTTACGAGCATATAAACGCGGAACGGAGCCGCTCTGAAGGGCTGTTTTTACCGCGCTCCCGTCAGGTGTCACCTTCCAATAGCGCCCCCCCCACCCCCTCCGCCAGAGGTACCCTTACGTGCAAGTGGCAAGCCGCAGCAAACTTCCCGTTTGATCTCTGCGATCGATCCTCATTTCATCTCCGTGGGGTTCGAGGCTCACTGCTGTGTCTCCCCCCCCCCCCCCCCCCTGCCGGCGGGGGTATGGGGGGGGCGGGTGCTACATATTTATTTCGATTCCTCCCCTGGCGTGATTTCCCAGGGATGGTTCTGCCTTGCCAGTGGCTGTGTGAGCCTCTGGAGGTTGCAGTCCCGTGGAGCTTAATTCAGAGTGGGCGGGAGGGGGGGGGGTGTGAGGCTGGCTGCAGGGGGGAGCTGTAAAGACTCCCATTTAGCCTTGGCTTCTCGGAGGTCTGCAGGTTGGCGTTCCTGGATGTTTGTTTGCCTGTTTTCTATGGAGCGGAATTCGGTGCCACCTTGAAATGCAAGCGCGACTCGGGTGCGGGAAAACGATGGACGCGCCGTTTTGTTAGAGTGCGCAGTGCGGCCGAAACCGCGCCAGGCGGAATGCAGAAGAGGTCATGGCCTTTCAGTGAGTGCCGCGAAGAGAACGCGCCATGATGAAAAGCAGGACCGTCGTTCCATCGCCTTGCGTCTTATGTAGCTACTATCCAGGAAAACATTTAGAAGGGATTGCATTATACACAATTAAACGGAGAAATTGTGCCACGTCGCGCCAAAACGCGGCGACCACCGCTGCGGCGGCTCATTTTCGTAAAGTGCGCGCTGAATTTCCGCCACCGCGGAATGTGACCGCTGTCCAATCACAGCTCTGCGGGAGGCGGGGGGCGTGGTCGCGGAAAACGGGCCGGGACTGTCATTAAAAGCAGCCGGTCGGCGTGCCCTCGGCCACGTGGCGAAAGGCCGGGCCGGAGAGCCACAGACGCACGTGACAGGAAGCGGCCCGCAGCCTGCCTCGCCTGCCCTTATCTTTTGTTTGCGATCTGTTTGTTTGTTTGTGTTTTGTTTTGTTTTTTCACCCCCCCCCCCTTATCTTCTAACCCCGAGTGTGTTTGTTTCCCTCATTGTCTTGGTCGCATTTCCACTCAGCTGCCTCCATCTTGCCATTAATTTTCTGATAAGTTGCGTAATTGCTTTATGAGTTAGGGGTGGCGGCCAAGTGGAGTGTGTGTGTGTGTGTTTGCATTTGCACGTGTGTCTGCGCCTGCGTGTGTGTGTGTGTTTGGTTGCACGGGTGAGTTTGTCTGCTTGTGTATTTGCACACAGGTGTGCATGTGCGTGTATTTGCACATGTGCGTGTCTGCTTGTTTTGTGTGTATGTGTGCTGCATGTATATCCCAGCCGACCATAACCCTGCTGGCTGTGCCCTCCCGTCCCCCGCACCAGCGTCCCGGAATGCCGCGGCTGGCCTTGCCGGCGTTGCGCTGTCCCTAAATGCCGTGGCCGTTACCCCCGTGATGCTCCCGCTGGCGCCGTTTACTCGGGCCTGGGTGCGAGACTTGTGTGTTCTCCCGACATTAATTACCGCGCTGTGATTTTTTCCCGGATTTAAGCTTAAAGCCTGGGCGCGGTCGCCTGCTCTTGTACGAGCCCTCGCGGGGACACGGCTGCCGTGGCAACGGCACGTGTTACCGTGGCGATTTGGGTCTCATCCGCCGGCACACAAATCGCGTTCTTCTGCAAACTGACAAATAAGTGCCTGCCTGCTCAGAAATGGGCCTTTGCTTTGGATACATTTCTGCTAAGTATAATGTAAATGTGCCCCCCCCCCCATCATCTGAGGCTCGGCCCCTGACCCCTTTATCTGTCCATCTCCCTCTCCTCTGTGAGTCCCCCTCTCTCATTTCTCCAGGAGACGCTTCCCGCCCCAGACAGTGTCAGATCCGTCGCCGGCACCGTGCCCCTGCTGTCCTCACACCCTCCCCGTGGAGCGTGCCATCGCCTTGCCCCCCCCCCGAAAGCGGTCTCCCTGCGAACGAAGGCTGTCGTGCAGGCGCGGGCCTTAACGTGCGCTCGGCTCATTAAGGGCAACTTTTTTTTTTTTTAACTAATTGACGCGTCAGATGTGGCCAGGAGAAGCCAGTAATACACTGTAGTTCGGAGTTAAGTTAGCGTTAGGATGCAGGTGTCGACGGGTAAAACTCCAGTCAAAAATGTCACCAGCTGCCTCCTCCTGGACTCCTAATGGGAATCTGCTGATAATGTTCTTGCCTGATTTCTACCTTTACGAAAGTGTAGGTGGTTATATTAGGTACTCGTTTATTTCGGATCCCCGCGGGGAGATCTTTCTTTTCTCCGCCCCCAACCTTGTCCTCCCTGAGAGCAGGTCTGACGGTGAAGGGCAGCCAACTCATGCACCGGGGAGCCCACAGACGTGCCGAGGCGGGGCTCGAACCGGCAGCCTTCCAATCACAGGCACCGAGGCTTAGCCCACTGGGCCATGTGCTCAGGGGCATAAGGGGCAGTTCAAAGGTCGCCACGGTGGGAGAAATCGCTGTAGAAATATTGGAAGGGTGGAATCATCCGGAAAATAAAAATAAGGCTTTCTGAACTGGGGCTTTGTGCCGATGAGATGTGTGTAGGATGGGGGGGGCAGGCTGTGGATGGGTTTCTGGAGAGCGGCGTCTCCGGCGACTTGGTGGTGCTGTGTGCATGCCGCGGTGTACCTGACAGGCGGCTGCGAGGGGCTCCTGTTTGTTTTTGTTTTTGTTTATCCTACTCCCCACTACCCCCCCCCCCCCCCGCACGCCGTGGATGAGGGATGATCCGTTTGCTGGAGCTTTTGCCGCACCAGCGGGTCAGTAGATGCATGCAGACGCAAACGTTCCGGGTGACGATCCGTCAAGGCCGTGCCCCCTCCCGCCGTCGCCACGGCGATCAGCGCCGCCGCGCTCCCGAGATTCATAGACGCCGTCGCGCCTTCGGAGTCCTCGCTAATTGTCCTCTTCCGTCACGTGTCGCCCACCTGTTCCTGCGCCCATTTGTGATCCTGTCATATCCACCCCCCACCCCCCCCCCGGTTTAAATTTATGTCAATGTTTCCCACCATAATGAAGCAGAGACTTCAGCACAATGGGTATAAATGAACGTTATACTCCGTGTGCCACCTAGAGTTATGTTCTGGAGTCGGGTTCCTGCTCGTTCTCATACCGAGCCCGTTTTTAAATCCGCACATCTGAGGCGTGCTGAGGTCAGGGGCGACCTGCATTAGAGGGGAACCGGCTGCTTAGCTCACCTTTCGCTTTCATGTTATGGTGCTTCCTGTCCTCTTTTAATATCAAAGGAATTATTTGCGTGGTCCTTCACCTCGTGTGCTGTTCGGGTGCTAAGTATTAAATTAAAATGTTTCCATACCCACTGTACTCTTTAAGATGCCGGATGGTCCTCAAAGATTAGATCTTTATAATTAAATTTTTTTTTTTCCCTCTATGAACGAGTAGAATGGCGAATTATTTTTCTTAATGCCGCTAATAAATTGCATTGCGTTTTCGGGGGAATGGGGGGCTTTTTTTGAGTCCCGATAAGTGTGCATCCATCTCATCTTGGCTGCGGCTGATAAGGACGGGATTAAGAGGGATTGATTGGCCGTCGAGGGGGACTTGGATCAGATTACCGTGATTTTTGGCAGGGAGTTATCTCCTGTGGCCATTGGGACTTGGCCAGGCAGGGAGGGGGGGGGCAGGTTTCGGGAACAGGAAAACAAACTCAGCGAGGAGTCTGTACTCTAGGGGGCGTCGTTCCAGCTGAAGGGCCGCGGTGCTCCATGGCAGGCTTTTACATGTTTCGGGCACCTTATGTAGTCACCTCACGGCCTCGTACCCAGAATGCATTGCAGTTTACAATTTACCTCTAACTGCTCAGCAGACACCCTCATTAAAGGAAACCTATTAGGCTCAAAGTTTAATCGGTTGGCTTCAAAGCACGTTAATGAAGTAAACTCGCCATGTTTTTTTTTTTTGATGGACAGGATTATTACCAGGAATCCCAGGGGTCTCTCCCATAACGTTATCAAAGAATAGGGCTGCATGAGCTGGAATTACAGGCTTTTGTTTGGTGTCTGTTCTGGGGTCAGAGATCCCCGTGATGTTGGCTAACGCTAACGCCAGTGTCGCGATGGCTAACGCTAACGCCAGTGTCGCGATGGCTAATGCTAATTTAACTTCGAGCCTTCTTGCTGTCCCCAGCAGGGGGCGTCCAGGCCTCGGAGCAGATCAAACCCCCCCCCAATACTGACTGGTAGTGTCTCTGTATGCAGGTCGGTTACGAGAATGCCGGCACGGTGGAGTTCCTGGTGGACAAACACGGCAAGCACTACTTCATCGAGGTGAACTCCCGCCTGCAGGTGGAGCACACGGTCACCGAGGAGGTCACCGAGTGAGTACCCCGCCCTCGTCGCAGTCTGCGGGACATGTCCTGTCTTTCCAATGATGAGCTTTGGTATTTATCACTTCAGCAAAGTTTGCACCTGTCAAAAATCAGACTCCAAGAGCGCCGGTTTCGTAACGAGACGAGCTTGTGGCGTTAAGCTGACCAGATGGCCTTCCGAAGTCGCAGTGCGGTGTTGGGAGCTGTCACTGGCTTCTTGATCGGCTGCTCCGGCCTGTGAACGCAGGACCGTTCAACCGTGGGAACTGTAGGCGGTCTGTCTAGGCGCCGTTTCTAAGTACCAGTCTTTCCACACGTGAATTACACCCACAAACATTTACGTTAGATTGACTCATTTAGCAGGGCCTTTTATCCAAAGCAACATATATTTCGAGAACTCTGGATCAGACAGTCCCTTCAGCGAATGGGGGCTAAGGGTTTTGCTCCAGAGCCCAACGGTGACATTCTGTCAACACTGGGATTTGAACCCGTGACCTTCTGATCACCGCATCTTAACTGATTAAGAAACCTTTGGCTCTTGTTAGTAAATCAGGGGAGGTGACTGTCTCCGTCTTCTCTGGAGCTCGAACCAGCCCCGATTCTCATCCCATAATAAGGCTGCTGGACATTAACCTGTCTGTGATTTTTTTTTTCCTGACCAAATCTGCTTGTTGAAGGTAGTGGGTGTCTTGCAGGCCTCCCTCCACTACCACCCCTGCACCCCGTACACACTTCTCCGTCACTGAGTCAGAAAAGCTTGAATAGTTTTTGTAGAAGGACTCGAGGTCAGTTTCATTCTGATTACGGGCGGCGGCAGCGAATCGGCATTGGCAGGAAGCACGGAGACAGAGGGGAGCGACGAGGTGAGTGCAGGGCCGGCCCACACCGCATTTGCGGCTTTTTGTTATGGAGTATTTGGGGAACACATTTTCCCAAGGTGTTGGCATGAGCACAAGTTCTCCACCACGCAGATAGGGGGCGGTAGCATCTTCACTACAGATCAATTCTGAGTGCCTACCCCCCCCCCCAATTCTTGCCATCTGTCCCTCACCTCTCATATAAAACCAGAAAGTATGTCCTGCGGATCAGCCCGTAATATCCCACCCGAGCGACATGCCGGAGCACCGCGTGCCCTTTGACTTTTTCCAGAATGGGAACTATTAAAAACAACCGAGACACACGCATTCATATCCTTTGGGGGTCTGATCCACGGCTGTGTGGAGGCTCTATCCGGAAGCTACCCCAGACACCGGGCCTCATCTATCACTCACGCCATCTGCCAATTTGGGATCTGTGGCTTTAATGGATTGTTTTGAGGGGATGTTGGATGGGAGTGGAGGAGGGGGTGATCAAACTTTAACTTCCTTTTGACAGCAGGTAGCTTTGATTGTCGAGCCCACAATAAATTCACTTTCGGCTTTTTCTATTCTTTTCTTTTTTTTTCCCCCCCTGCATTTTAAATTCTAGTAAATGGCCCCGTTTTTTATACTTAGTCAGGATCTGGCCTTCCTGTACGCAGACCCCTGCTGTATTTATCGGGAGGGGCTGTAAAACAGCGAGCTGCATAAGTGAGTGCGGCGAGGTGCGTGTACGGGCCTGAATAATGTATTGCCCTCAGAAGCGCTCGCAGGCGGACGGGGAAATTAAACTCAAATTCGTCTCCTACATTTGAAAACGACGTCGGAAAGTGATGAAGGGGGGGGCTTTCTTTCTGCGGGGGTGTGTGAGGACGTGTTTGCATGCGGCAGGAATATCAAACTGCTGTGCGTACATTGTCTGGGAGGTCAGTCAGCGAGGTGCGTGTTTTGGGGAGTTTTCCTTGGTGTGGGCTGCTGGGAGACCGCCTTCCCTGCTTCTCTCCTGGAGTGGAGTGCAGTGCGGTCCCTCTAGGTGCAGCTGGAGTGGTCATTCCTGTAAGCGGGCTTTAAGTGCTGATTTTTCAGATGTCGGATTCTCCTTAGCCACGAGAGTTATTCTGGGATGTCGGACAACCTCGCCCTGCCTCTCCAGCCGCCATGGAGTTTCCGGGGTGGGAGGGGTCCCTGGAATTAAGGGTGAATATTTCGCGGTGCGTGGCTGCGAGGTCGTGATCTACGGCGCCATCTGTGGGGGGGGGTGCGGCATCCGGCAGCCGGCTTCATGTTCTACTTTGTGATTCTCCGCGAGCCGGGAGCCGACTCGGCCCAGTAGCTTTGGGCTCGACGGCACTGTGTGAGCGCCTCCATCTGGCCACAGCTGGCAGTGCCGGGCAGCAAGGCTAATCTCCTGATATAAATGTGATACCCCCCCCCCACACACCCACCCATGCTGGGTCCAGCCAAGGTGCCGAGCCCGGCCGTTCTGTATCATGCGGTCAGCCAATGAGTTTGCTGTGTCTGTGACCCCCCCCCCCCCCCCCCCCCCGCAGCGTGGACCTGGTGCATGCCCAGCTGCACATCTGCGAGGGCCGCAGCCTGCCGGACCTGGGCCTCAAGCAGGACAACATCCGCATCAACGGCAGCGCCATCCAGTGCCGCGTCACCACCGAGGACCCGGCCCGCGGCTTCCAGCCCGACACGGGCCGCTTGGAGGTACAGCCTTCCCAATTCCGCCATGCGGAAGCCTTTGGGTGCTGCCGGGTCCGCACTTAAAGCTGTCCCCCTCGAGTTAGATGGGGGGGGTCACAGCTGTATGCGTTGGCGGGTCGCAGCCTGCAGGGAGCATGTGGGTGGCTGTGGGAGGCTCACGCTGACATATAACTAAGGATGAGTCAGTCTGATGTGATGGGCTGGAGTGTGTCTGTCTCTCTGTCTGTGTGTGTGTGTGTGTGTGTCCCTGTCTGTCTGTCTGTCTGTCTGTGTGTGTGTCCCTGTCTGTGTGTGTGTGTGTCTGTCTGTGTGTCCCTGTCTGTGTGTGTGTGTCCCTCTCTGTGTGTGTGTGTGTCCCTGTCTGTGTGTGTGTGTGTGTCCCTGTCTGTGTGTGTGTGTGTGTCCCTGTCTGTGTGTGTGTGTGTCCCTGTCTGTCTGTCTGTCCCGATCAGGGTTGTCAGCTGAGCAGATGTGTGACTCGGGCCACCCCCTCCCCCGCAGTCTCGCCAGCCTCGTCGTCGCGAATCCGCCGCCCCGCGGAGGACTGGCCTGCCAGTCAGCTTTCCGATGACTCGGTAGAAAGATCAGCGAATGGGGTGGGGTGGGGGCTGGTTGTGTCTGTGGGTGTTTTCTGGTTTAATGGGAGCGATTGTCAGGGAGGCAGTTAGACAGACTGAGGGGGATGGAGACTGACAGGACTCTGATGGGACGTCGTCAGCCATGGCCCATCGTCACGGCTCCTCATGGGGGGGGGGGGGCACGACCCCCCCCCCCCCCCCCCCCCCCCCCGCAGCATTCCGGTCCTGATTCATGCCATCTACATCATGCTAATTACATCATGATTCATGCTAATTACATCTAAGCCACACAGAGTCGGGGAATTATCACGTGCAGGAAGCCGAAACGGCGAGCATGCAGTCGGCACGCGTGGGTTAGCAGGCGTCCGGTCCCTCTGAGGGGCGCGCTGTGCAGGGGGCAGGGACACTGCATGACCGGTTGGCTGCTTCCCCCTGCGACGGTCCCCGGCCCCCCCGGCACCCTGAAAGCTGCGGCCATTGCTGGCAAACTCGTTCTGGCACCGGCTGTCTCACACAGATACGCGCTTGC
>JAODKL010000063.1:503122-532956 GCA_026780765.1 Petrocephalus schoutedeni
GCATCAAGCCCCCCCCCCCCCCCCCACCCCGGAGTCCCGGCTTGTATCTCGCCGATACCAGTGAACGCCCTTACGCTGAGACCTCTGGCTCACGGAGACGGCCGACCGGGGGTTAATGCAGATGGTCGCCGTGGCCCCCAGCCACCAAGGCGTCCCTTTGATCGCTGACAAAAGAGGGACTGTTGGGATAGTGATGGGATGCAGGGCAGAGGCAGGAAACGGCGCCCCCTCCAGGCCCCTGCCTGCGGGCCGTGTCTCGTGCACAGCCGGGTCTCGCCCATAAAAACTGTATTTAGAGGGGCTGGTGGTTTGCCGTTTCGCACCCCAGGCGGGCCCGTGAAGCAGGACACGTACCGAGCCATGAATCCGGCGCCATCCGCCCGTTTTTACACGGCCAAACCCCTGTTTTTTTTCTTTTTTTGTTCTGATTCCCCTCTAACGGCGCATTTGCGCTCTGACACCATATAAGGAATGCAAGCGGTTGGATCGTCGCTACGCTAAGGGTCAGCGTTAAGCATTCTGAGAGAATAGCTCGTTTATTCATGCGCGGTGTAATGGGGACGGTGCGGACACCGGCAGCCTTGTGGCTTAGTCGGTCTCCTGCGGGATTCCCGCCAAGCCGACCCGTTATTACTTTTCAAAGTTATTAATTCTGTTTTATCACCCGTTGGTGGCGGAAATTCAGCTGGAGACTGACAAGCGGCCCGTCTATACACACACGCGTGCATGCACAAGGTTACGCGCCCGTTCACTGGAGCGTGCCTAAATCGATTATAAGGTAGCGGTGGGGGTGGGGGCTGGGGGGGAGTGGGCAGAGAATCTGTTTTGTCAGCCTTTCGAGTCGTTAGTGGGCCGGCAGCTGGAAAGTGATAAGTGAGCCGTGATGTGTGCAGCCCTCTGGAACGACGTCTCGGAATACTCTGCAGAGGCTCGTGTCTAAGCCCCCCGGATGTTCCGGCCCCGGGGGCTCGACTTCAGCTGCGGATTTACAGGAATGTGTCCTACAGCTACCTGCCTGGCAGTTTAGCTCCCCGGCAGTGGAGCGTGTGCAGATTGGAGTGTCGGTGCACCCCTGGAGTGTCGGTGGGGTCTGGGGCAGTGCGCGCACACTGACGTGGGCTGTTGATGAGCATCGACTGCTTCCCGTGGCTGTTGTTGTAATGCTGGTTAAATTGGGGCCCCACTGGGGGTCATGGTGGACCATCCTGCCTACGTGGCTCTGGGTTTCGGCTACCATGGTGATTGTACTTTGCCTCGCGGTGACAGTTGCCCCGGCCGTCCCCATTTCCCAGGGGGGTGGAACTTTGTTTGGCTGATCTCACTCTTACACGCTGCCTAATTCCCCCCCTACCCCCCCCCCCTGCAGACAAACATCCCCTTCCTGCAGAATGTCCTGAGCAACGACCAATTCCTCTACAGCACCGTGGACACTCAGTTCATCGACGAGAACCAGGAGCTGTTCAACCTGCGGCCCGTGCAGAACCGGGCCCAGAAGCTGCTACATTACCTGGGTTCGTGACCCGCCTCGTTCCGTCAGCACCCCCGTAGGGATGCTTCTCTCAAGCACTCTGCTTGAGGTCACCCTAACAATAAGGGGCCAGTCTTTTTGTTAGCCAATGATACGTCTTGAATCATTGAGTGACGGGAGGGAGCGTTCCGAGGGCCAATCAGCCTTGGATCCGCCCCTTATTGTTGGCCTGTGAGTTGTTTGAGAGCTGAGGCCAACAATGCCCCCACCCCACTCACTCATGGGGGTGGCATTAGTCCGTCTACCACTTTTGCCCAGTAGGGGGCGTGTCTTAGACAGCTGGGCGCTTTCTGTCCATTCCCTCCTCAGGTCACGTGTTGGTGAATGGCCCGACCACACCCATCCCAGTCCAGGCCAAGCCGTCGCCCATCGACCCTGTCGTGCCCATGGTGCCCCTCGGTGAGTAGCTCCTCCTCATCCCTCCGTCGCCCCCTTGTGGCACACAGTGAGCGATACACAATGCAGGCTTGGCTGGCCAGACTCACTGGCCCTGCCCCCTGTTGCATATTCACCCTTAAATGTTTCATGTCTCTCAGCTGGGCCAGGATTCTTTAGGGTGGGGTGGTATTCATCTAACTGGTCTCTGGGCCCTGGTTGGCCTTCATTCTGAGCTTCAGCCAGCATAGGTGATGTTTCATGCCTCAATCAAGCTGCGGGTGCAGGTTGTGGGGTCGAGTCCCACATACTACTGTCTCTACCTGATGCTTGTGGCCTAGTTGCAGGTACAAGGTGGGTTCAGTCTGGCACTTTCTGCATTTTTCTAATACTGCAGCACCATCGCAGGCCCAGTTGTGACGCTCCTTATATTACTGTAAAAATTTAATTTCCTTTTGTTGTCCATTTTTGAGACGTTCATGGTTCCTCGGATAAAAATCCAATTACTCGTCGATGAGTGTCGGAGTCGGCGGACGGATGCCCGCGCGCTGTCACTCGCGCGTCTAAGCGGATTAAGTGCTGTATTTAATGGCGGCAATGCAGCTGTAGCAGCTGCCCATGTTGCCCTGGTGCCTTTGGCGAGTGTATTGAGCCTTTCTGCTTGGCGGGCAAGAGAGGGGGATGTTAACCCAAAGCAAAATCATTTAGCGACGACCCGCATGTCCTCGGCATCTCCCTGACACGCGTTCCTATTTCAGAAGTAGCTTTTTATTGCCGCCCCCCAGTGGTGAGTTTCAGTAATAACCGTTTGCTCTGATTGGTTAACTGTGGATCCTCGACCCTCCCCCCCCCGCAGGCGAGCCGCCAGCCGGCTTCCGGGACGTGCTGCTGCGGGAAGGTCCCGAGGGCTTCGCGCGGGCAGTGCGCGCCCACCGAGGCCTCCTCCTGATGGACACCACGTTCCGCGACGCGCACCAGTCGCTGCTGGCCACGCGCGTGCGCACGCACGACCTCAAGAGGATCGCGCCCTTCGTGGCGCACAACTTCAGCAACCTGTTCAGCGTGGAGAACTGGGGAGGTGAGGATGGGCGGTGAGGCTAGAGGGTGCCTTAGACTCTTACTTGGGAGGTGCGGAGCTGTGAGCCTCAGAGTTCCGCCCTTTGCCTTTGACCCCGCCCCCCTCGCAGGTGCCACCTTCGACGTGGCGATGCGCTTCCTGTACGAGTGCCCCTGGCGACGGTTACAGGAGCTCCGCGCCCTGCTCCCCAACGTTCCCTTCCAGATGCTTCTGCGGGGCGCCAATGCCGTGGGATACACCAACTACCCAGACAACGCCGTCTTCAAGTCAGTAAACGCGCGGCGCCCCGCCCCCAACCTCCTTCCCATGATCCTCTGCGCTCTGAAGGTGGAGGCCCCTCAAACATCACGGCGCAAATGTGTATGGCTTTTCAGGGCTTTTAATTTCGAGTTGATGCCGGTTGCCCCCCTCTAGGGGGAGGGGAGGGTCCTCCAAACACACAAAGCCTGATGAGGGGCTTGGAGCGGCAGTAGAGGGGTTGGGTGGGGAGGCTTTAAGTGTCCGACAGCTGTGTTGCGATGACGTTTGGGTCCCTCTCTGGTTTTGTGGAGCATGTGGTCCCATACGGGTCTGACGGGCAAAGTGCGGTCAGCGGGAGGCGGTCATGCTGAGAATGAGGAAGGTCACCCGCGGCAGGTCAGGTCAGGGGTGTCCCGCGGCGCCCTCGTGTGAATGAGGATGTCCTGTGCGGTGCGCGGTCAGGGCGTCACGTGTGACCCCCCCCCCCCCGGCTGGTCCCGGTATCAGAAAGCACACCTTTCAGTACCGGCACACGTTTGACACGCGGTCTTTAAAACCCGTGATTAATTACAGGCAGCAGATGGCACTGGGGGTGCTGGGGTCCAGGGTGTGGAAGGCGCGGGGGGGGCTCAGCTGGCCGCAAAAAGGGGGGGGGTCGACACAGCTGCTCCTTCACCTCGGCCGTCGTCAAGGTGACGGCATATTCCTGGCGCTCCCTCTCATTTGCTATTTCTGTGTATTCTCCCCCATCCCATCCCCGTTTCATCTCATACCCCCCCCCCCCCCCCCCCCCCCCCCAAATCCAGGTTCTGCGAGGTGGCAAAGGAGAACGGCATGGACATCTTCCGCGTTTTCGACTCCCTCAACTACCTGCCCAACATGATCCTGGGCATGGAGGCGGCAGGGGCGGCCGGCGGCGTGGTGGAGGCCGCCATCTCCTACACGGGCGACGTGTCCGACCCCATGCGGCAGAAGTACTCGCTGGATTACTATCTGGGCCTGGCTGCGGAGCTGGTCCGGGCCGGGACGCACATTCTGGCCATTAAGGTCAGGGCCAGACCTGCCTTAGTGGGGCGTGACCCCTCCCTCTGCTGTGACGCTTTAATTACATGCTGATTGTGTGATGACCCCCCCCCACCCGCAGGACATGGCCGGCCTGCTGAAGCCGGCTTCCAGCCGCCTGCTAGTCGGCGCTCTCCGCGACCGCTTCCCGGAGGTGCCCATCCACGTGCACACGCACGACACGGCGGGGGCCGGCGTGGCGGCCATGCTGGCGTGCGCCGAGGCCGGGGCCGACGTGGTGGACGTGGCGGTGGACTCCATGGCGGGGATGACGTCGCAGCCCAGCATGGGGGCCCTGGTGGCCTGCACCCGCGGCACAGAGCTGCAGACGGGTGAGCCCGCCCATATGGGGGTGGTCCGCCGTCCCTGTGGATTATCCCGGTCGCTCGTAAGCCTGATTGCTCCCTCCGGCTGCTTTGCTAAGGGACTCCCATCCCAGGAGAGCCCAGGTCCTCCGGGCTGACGATTAGCAGAACGGGACTCGACTCGCTAATGGGCGTTGGCCCATCGATTTTGCGCCGTGCGCCGCAGCTCGGTGTCCGCGCCTAGCCGAAACGGGCCCGCAAGCCCGCCTGCGCATCCCCTCGGAAGCTTCCAGAGCACTCCGTCCCGCTGGGTTTCCCCTGCGTGCCCCATGAAGGAGCTTCGAGGCTCCTCTTCGGGATCGACGCCGCGACCTTCCCATCACGGGGACGGCTCGCTAATCGACAGGCCAGATGCTGGCGCCGATCTCGTAACCCGGACTTCCTTAAGCTTTGCCCCCGCCCCCCCCCCCTCCGGCGCCCCGGCTCATTGGCCGATGACACGTTGCTATGGCGATACTGGACCTGGGGCCTCGTCCTGTTGGTCTTTAAATTGGTATGAAGCATACTGGAGGCTCACCGTCAGCCAGATGTAAACGTTAACCGGAGTGGCTTGGAGGGCCGGGGGGGCAGCGATGCGTGAAGCAGGCAGGCAGCTGGAGCCAGGGGGCGTCCCGGCTGGTGAGTTCGGTTTGCTACTTACCAGTGACCTGCTGACTCCGGCCCCACCCCCCTGACAGCACCTTGGAGATGGACTTACCGAGCTGGCATGTGACCCATAACTGCAGGAAGGAGGCTCTCATTAATGCCACGAGTCTGTGTGATGCTGCGTGTGTGTGTGTGTCTGTCTGTCTGTCTGTCTGCCCCCTCCCCCTTGCACTCTGCCTCCCCGCCCCCTCCTCGCACCTCCACACCCCCAGGTGGCGCCGTGCCCCCGTGCGAGCCCGCATTGTTAATTGAATTGTCTGCGAGCTGTCAGTTTATCCCAGCTGGCAGATGCCGTCTGCTGCCTCGCTCTCCCCCGACAGCTTCCCCTCTCATTAAACGCTCTCCTCTATATTTATCCTTTTTGCCCATTTGAGCCGGTATTTCTGTTCGTCTCCTTAGCCGCGAAATCCGTCTCATTCCCACTCTTCCTGTTCTCCGCAAAGCTTTTTTTTCTCCCCCCAAACCACAGCCTGCCCCAGCTCTTCTCAAAGGCACATGTGGTAGGTCCTGAACCAGGAGCCCCTTTTTTGTTTTGGAGATGCCACCGTTCCTACTAGTGTCCGGGTCACATGGTCTGCTGCCATGACGACCCCTCAGCAACACGGCCGGCAGCTTGGTTCCATGACATCACCGTGACATCACCTTGCTCCCAGAGGGTGGTTGGTCGGCTCTGACCATCGAATGGCCTCGCCCACTCGTGACAGTGACGAGTCCCTCTGGGGGAGGGGGCCCAGTGGGCTGACAGCCGTGGAACACGCCTTTGCACGTTTGACACGTGGATGACCAGGCTGTCTGGCAGTGTGATGGCTGGGGCCGGTCCAGAGTGTGTTGTGTGCCTGTGTGTCTCTGCTAGAGGTGCGACTTTGCTACGGCCACTCGGCATGCGCGGTGATAAACCGCAGGGTTGGACCACGGCTTTTAAAGGATGCCTATAATACTGCTTTTCCTCTCGGAATTTATCTCCTGTAAGTAAACTGGGCTGAATAAGCAGGCTGTCGTCGGTAATGGCTACATAACGACGGGGCATGTCGGTAATCACCGCCGCGATGCACAGCCCCCCTCTCCAGAAGCCCGCCGGGCGCCTGTGAAATATTACCGCTTTAAGCCTTCTAGGCGTCCATGACGCGAGCCTGCAGAGTCCCTGCATTTCTGACAAGCCTCTCTCATTCGCATGCCGTAAACTTAACGGCCCCCGGCAGCCCGTCCCGCTTAACGGTCCCACCGAATCGGTTGAATGTCTCTGAGCGGGAAGTCCCACGCCTGCCGGAAGCGCGGGCCGCTGTGGCCCCCGGTGTTCCCAGCGAGCTTCCACATGGCCCCCTCCCTCGAAGAATCCTTCAGCTTTTCAGTGAGACTGAATCCCATCGCGCAAGTCGAAAGGGTCCCGTTAACTCATGAAGCCATTAAACCCTAATTAGTTTTGTGTGTGTTCCTGCGCACCTGGGTGTGGTGTGAGCGGTAATTGTGTAGCAGGTGATCAGCTGTTTGTTTGGGGGGGGGGCAGCAATGCACTAATTAGCCGACACTAATTATCGGCCTGAGCTACGTCGCCGGCAGACGGTCCCGTACATGTCTATATAAAAATAAACTGAATTGAAGTCTCCCCGTCTTTCCGCGGCAGATTTTTGTGAACTCTGGCAACAGCACCCAAAGCCAGACCTTCTTATCCATTCCCCCCCCCGGCAGGCGTGAGCCTGGAGAAGGTCTTCGACTACAGCGAGTACTGGGAGGTGGCGCGGGGCCTGTACGCCGCCTTCGACTGCACGGCCACCATGAAGTCGGGCAACGCCGACGTCTACGAGAACGAGATCCCCGGCGGCCAGTACACCAACCTGCACTTCCAGGCCCACAGCATGGGGCTGGGCCACAAGTTCAAGGAGGTGAAGAAGGCCTACGTGGAGGCCAACAAGCTGCTGGGCGACCTCATCAAGGTGGGCACGCCGTCACGCGCGGCGTCGGCCAAGTCTCCGTACGTCGGCCTTCGCAAGCAACCCCCTCCGCGTGTTTTAACGGACACCCCCGCCCCCCAGGTGACCCCCTCGTCCAAGATCGTTGGCGACCTGGCCCAGTTCATGGTGCAGAACTCGCTGACGCGGGCCGAGGTGGAGGAGCGGGCCGACGAGCTCTCCTTCCCCCTCTCGGTGGTGGAGTTCCTGCAGGGTCACGTCGGGATTCCCCACGGGGGCTTCCCCGAGCCCTTCCGGTCTAAGGTGAGGTGTGGGCCGTCATCAGGAGACTCTCTCGTTTCAGCACGGGAACACCAACCCATTACCATACGGGTGAAGAGGCGCGTAAATAAGCTGTCTGTCCAGCTGGGGGCGCCGTCACCCACGCCGTTCGCCCTCATTTAGTCTCGTCCATCGCAGCGGCAGGGATTAAACTAACGGACAGTCCTGCGGCATCGGTGAGCCAGCTCGGCGATGGCGGTGTTTCCCGACATTTACTGCTCGTGAATTCCGAGGACGGGAGGGATTTGGGGGGTTCGACGGAGCTTCCCACCGATCAGGAGCGCTCTGCCTCGAGTCTCTGGCTTTCGGAGAATTTCCGAGATAATTCGGAAGATTCCCGTCTTTCCCTAAACCGTGGACAATCGGCTCATTCTGGGAGTTTATTTAAACATCTCCGCAGCTCTGTCCCTCTCCGGCGTTCCCCGCGAGCCTGGGGCCTGGCAGAGGTGCCGGCCTTTGTTGTCGTGCTTTTCTTCCTGTTCCAGCTGTAATAATCCGCGTCGCCATAATGGCTGACGGCCGACTACAGAGCTCGCTCTCGGACGCCGGGCCCCTCTGCCTTGCTCGCTGACATTTTCTGTGTTTATCTAGCCTTACCTTGGATTTGAGGGTCAGGTACAGATGCGCAGAGGGTTATATCAGAACATGTGGGCGTAACCATCAGCGCTGAACAATGCAGTGATATTTAAGAGGTGTTGGTAAAAGGCTTATTTTGCTCTGTGTTCCTCTCCCTAATACGACAAAACTTTGTTGATCCCAGGGAGAAGTTCTAGTGCTTACAGCAGCAAGGCACATAAAGTTCAGACAGACATGAGGTGCGAAACAAGGCGGGCGCAGAGACGAGTAAACATAAAGTATAATATCCTGAATAGGATATAAAATATATAAGACTTATAGACTTGCGTTATATATGTGAAAGGTCACACTTAAGTTTCGCTGACCCTCTTCCCGAGAGCGGTCTTCTGTAACCGCAGCGAGGTGCTTGTCCTGATTCGCTTCAGTGTTTCGTTAGTCCAGGACAGGAGTGCAAACCTGCAGTCATGTGACCCCGCGCCCGCTGTAGCGTGCCGCCCACCCACTCGCACCTTCTGTCTCCAGCTCTGTGTTCCGCGTCGTATCCGCGTCTCGGCCTCCGGCTCTGTGCTTCACACTGCCCCCCCCACCCCCCGACCCAGGTGCTGAAGGCCCTGCCCCGCGTGGAGGGCCGCCCCGGTGCATCTCTGGCCGCCATGGATTTTGACGCCCTGGAGAAGCGGCTACGGGCGGTGCACGGTGATGACATCACCCCCGAGGACGTGATGTCGGCCGCCATGTACCCCAAGGTCTTCCAGGAGTTCCGCGAGTTCACCAACACCTTCGGACCCGTAGACTGCCTCAACACGCGCCTCTTCCTGGATGGGCCCAAGATTGCCGAGGAGTTTGAGGTCACCTTCAGCGCCACCCTCTTCCAGGTGGTAGATAATGGCATGGATTCAGACATGAATAACGATGTGCATCTCTCCCTCTCTCTCAGGTGGAGCTGGAGAGGGGAAAGACTCTCCATATCAAAGCCTTGGCTCTCGGGGACCTGACCAAGGCCGGCCAAAGGGAGGTCTTCTTTGAACTGAACGGTCAGCTCAGATCCGTCCTGGTCCGGGATGCCGTGGCCATGAAGGTACCACAGTTGCCCCCCTCCTGTGCCCTTATCTAATATTTTATGATTCCCCTCTAATTTGATAACTCTCATCATTCTAGAATTACTTAATGAGTCATTCTAGAATTATCCAACATGTCATTCGAAACAAAGCTGCGTGTCATTTGAAAGGTAGCACCTCCTGATTGGAGGACGTAGCCCAGCCCACGTTTTTCTCAGGCAACTCGGATCAGTCGTCCCCCCAGTGGGCGGAGCTCATGCCCACCGCGGTGGTTCTTACTTAAAAATGTACTGGGGGTTGCTGGCGTCTCTCGGAAGGGGTTAAACTTGTGCTCATTTGCTTGACGAGTGGGACTCGTGGGGGGGGGGGGATGCTAATCCATCAAAGAACTGGAAACTGTGACTTACGACCCAAGTGTATCTTTGGGGGTAATTAATCTGGGGGGGCATTCGGTGTAGAGTGTCGGGAACCCGCCGCCTAGGAGGGGGAGACGCCGTCCTCTGTCACCTTGAGACCCTTCAGCGTAAACAGAGGTCAGACCCGACCAAATTAGTTTCACCGTTTAGAAAACGTGGCTTTCACAATTGCGGTTTTCCCCGTGATTCAGTGCAGCAAGGGTAAAATGGGACAGAACCGACCCAGCCTTCGTCCCTGTTGGAGCCCAACGCGGGCGCTTGCTGGACCAGCGTGCTGATGCCACTAACACCCACCCCCAACCTCACCGCTGCCTCTCTGCAGGAGATGCACTTCCACCCCAAGGCCCTGAAGGACGTGCGGGGCCAGGTCGGCGCACCCATGCCAGGGAAGGTGGTGGAGGTGAAGGTGAAGGCCGGCCAGAAGGTGGAGAAGGGCCAGCCGCTGTGCGTGCTCAGCGCCATGAAGATGGAGACTGTGGTGAACTCGCCCCTCGCCGGCACTGTGGCCAAGGTCTACGTCACGCCCGACAGCAGTCTGGAGGGCGATGACCTCATCCTGGAGATTACAGAGTAGGGTCCCACCTGGAGGGAGGGGGGGCAGGTCTGCTAGTCTCATATGTCCCTTCTTTTGTTGTTTTGCTCCCCCCCCCCCCACAGGATTGGTGTGGGAGACGCTCTTAGTCTAATGACTTGGCTAATGAAAATTAGCATGAATTAACACATTAGCCTGTGAGGCACAGCACTAATGGTGACGGGGCCTTGGGTTCCGCGATGATCGATGGCCGTCCCCCGCGTTCCTCATTAACGCCGTCCTCGGTGCTCGCCGCCTCTTTTCTAGTTTGACTGCTTGCTGTGACGTTCTCTCTTCTGTTTTTGTTTTTTTTTTTAATTCCCATCCACCCTTCTCCTTTGGCGTGTCATGGCCGTCATTTTCTTGTGGGGAGGGGGGCATTTGACACGACGCACGCTGTTTAATCCCCCAGGCGTGGCAATTTTGATGCCGATTTAATGCACGAGCGGGTGTAATCGCTGCTTAAAAGCTCGGAACGGCCGCTCGCTTCACCCTAATGGGTGGACGGGCACCGTTTAAAGCACCTCTGTTTTCTCGTCACGTAATGTTAGCCACATGAGTGGTCAGCGCTGCTATGCTAATAGAATCCCAGCGATGAATAGAATATTATTCATAGATTTATTCTAATTTAAACTGGTTTTACATTACAATGGATTTTAATCTCAGCAGAACTGGATACGGCTTTGATGGTTTCATGTCTCTATCGGCATGGCGACGTGCCGGTCGATATTGAAATCTAAGACTTTCTACGCTCTGTCCTTCCAGCTACACACACATGTACCCACTGGTACTTCCTGTTTCTGCTTAATCACGTGGTTGTGTTTTTCTGCACTGTCAGTCTCCGAAGCACGCTGCTGACCTCTCCCACACTTGTTTACAAACACAATTGCCGTTTATCTTAACCTACTGGAAGTCGGTGCATTGACGAATCGGCTCTGTGTAAAACCTGCACCACGGTAAAGCGTGCCCAACATTCCACCAGCCCGCCTCAGGCATGTAAGTGTGGTGAGCCGACCTGGATCGAACTGGACCAAACGTGTTCTACCTCTGGCCTGATCTGCTTCAGGGCGGTTGAGAACGTGGTCTGTTTTCAGTTAGTCTTAAAACTTTGATTCCATGGCTGTTAATGCAACCCTAGTCATTTACACCCCCCCCCATAATTGCACTAAAACTTTTACATTATACTGACCACTGAAGTGTTTTACATTCAACTTTAATGGGACTAAAAATCTGCAAATATGGCAAAAAAAAAACTGTAGCGAACGTCCATTTTACAGCACGCGGCCACACTTACGAGGTGTGATGTTACTTCCTGGCTGCATCTGATAAATGCACGTTCCATCATCCCACCTGCCTCCCCGGGGGACTGAGATCTGGAAACTGGTACTCTGCCAATATTAGTCCTGTGCAGAATGGATTCACCAGCCCTCAAACCCGCTTCATAGGCGCGAAGCACGTGCCTCTTTTGGACTGTAGATGCACGTCACAGATCCTAAGAAGTTCATCACTTTTTGTTTACACATGGATGGTTTCCGTAGCGATTTAGAGCTTGTGAAACGGAGCCAGAGGGAGTGACGTTGTGGTGTGATATTTTCCGTAGAGTGAATGAGTGGGGTTTTTGTGGGGGGTACAAATAATAATAATTAAAAAAAACAACTGTTATTAATTGTGTGAAATGATCCAGGAGAGAGATGTAGCTTGCAAAGAATTAGCAGTATGGGTGGGTCTGCACATCTGGAATTGTACAATTTGTATACTTTTTTTCGTAAAAGTATAGCTGTCAGTTTGAGAAAAAGAGATGGAACCTCACAAAGTTTTCATACCAGCCTCTAAACTGGTTTCTGGGTAATAGACCAAAATGTAAGATTTAAAATGGCACACAGAGGAACATAAATGCACAGCTAATAGACCAATCATTTGCAAGCCATTAATGAAAATAACAAGCTTGGGATGTGAACTTGTTCTGTGGAGTCGCTAATTTTCTCCCTGTTATTTAACCTTAATGTGTTTTTTTTTTTTTTCTTTTCTTCAAATGTTCAAAAATTAAAAACTGTTCGATGCTAAATAAAGTAGCTGTGAGCTTCTCCCTGTGCTTAGTTGTTCTGTGTCTATGTGCTCTTCACTGACATATTAACTGAGGGTTAACAATGCGTGAAACACAGATTAATGAATTGCCCTTTAAAGTGGCCGACTCCCGCTTGGTGTGTGTACAAAGTGTCTCTTTCTCTGGCCATAATCGCACCCCCACTCCAGCTACTTTGCCTGTTAGTGTTTTGCGAGGGGGCACGCTGTAGCTCAGAAGCAGGGCTTTTGTTTTTTTAAATCAAAGCGCTCTGAGCGATGCTCTCCCAGGCTGGCCGCTTAATTCCTTTCCTGGTCCCCGACGTTTTGCTAGAGGTTTAACGCCCTTCACATCCCTGCCGATCTGAGCCCTTCGAATGACGCCATCTCACTTTCAGGCCGCAACGGTGAGCAGTTTTCACTTTTTTTTTTTTTTCTTTCTTTTTTTCTCCCCCCCCAAACGTACTTCCCAGCGAGTGGCCCTCGCTCTGCTCTGCGCGGCGACACTGCGTAGCCGCGGCCACGTGCAGGAAGGAAAGGCCAGACGTGGCAGCCGACCACACACCTCTCAGGCGCGTCAGCGAGCCAGTGGGTCGTCCATGATGCTGCCTGATGGGGGGGGGGAATGAGCTGGGCGGCTGGGGGGGTACGAGGATTTAAAATGCCAGCACCCCCACCCCCGCAACAGAGAGCCAGGAAGTTATTTGGCCTAGACACGGTTCATGGGAAGTGCCAAGATGTCAGGAGTGGTCTGGCCGTGATCTGACCCCTGTTTATCCCAGTCTGAAGCAGACTAGATGCTGCGGACCTCTAGGCATCAACACTCTCCTGGGGAATAACATCTGGCAGCTGCAGTGCATTGTGGGACACCCGGGACTATACTGCTTCACTCTGCATTGGTGCACAGTGAACAGTGCACTGTTCGCTTGTGTGTGCTTATAACAGTTAACAAGAATGGCTTAATGTACTAGGTGTTTGGTATTCTTTGTTGGCTGGGAGCTGGGAGGGAGCAAAAAAAAACATGGTAGTTTTTTGGGTGCCCCGGGTCTTGGGTGACAAACACTGGAAAGTTTTCAATAGAGGCTGGATGTTGATGTTTAAGGACACGAGATGGGCGTCTTTCTGTTTCCATGGAAATGGCTCCGTGCAGCCATCCCCACCCCCCCGCACCGCCGCCGATGCGTCATGCGGAGTCGCCGAGGTCTCCGCACTCCACATCCTAGTCCGTGCTGACTCAAACCCCCAACACCCCCTCAGGATCTATATATATATATATATAATGATCCAGCTATCACAAAAGTTCATGCAACTGTCCTCCAGTTATTTACCCCCAAACAAAACTATACATATCTTTTATTTCTAAAACCTGTCAGTGGTGTGGCTACTTGCCAGCCATCAGCCAGGCCGTGCTTTGGATCGCTGCCAAGGCTTTGCGAGGCTGCAGGGTGCGGGTTCCTGACGCAGATGGCACCGCGGCTCCCAGCGGGGCGTCGTTTCACGTGGCCGTCGTCCCGTCGCGGGATCGGCGCGTGCGCTTTTTCCCAGAGCCTTCTGCAGACACCGCGTCCACAGTGTAATTTCACCGGTCAGTGAGCTCCGGGGTGCGATAACAGCTGGGCTGGACCCCGCTGCCTGTCAGCGTGGCCACGGAGCGTGGGCCTGCTGGAATGGAACGACGCCCTGTTTCCAAAGGCCATTACAGCCGCGCCTGGAGCCGCGATGGCCACGTTTCATTTCTCCCGCCATCCTCGGTCGTGCTCTCTGCTACCTGGAGTCAGAAAAGTTGCCCAACTAAGATTCCTCTAGCGAAACGGGCAGCATAAAGACTGCATTAGGCCGTGCAGGTGACACTTGTGCAGCGTGCCACAGAGCATTTTTAAGGGACGTGATTGGTACTTGTGAGGCAAGTGAACGTATCCCCTGCGGTCTGTTAGAGCTCTCAGCCCAGAGCGATTAAGCTACAGAGCGCAGTCGGGCTCTCTGCTAAGGAATGAGAGTCGTGGGCACCCGTCTTAAACATTATACTGGTTGTTAGGCATCTGGGCAAGCTTACAGGAAGGGGTGTCGGTGTAGCGCCCCCTGGAGGGAGACGCTTTTAGTTGCGCTTTTTGTTATTTTTGTCTGAAAATGTAGCACGGTGCTGTTTGTTTTTCTATTTTGTGTTCTTCCTCCAGGCTAAGTTCGAGCTCACAGACCAGAAGGGAATTCTCCTAGTAGCTGGACTGAGACACTGCAAATGTCTGTCTGTCACCTTCAGCTGAAGGTTACCAGTCCGCGCAGGGAACAGGCTACAGTTCAGAGAACGCCCGGGTGTCAAAATGAGTCACCGTTTAGTCTTTAGTGTTTTTTTTTTTCGTTTTAATGGATCACACCAGTTATTGTATAAAATTATATGTTTATGGTGCATTTGGATTATAGTCCAGGCACTGCATGAGTTTCTGAATCGCCGCGATTTCTCCTTGAGTGTGTGGGTGGCTTCTGCAGTGTGGTGACGTCTGTAGACTCAAACCTGCAAAGGAAGGTGCGAAGATGCCGGGGCAATTCTAGGGTTCTCTGGGTGGGGGTGAGGGACATAAGAGGGCCTGTAATTTATACATCAGGGGTCAACCATATCAGCCAATGACATTAAGAGAATCTGTGACTGACAGGGGAGCCGTCACTTTGGGGGCCAATCAGCTTTTAGGTAGAGTACCCATGCTCGTGGCCCCGCCCCTTTTGTCACCCTGCTAAGGTGCCTCCCTTACCAGATCCTTTATTTCTGAAGCTGCACTTAGAGATAGTGACTTGGTTGCTTGGGCCTTTTGGATGCGAATAAATCTGGACCCCATGAAAGTCAAGTTTTGTCGGCTCTGTATCCAAACAATGTCTTTAAATTGACAGTTTTGCATTGGGCCACCGTGACAGCCCTCGTACTTTGTTTTCAGACGAGGCTGGAGGCATAATTGGTCCTGTTAGACCGCGCTATGGTTTGTCCCGAGGACTGCTCAATAGTTAGCATGTGTGGATGCAGGCCAGCAAAGCACTATTCCGCGCAAGGGAGAAGCGTGACTAGGGACATTTCTATGCGCAGACTTGTGTTTAGCCCTTGAGCTTTCAAAAGTGGATTCCCACTCTGGAGCCTCTTACTGGCACGGAAAGGAGGCTAACGCTGTCCGCTATCTGCAACAGCTGCAAATGTCAACCGGGTAATTTTCGCTGGGGATCGAGCCCAGCCAGCAATTATCTTTCTGTCTAAAGTACTAGAGCACCTAAACATTTTTTAAGTATTAAAAATTCATCAAGTTTGTACGAGGCATGGAAGCACCGCGTGTGTCTCTGGGTGCTCACAGGTTGGCGAGGAACGGTGCGGGAAAAGCTGAGAAACTCGCAAACAGACGCGGCTCTTGCGGCGCCGATGGAGATAAATGAGGGAATCATCCTTAGACGGAAGGTGAAATTTTATTATATATTTATGAGGCTTTTTTTTTGTGGGGGAAAGAAAACAAAGAAATGTGTGAGGACGGCTCCTAGAACTTGGGAAGCGGAGGCTTGTATGTAAATTTGCGTCATTTTGTTTGTGTTTGCGAAGTCTGTGCTAATAACTGTTATTCAGATCAGCTTCTCATCCCTAATGACGGGGCTGCGGGGGGCTGCGAGTCTCGCTGTTGTCTTTTTCAAAGTAATAATTTGGAAGCCTAGAAACGACCCGGCCGCCCGCGCGGAAGCCTGGGAAGCGGCTCTTCCGTGGATCGTTTGCTTCTGCCTGACCTTAGCGGCACGGAGCTGAAACCCACCCGGTTTCCTTTGCAGTCTGGCTGAGCATCTTCTCTAACTTGCCCCATTCGCCCATCCTCACCCCCCCCCCCACCCCCCCCGGATGTTTTGAAGCGACGCAGCCGATTCGAACAACAGTCCCTTTCATCTCCTGGAATCCTCTTAACGAGCCTTTAGAGTGGATCTGCGCTGACTTAAGGACTTTCAATTAGGCCAGAATAATCCAAAGGAAATCCAAAAATGCCTTCTTGTGAGTCATCGTCCCGCCCCGGCGCCGGTATGGTTGGCCCGCGTGGCTCTGACAGGGCGTGCACAGTAGTGACCGCCAAGCCGGTTAGGGGGATGTTGGGTTCTTGTTGATCCCAGTGCAGTAAATTTGCCAGCATGCTTCCAGGATTCTACGGACTGACCTTGATCATGACCTTGAATCAGTGAGTGACAGGTGAGGGGGAACTCCAGGGACCAATCAGCTTTCAGCCCTTGTGGTCCTGCCCCCTGCATCACAACCAGCCTTACCTCCGTGTGCCTCCCTAATTGCAGGAATCGTTAGCTGTGGACGCGTAGTAAACAGGCACTGACCCCACGGCTTTGGTGGTCAGGAATGGAAATGGGTTTGGGCCCAGGTGGGATACGCACTGTAGGCTCTCCGCACCTCAGCTTAATGAAATGTCAGTGAAATCCACGCGTCTGACTTTCCCCCGCAGTGAGGCTGTCTGAGGCCTGGCCCTCCCGTCCAATCGGCTGGGGCTGGGTCCCCAGTACATGTGCCCACCCCCCCCACCCCCGCACCCTTATGACATCCATTAGCTGGATATTCTGCAGCTGCTGTTACTATGCAACACAGAACTGGGTGCCGGTGATGGTGAGGGGAGTGTGTGTGTGTGTCTGCGGAGCGGTGGAGGTGGGGGTATCTGCTCCCCTTCCAGAAACAGCCCGGAGGTAATCCCTACCCCGTTTCTCCGAAAGCTGCACCTGCATGACGTCTGATCGCAAAAAACGGCTCCCGTTTCTGGATCTCAAGATCATCCGCTTTCACTAAAATCCGAGGACTCGCGCCCTCGGGGGAAACATCTGGTAATTGTCGTGGCGGAGGACCGTTTAAGGGCGATCCGTCACGCGCCACTTAAGCAGCGACTCACCCCCCCCCCCCCCCCCCCCCCCCCCCCCCCCCCACACACACACACACACCTGCTGGAATGGCCCTTGGCTAGAAAAGCAAAGGTAAGATGTTTCCTGCACTGAGAAATCCTCCCTCTCCTAACTAAAAAATGACCTCTGCGACGTCATCTGCTGTCTGTCCTGCACATGCCGTTTCTGCACAGCCTCCACGCACTTTTCTGATGTATCCTGACTTCAGGGACTGTGGATCAGCACACAGTAAAGCCCCCCCCCCCCATCACTGACGGTCTTGGAATTTGGCGGGCCTTGATGGATGTCTCTGTCTGCACAGGGACTGCCGCGGGCGCGCAGAGCGCGGCAGGTTTATGCCTCGCCGTGATGGATGTGATGCTAGAGGAGGCGGTCGGGAGGGGTGTGGGGGCAGCGGATAGGTAGTGTCTCTTTGTACCTCCACCCGTTCGCCCAATTGGAATCATCGATAACGCAGAATCATCTGCTTTATGTAAGTTACACGCGTGCACGGGGATAGCTTGACGCCGTGAATGGAGAGTATCTGCACATGCGGGAAGGGGCCCGAAACGTGGTACATGCACACATGGAAGGGCGATGCGTCCAGTTGCACCCGTAGGGGCGGGTCAACTTTATCAGCCAATGGCATAATTAGAATAACTGAGTGACATTCTGTGACTCACTTCCGTCACTTCGGGAGCCAATCAGCTTTTAGCTAGGGACAGTACCCCTGTGGCCCCGCCCCTTTAGGCACCCTGCGATGATGCCTCCTTTACAGGATCCTTTATTTCTGAAGCTGGACTGAGAGAGAGATAGTTAGAGGTCGTAAATAATGCATTTGTTGTGGAGTAAATCTGTAATAGAGGTGACATTTGACTTTATTGTGATCTTGCATCTCAGGAGCTGGCAGTGGCTATGATGTAGTACAGGTTCCGGGGCAGGTACTGTGTGGTAATGCACTGATGCTGAGTGTTACTTACTTAACTAACCAGTAGCACTTTGGTCAGTTTTGAATCCAGGATCCCATCACATGTGGTCTCTCACCCCCCCCCCCATCCTCTGTTTTCTCCCAGGCCTCTGGAAGCTTCTGCCATCTTTTCAGTTTGCCACCGTTCGTCTCCAGCTCAGGTCGCGGGGATGAGCTGGCCAGGTCTGGACCCATGATCCACACAATCATCTGGCTTCCTTTGATCCTGGACGGTCCAGGATGGGACCTGGGCTGGAGGCCGGACGGGTTCATACTGGGTCAACTAGGATTTGGGCCTTGGCTTGGGATGGGCTGGGGGAGGGTCTGGACTGCGCCAAGCATTTAAAGAGGACTGACTTCGGCATTGGTTTGGGGCCCAGCGGTGGCCTGGGTTAGAATCCGGCTCCCCGCTCACGTGTGAGCCTTGCCTGCTGCTGTGGACACGCTGGACCGATTCTCTGCGTGTGGCACCAGGAGGAAGGCGAGCCGGCCGTCTCAGGAGCAGCAGATGGTGAGATCTCAGATCCAAGCCTGCGCCCACGCCCTGGGGTGGCTGCAGGCCTCGCCACGCTTCCTCCATAAAGCCAAATATTCACCTTCAGAGCCCCCTACCGCCAATTACTATCATTAATATTCGCCTGTACAGAGCTGTGGTTCTCCCGGCTGAATGGTTACCCTGCAGTCCAAACCCATCCATGGGTGCTGTTTTTTGTTGTGTGCCTGGTCTGCTTCGGCAGGGTTACTGCCTTCCCCATTCCTAATCACACTTACCCGAGCTCGTTCTATGCCTGAGAGGCAGAGTGGGAGATTTCAATGCTTTCTCGGCTATCATTTATGCGGATGCTGAGCCTATTTCCATTCGGACAAACTCCAAAAACCTCTTAAAACACACACACACAAATGACAATATTTGTGCTGGAGCCGCCACATTATAATCATGCGTTTGATCCTTTGTAGCGCGAATGAATTAGCCGAGCGCCGGGGCGCCTTTTGGCGATACTTCTGCATGCAACACAGGGCGAGATTGGGGGAGCAAAGCATTGTGGGAGGAATATATTACAAAGGCGACGAGGCTGATCAAACAAGAAGAAGGATGGGACGGACAGGTACGACGCCCCCTATCTGCTCGCTTAGCTTATACTAACCTGAGCGATTAGCATTCATTGCAATAAACCTCCCCCCTGCACTGTTTATAGCATTTAGCTAGCGGGTTATGTGTCTCACTCAAGGGTACAACAGCAGTTAAGTACCGGGATGGAGATCCAAACGTTAAGGTGGAGTCCTCTGTCCTTTCGGGCAACTGCAAATAAAAAGTGCTCGACCCGAATTGTAATCCCTACATGCTCTGGAGTGTAAATTATTAATACAGAAATTGTTGAAAGCTATGCAAATTGCCCCAGTTGCACATACCAGCTGCGAGAATAAATAATGTATAGTGTTTTTAATAATAAAAATAAAACAAAACAAAATCAGCCCAGGACATTTTTCCTCAGGTCAGCCACAGCGAACCAGAACTGATCCCACACCATACAGTGACTGTAGAAATGCAGCCTTCCTGACCCACCCAAAATATATTATGCATCATATCTCCTTAAAATTGATCTACTCATCTATACTAATACTGGAAACTAGCCTTTAAGGTCATTCATAACGCCTTAAAGGGCACCTCATTGGACTGACAGTGTTGTTACTCTGTGATTGGCAAATGTAATATTTACAGCAAAATATTAATTATAAAACAGCTCATTTGTGATGCTTGCGCTTTAGGGACCTGGGGGATCGTTTTGAGTTTTTATTTCGACTATTTCCCCAAGCTTCCCGGCCCCGATAATAGGACAGCCAAATCAGTTTACCCCCCACCTCGCCAACTGTGACTTAAGCTTGCTTAGTTAATTACTGTCATTTCCGCTTCATTAACTCCGGCGCGTCGCACCCGTGCCTCGGCGCTCGGCCCCAGCTGATTGGCTAATGAGCGGACGTGAGTTGGGTCGCTTCTGCTGCGATTCCTGCTCGCTGGCTTCTAGCTGTAGCCATGGAACTTTCCGGAATCCTTATTGCTTCCAGCCATCGGAATTCAGAACCTCTTATCCTGCAGGCTTACGTGGTTCCGATGATCCTAGAGACTATCCCAGAACGCAGGGGACATGGGGCACCACTGATAGGATTACAGTTCATTGCATGGCACAGGCATGCAAAATCGCGAACTAGTAGCAATTTAGATCTGCCGGTTCACCCAACCGTCATGGTTTTTCCCTGGGCCACGTCCTTAGAAACAGAGAGCATGCTGCTCGACACACGCACAGAATCTGGATCAAACCCACGTCTCTGGAGATGCGAGGCCACATCGCTACACACAACTGTAGTCCCCTGTAGCCTGCGTGCTCCAAAAGGATCTCCCGATATCGTGTTGTGTGCAGACGCGCTTTAATATTTCAGCAGCCTTTGTCGGCGAAATTAAATACAAAGTGAAATATTTCTGCTCCATTCTATCAGCACTACAGTGAGAAAATCATCAAGAGCTCTTTTTCTGAGTGGTGGAATGAGAGGTTGAAAAAATCTATATACAAGCCTATATTAATATAGCGTTCATTTTGAGCACAATGCCATAGCTTATGGGAGACCGATTCAGAAAATAATAAAATCATAACAAGGATATTCTTTGATGGGTTGAGAATGGACTGTCATTTGTCGGTTAATAACGTGCTTCGCTTCATACGGCTTTAATTTATAGATATATTAATAAACCTTCACTATCGGTGCTAGCTGATGAAATTGTATAATTGCGGGCAGAAGAGAGACCGAGTGTGCTCTGTACATTGATATTATATGATACATTGTTTGTGTCTATTAATGTGTATGTCAAACGACCTTTTTCTCCCTGGTCACTGCTGATTTACTTACACAGAATTTCATTGCCACCAGTCAACCCATGCTCAGGGAGTTTGAAAGGGGTTTGGCGCCACCTGCTGGATAACTGTGGTGGCTGGCCTTTAGCCTTTCCGCCCTTTTGCGGTCTTGTTTATTTCTGTTTCTCATCTGGTGGAGCATTATTCCACCCTAGTCACACTTCCTTACTGTCGTCAGCTCGTCCGTCTTTCTCGCCTCGGGATGTGTGATCCGCAGTTGTTGCGTGGCGTTTAGCATAACTGCTTATGCAGATAAGTCTATGTTGGAAGACGTAGACCGTCGGGGGCGGCGTATAGCTCAGCGGGTTGGGACGCTGTGCCTGTGATCGGAAGTTTCGCCGGTTTAAATCCCAGAGTCACCCTACTTTCTCATTTGTATGTTACTTTGGAGGCAGGGAACATAGCAGATGGGATATCAGTCTCATTCGTAATACGATTAGGGGCGAAAACTCACAGGAATGCTTATGACCAGATTTAGACTATTAAAGCCTTAGAGCAATGCTATCCATTGAACCAGTGCACCACCGCCAGGTAAATTCATTTACACGCTCATTGCATACACAAATGTGAGAGTACTGTAGGGTGGTCTTATACCTATGGATGCTTTGTCTGAATTGGTTAACTTGACTGGCTGTCCCAGAAGTGCCCCCTAGAGGTCTGTCATGCACCTACAGGACGCCGATGCTGTGTGCCAACAGAGAAGCTAATTTACATTTATATTTGCACTCTTCTGGATACAATGTGACCTGTAATGTGTAAAAAAAAAAAAAAGCCTGAGGATGGGTGAGAACGGCTGACATTTTAAACATAAAATCAAAAATATCAACAAGAATGGAAACACAAAGGCTATGCAGTTGTGTCAGAGAAGAAAGGATACATGTAGACACAATTTAAATCATTGCTTTGAAAAGGTGATGTGTGACCTTTCATGTGGTTTGGTTTCTTAGTAGAAAAGTTCACCCAAAGAGAGAATTGTACCGGTTTTGTTTTTATCTTGGATGTTTTACTGAGGTGGTTCTGGTTTAGACCCTGCAATCTTTTGGTCAATATACTGCAGTAATTAGTATGCACCCTGTAACCCTTGATTCAGAATGCTGCAGCACGTGTGATATTCAGTCAGCCCAAGCCTTCTCATGTCGCACCTCTTCACTGGCTCCCTATTGGTGCTCACATCAAGTTCAAGTCCTTGGTGCTGGCTTGCAGGCCCATCAGTGGATAGCCACCCATCTCCATCAAAAGACTCCTAAGGTTCTACATCTAATCTGGCCCCCTCCGGTCAGCAAACCTGCTCCCTCCACTATGCAAGATGAGTCACTCTAGATGGTTTTCTCATGTGGTTCCTGATGGTAGAACGAGCTGCAGAACCACATCCGGTCACCAGGCTCCCTCTTCACCTTCAACAAACACCTCAAGACAAATTTATTCCATGAGTTCCTCTAACCTGATGTCTCTTTACACCACCTGAATGTTCTTATTTTGCATTTTTGGCCCTTGAACTGTCTTATTAGTTTCTCGCTTTGTTAAAAATTGCTGTCTAGCTCCTGATCCAATACGTCTCACACTCGTACCTGGGCATCCATTGGAAGCTCAGCCTAGCTGCGATAATGCCTAGTCGACTCCTTGACAGCACAAATGTTTGCAATGTGCTATTTGCATTGCTTGCATGTCGCTGTGGACAAAAGACTAGTCTAAATATGTAAATGTAGGCGACAGCCTCCGATTCATTTAATGAGCGGGATCTATGTGAGAATCTCAGAAAACATACAAGCAAAAAGCAACCTCGTTCCCATCCTTTCTAGCACAGACCTCACTCCTTCCCTGTTATACCTTGTTCTGTAACTGCGCCAGTACAAGCAAACTAAGTATTTGACAACAGTTCTCATTCATGGAACCTTTCTAAACAGAAACGGGAGAAATCTGAAATATTACTAAACGCATTGGTGCTATTGAGTGTACTTCGGTGGTATTGTCACCGCAAAGCTCTGCAGAAAGTATAGCTCTGGGGGGAGTGCCCTCTGGTGGCTAAGAGTTTCATCCACGTTTCATGCATCGTATGCTTCAGAAACGAATATGAATGAAGTATATCTAATGTGAGTGGAGTCGTAGCCTTCGTACACGATGTAAGGAAGGACAGCCAAGAAATGCCGTACAAATCTCATGGATTGCTGGCAAAGTGCCGCGAATAATCGTTACTTTTCAATACCCGTTAATCCTCTGTACTGAATGAAATCCTGTTAGTGTTCAGCTTTAATGCTAATGCGCAAATCACCGACGCTGTGCTAGAGGTCCGATTAGGTCAACTGGATTCACTGAATAAGGACTGGGGCAAATGTGGCAATTTTATACGTGGGCTTTTTAAACATATATTGTTAATGTCAACCTCACTAGTGATTTGGGGCACCGGGGAGCAATAAGGTGGTTAAGAACACTGAATTAGCTGGAAAAGCTGTAGTTTAATTCCAAACAGGAATAAAGCAACTCAGCCTGAATTTCTCCGGCTGTATAAAGTTACCTTGGGTGAAAATGTCAGGTACGGCGAGTATATGCACTAGTACACCTACTGGCGAGATCTCCTGTCCGCGACTTTCCATCAGTGACATGCAGATGAGAGGAGATCGTGCATAATGATGAATCGTGAACCAGAAGCAGATCCCATGATCTCCATGAAACCACTTCCTTCGGGTCACCCGGAAGATACCGCCGTGCGTTTTCTCTTTGGTCTATCATCGCCACTGCTACCACCACCACCACCATCATCATCATCATCATCGTCGTCGTCGTGAGGTTGCAGGTCGTCTTTTTACAAAAGTAAGTGACCGTCAAAGTAAGCGTGTGCCAGCATGGACCGGGAAGATCATTGCTCGCCCGGTGCGCTCCTGGGCAGCGTGTCTCAGCCTTGCAAGCGATCTTGGGCGCTACGTTTAGCCAGACTTGTGATCGACCATAGACGCGGCTAGCTGACTTTTTATCAGCTTAAGTAGCCGGTGTTGTGCCGAATTCGGCCCCCCTGCCGTAGAATGCCCCCCCCCCCCTCGGGAGCGCGCACAGCGCTTTTCTTCGCTTCGAAGGGGAAAGGAAGCTGTTCGGTCCGTGTAAATGCGTTACAGAAAATGGGAAAATGTACCTGTATATTCATTATAAGTTTTTCGCTGTTTCACATGGCGAAAAATACATTTGTTTATAGTTCTTGAACACGGAAGTCCTTCGCTTTATTCACCGACACGATGAGAACAACGCAACATGATTCTGATTCTACCATAAAATGCTGTTCTCAACCAGCACATTTCACTTACATTACATGGTGATTATTGAATTTGTCAAATAAATAAATTTGTCAAAACTTAATGTCAAAGCAGCACGCAGTATTACAGGGCAGGTTGCTTGGTTAACGTGTTTTATTAGTAACATAAGACATACTGTATGTCTGCTAATTGATGCTTGTGGATTTAAGATTTTTTTAATGAGGAAATCAGCTGATAGGACGAGGCGGGGGGGTCATTATATATAAGGGTATGCACCATGTGTTCAAATCTGGCTGGACTGAAACTGAATCTATGAAGCTTCCTCACTGAGTAACGTTACGTCCACTGTGTGTATCATAAAAACATGTTTGATAGAATCAGCGGACACAGAGTACATTCCAATTAGAGTTGAAACTGCAACACCCCCACCCCTAGAATTTTTTCCTTACAAGCCAGGTCAGAGCAATTTATACAGCATCAACGAAGAAGAGATACGAGTAACTGGTGCAAGTTTGGTGCATTCTTCTGCTCTGCCATAGAATGCAGAATGCCCCCCCTGCCTAACTCTGGCTGGGAATATCACTTTGTAAATGGGTCTTTGTTAAGTTGACGTGTCCTTCCTGAAAAGCAGTTAGGTGCCTACCTCAGTACTGGATCATCGGTATTTTCAGCGTCCCTTGCCTCCAGGCAATCTATTTAACGGAATGATTTTAGGGTAGTTTCACCCTGTGTCGCTAATAATAGATTTTCAGTAACTAATGACCATTTTTTTTTCATTTTGAGACCCATAAATGAGTTCGGTTCTGCTCTAGTTACCTTAGGAAACCTTCATATGAAGGTCGCCTGCTTTTCCCCCTCCCTTTCAGGCATGAGGCTGTACCTACTGTTAGCGGTCACCTTGCTTTCTCTGGCGCCGGGGCCAGTACACGGCGCCGACAAGAAAAAACTGCAGATTGGGATTAAGAAGAGAGTGGACAACTGCCCGATAAAATCCCGCAAGGGAGACGTACTGAACATGCACTACACCGTGAGTACAGACTGGCAACAAGGCTAAAAGCTGGTGTTGTGTGGGTATCAGGCTCCAGGTGTGTGTATGAGCTCTACTCGGTCCGTTTGGTGAATGATCTGGATGGATCTCTATGGCCTTTCCAAGGGAAAACTCGAGGACGGGACAGAATTCGACAGCAGCTTACCCAGAAATCAACCCTTCACGTTCACTCTGGGGACCGGACAGGTCATCAAAGGATGGGACCAGGGTCTTTTGGGGTGAGTGAACCTCCCACACCCCATTACGGCGTCTCTGTGCAGGTTTAAGACCCAGTAATGACGGAGTAATGTGAATGTGCTGTGAAATGTATCGCTGAGTAATTCTGTTGTCATCTTGCCTTTTTCTAGAATGTGTGAAGGAGAGAAACGGAAGCTGGTCATTCCGTCAGAGCTCGGTGAGCTTGCTGTTGCCTTTACCAGCCTGAGGTCTGAGGCATTGCTGGCCAAATGGTTAGGGTACTTGTGATAGAAAGGTTCGATTCCCCGACCAGTGAGGTACCCTGAGCAAGGTATCACGCCAAGCACTGCTCCCCAGATGTGGAATTAGCTGCCCACTGCTCTGTCGTAATACCACATAACGGTTAAATGCAGAGGACTGTTGTTGGCACTGTGTGCTGTGGTGTGCCAACCATGACCATTAATCATTTCACTTCACTGGAAAGTCCCTCTGCTGTCTTTCAGCAATAACAGAGATACTCAGACAGGGTTTCTAACCCTTAAAGAAATTAGTCGGCACTTAATCAACACTTATAATCTGCATTCTCCTTACGTATGCACATCACGCTTTATTTGATGCATATTGCATATCTCTCTGTCTTCTTTACAGTATGACTTCCCTTGTTTTTGACGCATCGTTTCCTTTAACATCTTTATTTTGCATTTTCTATTTGTTATAGTGGAGGTGACCACCTTTCACTGCAGGTTGTAGTATGTATGTCTTGCATGTAACAAATGCGACAAAATCCTTGTAACAAATCCTTGTTCGTTCTGTAGTGTATAGTGATGAATGGATAGAAGCTATTTTCGTTTCCCTGGTATAACTAAGACTTTAGACATTATTATGATTTTTAAACAGGGGTAATGACCAATTCTGATCCTTTCTTTATGCCGCTAACGTTATGAAGCACAGGGCTAACTCCTGATTGGATGAGTGATATTCTTTACTACTGACAATAGGAAACTCTCAGACACTGAGCAGACCAGCACACATTTAAAGTCTCTATGCAGTCCCACCCCTGCCCAAAAGGTGGCACTGGTGATAATTTGAAGAATCATTTCATTGCTTGCTCTCTTTCAGGCTATGGAGACAGGGGAGCCCCCCCCAAAATTCCAGGTAAAATTCTGTTATAATTTTTTAAAATACAGGCATATCAAAACCAGAATTCAGTAACCGTCATTACAAATTTTTAGTTTATTTCAAACTATTGTATATGTTATGCTGCGATATCAAAAAGTAATAGGCATGTATATTTTAAATTTTAATCTAAAGTCATGCAAATTCTTTTATAAGCTGTTACATTATAAAACTGAGAAATTATTCCTGAAAAGTATTAGTGCTGTTCTGTTCTCTCTCTGCAGGGGGTGCTACACTCATTTTTGAAGTGGAATTATTAAGCATCGAAAGAAGATCTGACTTGTAAGGAGCCCGTTTACAATCTGAAGATGCCTGTACTTGTTAACCCCGAAACATCCTTGTTCATCTCGACTGGGGTTCTGTTACTGCTGGTGAAAGTACAGTCCTTTACCCCATCAGAGGTCAGCGGTCCCGATTTTAAATTCGCGATCACATAAACATCGATAGAACTTGAACGTTTGTTGACTGACTGTTAATTTAAAAGGCATGTTGTTCCCAAAATGTCTGGAGGATTCTGAATTGGTAGAAGAAAAGCTTGTTTGGTCCTGGAATCGTAAAATGCAAACAATAAAAAATTTGGATTGATATGAACTTTTTACTCCTTTGCTGAAGAAACCAATGCATTTTTCTCCATCAATCCATTTTCCAACCTGCTTATCCGAACAGGGTTGCGGGGGTCTGGAGCCTATCCCGGAAGCTAAGGGCACGAGGCAGGGAACAACCCAGGACGGGGGGGCAGCCCATCGCAGGGCACACTCACAAACACCATTCACACACACACACTTTCCATACACTCCATTCACACACTCACACACCATTCACACACACTTTCCATACTGTTACGAGCTCCTGTCTAGGGTAGGAGCCCGACAGAAAAGGGAAAGGGGGTGACGAGACAAGACAGGGATTGGGAAAAGGGAATACGAGGAAACACGGGTTATTTTTTTATAGTTTTTATGTTTTATTCATGGGACAGACACTTAACAGATACCCGGTGCAGCAAACCTCAGGAGTGACCCCGGCCAAAACAATAAACAAAACCCACCTACCGAACCCGTCCCCAAAACTAAGCTAAACCTAAGTGCGAAACCAAGTGTAAAAAGAAACAAAAAAAAACAATCACTGCCCCTGCCTCCCTAACCAAACGAACAATAACGCACGACGACAAAAGCACCGTGCGCTCGCAAACATACATACAATCCGAAGTCACGGTAACCGAGTGGCGCGCAAAAAGAATAAACCGATAAGCAACCACACACCCCAAGAACGTTACGGCACGTAACAATACACTCCATTCACACACACCCACACAGGCACACTCCATACACTCCATTCACACTCCTACACACTCCATTCACTCAGACACACTCTCCATACACTCCATTCACAAAGGCACACGCCATTCACACACACACAGGCTCTCCATACACTTACACTCCATTCACACACGCACTCCATTCAACCGGATGGCCCTTCTCCCTCATGTGAAGTCAGTCGCTTCCGGTTTCGGCTGCTCGCTGCTAGCCCGCAAACTTTTTTAAACTTTTGGAAACTGTAATCATCGTTAGAATAGTGTTTTGAACACAGTAATCCGGGAAAAAATAATCAAGGAGCAACTCCGTAAATTACATCAGCTCCGCAAAAGGCCTTCACCTGGCATCTGTGGTCGAATGAATCAAGAGTTATGTGTTTTATCTGCATGCTATCAGCTGCCATAGCACCTGCTGGTCGGGCTTGATGCTCTGTCTGAAGCTAAGCAGGTTTGGTCCTGGTTGGGACTTGGATGGGAGACCAAACTGGAGTCTCCTAACTGAGGTGGCCTGTGGGTTGTCCTCTGATCATGACAGGCCTTTTATTGCTTGTCTAAACTTTTTTTGTAAAAGTACTATGTAAAAGCCCCCATTTTTTATCTTCTTCTTGTCCTCCTTCCCCACCCCCCAGGGCTGCTGCTTCTTGTCTTTCTTCATTGAGTCAGTAGTTACATTTATATAGCGCTTGTCATCACACACACACACAACTTCATTCTTACCCTTCCTCCTCCTCCTGTGGGCTGTGGGGGGGTGCCTTCTTCCTCCTCCTAGTTATGGGTGTTGCTTGCAGGGCACATTTGTAGTTCATTGGCTCCACTTGACCAGGGGCTGGGGGCTGGGGTGCTTGGGGAGCCCCCCATGGTGGCTTGGAAAAGAGCATGCTGGATTTGCACAAGGAGCCCTGGCAGAGACTTGAACCCGGGTCCCAGGGATATGAGGCAAGAGTGCAAACCGTTACGCCACTGTGCCATTGCCCCTAAGCTGCCCACTTTACCACCTTAGCTACTGTGTGGTGAGAGTACAGGCACAGAGCTGTCAGTAGCTACAGCACTGCTTCTTGTCTGGTGGTGTGGTGGTTAGCACTGTCGCCTCACACCTCTGGGACCAGGGTTTGAATCCTTTATACTCAACTGATTAGTTATACTCAACTGATTAGTTAGAAACAAAATCTTATGACATGAAGCCATGGTGGTGCGGCGGTTAGCACTGTCGCCTCACACCCCTGGGACCCGGGGTTCGAATTATGCCCAGTCTCTCGAATCCTTTATACTCAACTGATTAGTTAGAAACAAAATCTTGTGAAGCAGTGGCATGGTGGTGCGGCAGTTAGCACTGTCGCCTCACGCCTCTGGGCCTGGGGTTTGAATCCTACCCAGAGGGATCCTGCCTAGTCTCTGGGCAGGTTTCTAACCCCGGTCCCAGAGGCGTGAGGCGACAGTGCTAACCGCCGCACCACCATGCCACCCCTTCACATGATTTTGTTTCTAACTAATCAGTTGAGTTGAACTATTTTCACTAACTAAACTAAACTTGATTTTGAACTAAAATCAAGTGAAACGGTGGCCTCGTGTCGCCTTGAACCTCTGGGACCGGGGTTCAAATCCTGCCCTGAGAATTTTTCACAAGACCTCTCCAGCCGTCCTGCTGGTATCTAATTTCCATGGAGAAAGGTCACCTCTGTTTACAGCGAGGGCAGTGTGTGCCCTGTGGTTTGAGGTATGTCAGTTTGCATTAGTTGTCATTGGACTGGGTTTCGAATCCTTTATACTCAACTGATTAGTTAGAAACGAAATTATATGAAGGGAAGGAATGGTGGTGTGGCGGTTATCGCTGTTGCCTCCCACCTAGGAGACCGGGGTTCGAATCCTGCCTAGTCTCTCAACTCCTTTATACTCAGCTAATTACGTAACTAATTAATTAACTG
>JAODKL010000063.1:538788-549052 GCA_026780765.1 Petrocephalus schoutedeni
CACGCACACACACCCACACACACGCACACGCACACACACACACACCCGCGCACACACACACGCACGCACACACACACACACGCACGCACACACACACATGCACACGCACATGCACACACACACACGCACATGCACACACACGCACGCACACACACAGCGTGCTGCTTATTCAGTCACGCCTCACATGCAGGGACAGACATAATTCTCCCACACAGAAGTGAATACCAAGGTCCCCCCTGCTCTCTCTCTCGCTTCCACACCTCCAGCAGAGGACTGGACGGCGCCAACGCTGGCGGAGGTGGGAGGTGCGATATAAGAGCTGGTGCTCAGACAGCCGATCCCACACTAGAGCATCAGGAGTCTCCAATTCTTCCCGGGTGGAAAAAGTCAGCGGCTTAGCTAAGATGTGGACGAGGGTGACCGTCACCACGGCATCACGGGCTATTTGGCTGCAGGAAGTGCGTCAGCTAGGGCAGATCAAAGGAGAAAACGCGCTGTTCCATGTCCAGTGATGTGCAGTTCAAGATTTAAAAAAAAGATCAATTACTAATCTGGACATAAAATAAACTCGCATTCTCAATAGCGCCCCCTGGGTCACCGGCCTGTCATTACACCGCCACCTAAAGGTTCAGCAGTAACACAGAAAATACAGCATATATCAGGAAATCAGGACACCCCAAGAGCTGGGCTGCAGTTTTTAATCCTGCTCTCTGGTACCTCTCATTAAAGAGACGGGAGGCCGACACAGAGGATCCCTTTGGGTGCCAAATCCTGAGTTAATTTTTAATGATCTCAGCCTTGTTACTGACACCTGGCTGCTGGAGAGCTTAGACTAAACACGCACGTTTTAACTTCTGTCCTCATTTCATTAATTCCTATGTCAACGTCTCACCCAAAACGCAGACACAAGGCCTGAACATCTAAACATGTCCTCAGAGCATCGATTCTGTGCACCCGATTCATTATCTTGGGGTCACACGAAATCCTTGGTAGTCAGACAGACAGGGTTAAGCTAATTAGAGGACAGGCCTTCCGTCAAACATGCAATCCAGGTGCTTTAGCAGAGGTGCAGGACGCAACCCAAGCCTGCACGAGCCGTTCTGGATGCTGAGTCATGTGACAGCGATGATTCACGACGCTGGCGATGGTGCTGAGAGACCAACCCTGGTACCATTTTTTATTAAACAAAAGAACAAGAAACATGATCATTATTCCCTCCGGGGAAGGAACGGTAAGGACAAGGACGCAGGATAGCGGCGATCTGGGCTAAAGATAGCGGGACAGAGCGATAAGGCAGTTATAAGCTCTCCTAAGGCAGTTATAAGCTCTCCTAAGGCAGTCATAAGCTCTCTTATTAAGCTCTCCTCTAACGGTGGAAAAGACCAGGGTGTGGGTTTGAAATAATGTCACATGAGACTAAGTGTGGGACAGCTATTTATAAAATTCAGAAATCCCCCCCTTCCTGCTAATGTCACCAGGCCTTATTGGAACTTCACCAATGTTTTAGTTCTTAGATAGATAGATGGATGGATGGATAGATGGATGGATGGATGGATGGAAAGAATCTTTCTTGTCCTTGTCAGAAGTACAATGAGATGCTGTTTGAAGCAAGCCAGCAGAGTCACATTAGGAGGAGGATTTAACAAATTAATACATTTACAGTATAAAAGGATTTACAATAAACAATAATATAATATAATATACGCTAAAGGGAGGTGTGATACATATAAGTGTGGGAAGTGAATTACAATGGATGTGTTTGGAAAGGGGTAATGTGTGTCTATATATGCACAGGACCTTATTTACAGCAGTGAGGTTGTACAACCGTAAGACTCATAATTATAATAATATATAATTATATAATAATTGTAAGCATATACAGTAAAATAAAGTGCATGAGTGTGAATTCTGAATATGGATAGACTTATGAATATGGCTCTTATTGACCATTTTCATTTTTTTTCTAATATTAATACTAATGTTAATATCCATCCATCCATCCATCCATTTTCCAACCCGCTTATCCGTTTGCGGATCGCGGGGGGGTCCGGAGCCTGTCCCAGAAGCTACGGGCACGAGGCGGGGAACAACCCAGGACGGTGGGCCAGCCCATCACAGTAATGTTCATATGTTTTTTTACTAATATTAAGGTTCATGTACAGGTTGTGAACTACACGGCCTCAACGCCCTCTGCATCTTTAATAACCGGAACCCCCCCCCCCTCCCAAGGACCAATGACTGGCTGTCTGGCCTGAGGCAGGGGTGACAAAATTCCTCCATCCGGGCTCAGGTATGGCTCACACACTCACGCCTCTCCTCGTCAGACAGACAGTCATCCGGGTGGGACCTGCCTCTTCCCGATACCAGGCTCGGAACGGTAACTGCATAAAAGTTTCCAAATGTTGTGTAAGGGGAAGGGTGGGGTTTACAAGAGATCAAAGAAGGTAAATGTGTGGAATGCTGTTAAAGATCTCGGCAAGGTTATCGGGAGAAATGCCAGCCTTCGGGGGGGGGGGGGGGGGGTGGGCAAACCAAGGACAGATTCCCCCTCCGAGAGAGTGACACTGAAGAGCAGGAGAGAGAGAGAGAGAGAGAGAGAGAGAGAATGGAACAGCAGCTTTAGCAGGAAGCCAGTGCGGGAGTCTAACCCCGACCACAAAATAACTATGAGTCAAACTTCAAACTTCCAACAACTTCCGTTCTGACCTCAAGCAGGAAAAAGCTGGGATAGAGAGCAGGAAAGCTGGGATAGAGAGGCCTGTACAAAGGCTGTACAAAGTGGAGCATTACCATCTGAGCAGGCAGTCGCAAAGAGCATGCTACATTAATAATGTGGCACCAGTAAACAACGTAAGCTAATTTATTATAATAAACTGCAGAGAATAGATTCTAGTACACTGGAGATCAGCTTATTTCTTTGTCATTCCATTCCACATACACAAAGATCACGACAGACGGGAATCATCCCAGCAGGAGACGTGAGAGAAGCCCTGTGATTGGACGGTGCTCAATCCCCTGACGGTGGCGGGAGCGGCCGCGCAGCCCTTCACAGTTTGGATGGCGCCTAGCAGAGCGGTCTGACGGGGACACCAAAAAGCTGCAGGGAGTGCCGTGAGCACACAGGGCAGCCCGGAGCCCTGGCGCTGACCCAGGGGCATCATGGGAAATCTGTGCCCGACAATCAACAGCAGTATTTTTAGCCCTAATGGCATGATTTTGCTGTCAACGCATAGGTTAGGCTTGGAGAACGAGTGAAGGTTCACCTTATCGCACTGTTCAGCCAGGACAAGCTCCTGACCTTCCTATACAGGAGCTCCCCTCCCATCCCGACTCAACCCGACCTGGCCCCTGTCTCTGCTCCCTCTGGGGGGTCGTTAAATTACTGGGGCGGACAGCACCCCAAACCTAGCCCGAATCCAAAGACATCCCCATCTGTTAGAGTCAAAGGGTGGCCAAGCATCCTGATGGATGTTCCAAGGCCCTCTGCGTTACTACGGTTACGTCTGCTGAGCAAAGCAAATCCCCCTCCCCTTTTATACAGTGAAATATCCCACTGGGGTAATTCAAGGTCAGGTACCTAATCAGGGGTATAACATAAGAGCCCTTGGGATTCAAACCAACAACCTTAACCCCGGAAGTCCATGCCCGAACCCAACCTGTTAACTGCTGCTCATCAGGGGCTTTAGCCCAGGGTGAATTAAGCAAGAAAATGCGAAGGAACCATCTGAGAGGTCCACTCATCTCATTAACCAAAAAGAAGGACTCTATTAAAGATGATTTAGGACCACTTTAAATTTTTTGGTAAGTCTTTTTCAAATGATTCAGTTACACTGACTATTCCGGAGCACTCTTAATCAGATTATGAAAAGGTTACATTCTGAATCCCCTCTCCCATTGCTGGAAAGCAGTCCAGGTCTTAAAGGAACACGGTTTCCGTTAGGATGAAACTCTTTGTTCCTCTCAACCAACGGATTATATTATGACGGCTCAAACTAAATTAGTCTCATAGGTCCAACCGGTCGACCCGAAGGTCATACCTAAAGTGCGATTGTGAAGACCAACCGCATTCCAGATTTTGTCCACTTGCACAGATGACTGTTCTTTGCTACTCCATATTAAACCTGAAGTACCAGCTGGCAGGTAATTTGGTAAAAAAGGGGAAAGCATTATGGGAGTTACTCCTTTGGGGTGTATTGTAACCCATTCATCAGCATGACTGTATGGGCGTTTTGCAGAAATCCACAATGCGCCATGGCCTTCCTGTGGCATGGGAATGATCTCACAGGCAAACTGAGGCTAACACAGAGGTGTTAAAGAATAGGAGCATTAAATCATCTGAGACAGGGGCATATATGGGGGGGGGATGGTCCTAGATGAAAGCTGATTGGCTCTCCCCCTGTCTCTCACTGATTCCAAACATATAATTGGCTAATAGTAAGGTTGGCCTGTATATGAATTATGGCCCATCTTATGACCCCACTTTAATATAATATAATAATTTTCTAAGGCACTCTGCCAGCTGACCAGGAGCAAACAGCCTTAGTTTGAAATAGTGTGGGGAAAAAAAGAAAAAAAAACGTATGAGTGGATTGGTAGAAATTGGAGCAGGTCTTAGGGGTATCATCGAGACTGCTGGTTCACAATGGTTTCCAACCCCTAGAGTGCTTATACATCGAATATTTCCACCAGCATAGTACATAATTTCGGTCAGCAGGGTAGCTCACGGGCTGGTAGAGTAGCCTCAGATGTCCAGGGGTAATTCCCACCCGTGCTTGGTTTCTCCCACAGTCCTAAAGAATTTGATTAGACAAATCACGGTCTCTGAATTCCCTGCAGTGGGTGTGTGCCCTGCCGTGACCCAGCATCCCGTCGAGAGTCCCCCGCCTCACGCCCTGTACTTCCCGGCTCCAGGCACTCCGTGACCCAGAATTTGCTATGGAAGATGGGTGGATGATAGATTTACTTTAGCCTCATCTGGATGGTGAGTATGAGACCTCACTTAAATACTAGGTAATGTTTACCATTTCGTATATAAACTGTGTCCGGTGAAAACTGGCATTTTCCAGGCAAATAAACTTTTCAAAACTATTCAAAACATAAGCAAGTATTTGTTAGGGCCAATGGATAGTAATATCAGGGTCATGATTGTGAACCAATATTCCTCATATTTAGTAGTAGAGAAATCCTATGATCCTATAAGTGTCCAGTAACAGGAAATATATGTACCGATTCCTGACCTGACCTTGTGTAGTGTTTTTGTGATTGCAAATAAGGGGATATGCTCTTTATAGCATAGCCAAGATTACTGTAGCATGTAAACATCCTTAAATGACCCCCAGCCCACTTATACATAATTTATCTATTATATTCAATGACTGTTTATCTCATTAGGGTCCGGGTGATCAGAGGCCTACTTCTGGAAGGATGTTGGAATCGCTGGGAGGAGAGGCCAATCCAGGACACAGATTTTCACACAGGCATGCCTGGGGCGGCTTCCAACGTGGACTGTGCGCCAGTCCCTTAGCACCGGAAAGTGTCCAATGCTGTCCCATGTCCAATGCCGCTTTCTTCCCTGTTCCTCACTTCATCTGTTTTCTCCTCCTGACTCCTCGATGATAAAAACTCAGGCATGTGCAGTTGGCCTGGTTTTCAAATGACTTATGTATGTGGAATGTCTTGCAGGAGAGTGACATATCCCTCTTAATGCATTCGGTAATGATCTGAACAAAGACAGATGATTTAGCGGGAAATGCGGCTTGATGATCCAGTGGGGTGATGATGTTGCGAACATTAGTGTGCGGCTCCCCGAGCAGGTCGCTGCCTCCGCGAGCACGTCGGCTCGGGCGCACCGCCGGCGCCTGACGTCACAAAGAGATACCGGTGCGCATGACGTCATCTGACCGGTGTATTTCCCGGTAAAGCCAATGACACCAAAAGCCCTTTGGGAGCAGCTATGCTGTACATTAACACTGGGTTAAACATGGGGAATTGATCTGAAGTCGAAACTGAAAAGTTGCCGATGGTGATTCCGAACCTGCAGTCACAGGGATGGGGCATTGTTGGCGCGGGGGGGCGGGGACGTGCCCACGTCCTTTTGTCAGTAGCCATCTCCCATTTTCCCTTTCTGTGAGAGCAGGTGTATCTAAGTAAGGTGTAACGATAACACCCTGCAGCTGCAATTAACCGCTGGCCTATAAGAATGCAGCTTTACCTGCGCACACCTTTTTATGAGCCGAGTCATTTGTAATTTTCAGCACAGACTGTCATATATACCCTACGCTTCCTAGTTATTTTCCACATCAACTTAGCCAATATAAGGTAGCAAAAATTAAGTGGAGGGCAATTATAGTGCTGTTACTCATAGGATTTCTGCGAATTGTGATCATTAGCGGGGAAAAGTAGTGAAATTAGCTTAATGCAAACCTCTAACACCATAAAGGGCTATTATAGATCGGCATGAAACCGTACCTCGCAGTCGTAGAGATCGGTTAGCTGGTCGATAATCCACTCTTCCAGGTTCAGTCTCTTCCTGAGCTCTTTCCGGTCGTATTTCACGGTCACTCTCCCCTGCTTCCGAACCGGCGCGTCCGTCTCTTCAGTGCCGGGAGGCGTTTGGAAATACACCCGGGGCTGGGGGCTCGTTTCTTGGCTCGTTACCGCCGCCATAGTCCGCTAAAAGCTTCGAAGGGTACGGGTGTAATAGAATATTCGGCAGTCCTTAAATTTCCCCCTCGTTTTATTGTTATGGCTTGTCGAGGTGTAACAGTGTAGCGTGCTATTGTTCCCGTCACGCAAACTCGCGATTAGCCTATTATTTCCGCTAGAAAACAGGCTACGACTACTGGGTATTAAGGCTGCACGGTTCACGATACATTTGTAACAGACTGCGTAAAAAGAGATTTATTTTATCCCTAGATTAAACGCAAAAAAAGCAGAAATCTTGATCTGTCCTCTGCAATTGGTCGGCGCTGTTAGTCCTGGATAAATTAATGACTTGGTTAAAACAATTCCAGCTTGGTGCCTTCCTCCGTTTTGTTAGTTAAACAGTCCTAATTCGGCGTGCCGGCTTCCTTTGGGGTTTTAGGAGAATGCTCCCTCTAGATGGGTTTAAATAAGTACCGTAGACGTGCAGTTGCCGAGATTCAGAACTCCACCGGTGCGAGTATAAAACCGTAGCTCACGTTATGCTATGCCGTTAACGAATTTCTCCGTTGTCCCGTCCGATTTTGTCCTTCCTCTGCCTTCCCCTCACTTCCTCTTGTCTCCCTAGCCAAATGTCAGCATCTGACTGCCCCTTTCTCCAGCAGCACGCCGTGAATCCGGCTCTCTCCGTATCTAATGCCACATGTAACGCTTGGTGTGTGTGTGTGTGTGTGTGTGTGTGTGTGTGTGTGTGTGTGTGTGTGTGTTAAAAACACGGAACCAAATACCGACGATAGCTCTGCGGCGCAAATGCAAATAAATTTGTCAACCCTGTCAGGCGCACTCCAGGCTAATGTTTTGTAACGATTTCAAACTTTCCATAAATACTTTTACAGTTTACTGCGGTCACTGTGGGTATTAACTACACTGTTTAAAGTACACTGCTTTTGAACTAAATGTAAAAGTGCCCAAACCCATAAAAAAGAGCCCGCGACCTTAAATCTGCATCTGTAAGCCAGCTGACACAAATAAATATCCCTTACAATGTGTAATGTCTGATTGTTATTCCTGTGTGTCTGCACTTTCAAAGGCTGCCAAACACTATTGGAGCGGTGCTTCGCTTTCGGCCATACGGCACACAATATATAAAAGCTTCAGTGAGATATTATGTGGTCTCTGTCATTTTGGAGGATCGTTGTTGGACAATAACTGGGTAAAAAAAAGCCAAGAGGTCCAAATTAACAGGATTTATTAAGGCCTATAGCTGGAGCCAGTGAAATGGACACTGAACACCAACAACATATCCAACTGTCTGGAAGCCTCTTAGCTTATTGACAGCCTCCTATATATATGCACTCACTCAACAAAGACTCGTAAATCAGAGCATGATTTCCCACCATAGCGAGTGGTCTGATAAGGGTCACTTGGGTATCGGTATCACGGTACTGCGGTACGGGTCAAGACGCGTCAAAATGGAAAGTTTAACATCGCAGACGGCGACTGCACTCGAAAACACCCCGTTTAACAAACAGCACAGCAAAATGTAAATAGAACCTCGAACTAAATCCCAGTAGTTTGCTTTTTTTCTATCAGTTAATAGACACTTTTAAATGTATCCGTGTAACAGTACAGTAAATATTTTCATTTAGCTGTTACACATTGTAAATATGGTCTGAAATGTCCTTCAAGTGTTACACAGTGAGTCTTCTGTACATAACTCCAGCTGGTAATGTTTATTTATGTATGCAATGCTGTTGTCCCACTGGTATTGAGATTCTGGGTGGGGGAAAATCCGCATGTAGACCCACATGCACATGAGCAGGAAACAGTAAGGTGGTTTTAAGCTGTCTAGCTGTATGTGTGCCCTGCGATGAGCGGACATCCCCTCTAGGTGCCACCTGTCCCACACCCTGTGCTACCCCGGAATAGACCCCCGCGTTCCCCTGTGGCTGCGTATCGGATGAGTGCTTATGGATGATGGTTGAAAGTCACGTGGGGCAGCTTTGATAAAGGTCTTGGCTAATGTCCTGTAATGTAAAGGTTAATCTGACACACCGTGTGAACTTTAGGAGAATCGTAAAGATACGGGGCTAAGGTGGAGCTTCAAGAGGGTTAAATATTCCGGTGGTGCGGTCGGCGTGGCTCCGGGGCCCCGCGTAGGGCTGTCTGCTGCGGCGCTTTATGAACGCGGCGTGCGGCGCATTACCGCGCTTCCCGCAGCATGAGCCGCTTCTCGTGTTATTGACTTTTTCATTTCCTCTGCCAAGGTCAGGACAAGGGCGCCCGTCACGTAGACAAAGCGGATAAAAATCCGTGCGAGGCCGCTTGCGCGTCGGCGGGAGGAAAACACGGGGCGTGCCGCGCTTCCTCTCGGCTCCGATCGCTTTTCCAGACCCGCGGATGGGTCCAAACGCCAAAATACCGCCTGCATTAACTCCTCCACTGGGCAAAGCAGAGCAAATATTAAGACCTGCTAGGCAACCAAAGGAGGGCCGACTGGGGACATCGCCTTCAGGGGGCGGTGGGGGGTTCTATCAGCAGCGCATAGGTGCAAAAAATTAATGAGGAGAAATTGCTATTAGAATGACTTATTAGTGCTTATAGTGCTATTAGAATGAATGGATAGCATGAGAAATCTTACGCCGCGAAGCAATTGAAAAAACAAATTAGTCTAGTATGCTTTCGTAAAAGCTACAGAAAAAATGATACTGTTGTTTTCACCATGTAAAAATACCAATCGAGCCTCCATAACTGTACCAAGCACTGAGTCCCGCTGAGCCAGGTCCGAGAAACACAGGGCTCAGAGCTGGATATGACGTCAGTCCATCACAGGGCATATATTTATTACAATATTAGCAAATTTCTAACACGTTATGAAATCGATACTTAATATAATCAATGTTAAAATTTCCAAGTATAAATGCTGCGAATCTTCGATCCTCGTACTGGCAAGTTACATGTCGCGATCCTGCCAGTAGAGGGCAGACGGCGGCTGTTTAATTTCCGAGGCGCCCACATTGGCTGCTGAGACAGTTAGAATAGCGATCAGGGTTTTATCTGCCTCCAGAACTGACGAATCAAGAAAGTGAAACGTAGGGATTACCTTGTATGGTAATACTGCGTATTATAATACTATTGGAAACGTTGCCAGCAATCTAACGTATATTGAATTGTAAATCATTATTTAAATCCGTTACATAAGCTTAATAAGAAAGGACAACCTACACTAGGCAGCACATTGTACTATTTACATATAAGTAGCTCTGTTATGATTTAATCAAAAACGACTTACAGATCTGACCGTTTATATAGCTGGATAAACAGTACTTCACTACAGTGATTCAGGTTGTATGTCGTTGTTAAAGGCAGGGCTGGCAAAGCTCACGCATCTGATGCTCAAGCTTATGCTCACTCATTCTCTGTTGGTTCTCTGGTGCCATGGATTGTGTGCTAGACTTTAACTTGGGGAAGTTATTCAAAGGCTGTGGGTTCAAGTCCCTCCTGAGTCTTGGGACTTTGTCATTGGTATCCCGAAGCACACTAACTGCTCTATTGGATTGAGATCTGGTGACTGTGGAGGCCATTTGAGTACAGTGAACTCATTGTCATGTTCAAGGAACCA
>JAODKL010000063.1:556133-567823 GCA_026780765.1 Petrocephalus schoutedeni
CCCTTCAAAAATTGCTCATGAGAAATTTTATATTTATTGTCCCCCCCTACTGTTAAATGAAATTTACGCCCATGCCCGAGCCGTACCTGCGTTGTACCCAAGCCGTACCTGCGCTGTACCCGAGCCGTACCTGCGCTGTACCCGAGCCATACCCTCGGTGTACCCAAGCCGTACTGGGAAGAGCCTGTTCTCCATTGTACATTATGCCAGCTGTGCAATGTACCCAAGCCATACCCGCGCTGACATGGCCCTGCTTATTAGCAGGCCGGAAAGCATGACCAAACCAAGCCAGTTGCCTCACCACCATCTGATTGGTTGAAGTGCAGATACCGGTGACCTGCTTCGATCGATATGCATGGACTATTTGAAAGATACAAGGGCCGATTCTGTGTATTGTTCATTATTAGTAATATTGCACATCATAATGTATTGATGCATACCTGATACTTTGGTACGCGAAAAATATCAGCCTACTTAAAAAAAGTAGACTTACTGTAGTACGGTTACATGAAATACATTAGTAGTCTGCCTTTTGGTATTTTACTAGGACGATTCTTATTAAGGCCCTTGCTTCCAGTTGCAGAATGCCCCCTACATTTCGTCAGTGGGAAACGTCCATCGTTACTAATGGCAGTACTACAGATGCTAAATGTGTCCCTGTCGCTTGGGTAAAAGCCAATAACGCAGGGTTTTCTATTCTTTTAATGTAACCCAGTTCATCAGCGGGCCTCAGCAAGTTGCTTAACAGAGCCCCCTGGTGGGTGTCAAAGGCGGGACATGACACCCAAGAGAGGGATGGATTTAAGGGCCTTGGGAGGCGAGAGCAGACTGGTCTCCAAAGGGGAATGCGGCGAGCTGGGACGGCTGCACCATCTCCCATGTGCTGAGCGAACGCAGACATGAACTGAATTTATGAAGATTTAATTTAATTTTTATTTTTATCAAACAGCCTTGAGGCGGAACAAGAGCCAGATCGGCTCAGAAAAAGGCTCAGCTCTGCCTGAATACTGTATATGGACATGTATGGCCTTTGAGACATTAGTAGTTGTTGAGTATATTATATGAGGAATACATGTTCCTGTGCCCAAGGTGCAGCCAGTACCTGCTGAAGTCCACGTTTTGCCCCAAGCAAACTTCACCTCTGGCGCCCCCTGTCTGTGACAAAGTGAAATTACCTAGCTAAGTCGGCACCCTAGCAGAAGATGGTGGCCTTGGCAACCACCTTTGTCACCTAACAGGGTATAGCAGGAAAGTAGAGCTGCAACAGGAGATGGATGAGAAGGCTCATCTGACAAACTATTCTGGAGGAAGAGGACCTTGGGGGGCGGAGCCTCAACAGTGACACAGAGCACCAAGGGCAGAACCTCAGCTGTGATGTGGCACAATGGGGGTGGAGCCTTCACTTTGACATGGGCACCAGGAGCAAAGTCTCTACTGTGAATTACACTACTGCCTTGGCGGAGGGGTCGCTTTAAGACGTGATGGTCATGTGACTAAGGCGGAGCCACAGGGAAGAAGCTCCCTACCGGAGGACGCACTATGCCCTGAGCAGAGCTCTCTGGGTGGCCCTGGCAAATGCCCGCAGGTTTTCAGATGGAGAGCAGCAACAGCAGCAAAGTGTTTCCCAGCACAGGGAGAGACACTGCAGACCTCCATCTCATGGCCATCTGTGGGGCAGTGACCATCTCACCCCACTGGATTACGGTCAACCCCCCTGTCCTGTTAGTGATCATGTAAGCTACCCGTGCCATCATGGGCACGCTGCACCCACTCCCAGACACACTGACTCATCTCCTTCCACCACCCCCCCTCCCTCCATTGTACCTCCAGGGCTTCTCTGTAGCCGGCGGGTGAACGAGACTGGGCCAAGGCCATCTGGTAAACAGATCCAGGACGTGCCGAATCTTCAGACGTACGCTGCGATTCTGATTCCGTTCACGTGGAAGCCCAGTGCTCAGGTGAAATCGGCGAATCCCCTCTGTGTGATTCCGGGTCACCGATACCGAAATGGAGCTTGATACCTTCTACCAGACCTGAATTGAACTCCCTCTCTCTCCCCAGTTAGCTTTCAGTGGCTTTTCTTTTCACGTCTATTTAACCTTTAAAATGAAACCGATATTATTCATCAGTACGTTCATGTTGGCACTAATCACGACAGCCATTTCATAATGCTAATCTGCTCCTGTGATTAATTTAGCTCACCCTCAAGGTGCTCTTGGAATGGAAACCTTCACGGCCACAGAGCTTCGAAAAAGATATACCCCCCCCACTACCACCTTGCTACCTCCACTACAGACCCCAATATAAATAACCAGATGTTACTGCAACAACCAGGCATATGTAACCCAGTGTATGACTGTCACACATGAAAATATATGTTATTAAAATTAATACTACAGTCAGGGGGAGCTGTATGTTATGTTTAATGCAGTTAATAAATTAGATATATACCAAGCTGGCAGATAATTAGTATCTATAGTATTTCCAAACTGGCTCATCTCCCAATATTTCTGCTTTGCCTCAACATCACGCCAGATTCTGAATGAGAGCATGGAAGTGCGTGGGAGGGTAATGACATGTGCGCGCGCACACGCACACACACACATACGCACAGACACACACGCACACGTGCGCGCGCACACATGCACAGGCACACAAAAATCCTGAAAGACAAAGGAGTAGAAACATTGTTGCTGATTGCTGTGTTTTTTTGGTAGGGGGGCGGTGGTAATTTTTTATGTAATAAATTTAAGAACCTGCATCCTTCAATTTAAAGCTTTATCTAAATACCAAAATGCAGGTAATAATTAAGTAGATACATTTTATTTTCAAAGGAGTTACTCCCAAAGCCGGGCTGAATCTAGCTTGAATCCCCATGTAGCGTCACCATCAATCTGCAGGTTTAGCAGTTTTAAGGCTGATGAACACTAATTATAGTGACTTGACAGGCATGCATAGAACAGCAGAATAATCAGGCGTGAGACATCTGCAGGCGTGACGGACGGCTGCTGCTGAAACAGATTCATTTGACATTTCCGTTTGAGCTACAGCAGCATCCTGTCCTGATAGAAGGTTATAGGTTCGTGTCCCAGGATTTCTGCTGTTGGACTCTTAGGTCCCGGGTTGTTGCCGCATTGTCACCTGAGAATGCAAGTCACTTTGGAGGAAAGATACGCGGGTGTCCATCATCATTAGGGTCCAGAGAGTTGGCATGTTGTGCTTGTGATCGGGAGGTCATAGGTTCTAATCCCAGGGTTGGCAGAGTGATTTCACTGTTAGGCCCCTGACCCCAAATCACTGAAGTGTATATATGGATAAAAGTTTCTGCAAAATAAATAAAATGTAAATGTAGTAACAGTGACAACATGGGTGAGTTTGTATGCTAATTCAGCTAGCTTCTGGGGTATCGCAACTCGAGCTATGAATGTTGATTTGTATCCATCACCAGCACCTGAGAGTCTCAGCGTGGGCGCGCAGACGAAATTGAAAACGTTGTTTGTTTCATTTCGTCTTGTTGGCCCGGGATCTTACTTAGGCAATGATGCATCAAACAAAACAGCAATATCTCATAACTTTCAGTAATGCCGGAAGCAGAACCAATGTGTTACTGTAGGCTAGACACCTCTAGCATGGTGTAATGAAGCCCTGCTCCGTGTCTGTGTGTGTGTGTGTGTGTGTGAGAGAAAAAGCACAGACCATCGGACCATGTCTTGTTCAGCCTCCTGTCAGTCGTCAAACCACTGACTTTAAGACTCCCCCCCGGCTGATCTGGTGCGCTGGGACGACAGCCAGAGGGCATATTTCATCAGTAACTGCTAAAACATAACAAAAAGATAACAAAAATGCACACCGAGATCAAGCGGAGATCAGCGTGTACCCCAAGCCCCCCCTCTCACTCACTGCCTTCGCACACACTCTCTTCCTACTGCCTCCGTCTCAGGATGCCAGTGCTGACTCTCACTCACTGCCTTCGCACACGCTCTCTTCCTACTGCCTCCGTCTCAGGATGCCAGTGCTGACTCTCACTCACTGCCTTCGCACACGCTCTCTTCCTACTGCCTCCGTCTCAGGATGCCAGGGCTGATCATTCCCACGAATCCCCAGCAGCTTTCCAGACAGAGCCGGAGACACAAACACTCCTGACAACAGGCAATGACCGAACACTGTCCACCGTAATGTCCAGACTACGCTTCGGATCAGCCCTGGGCACGGATGAACTTGGGGGGGGTTGAGGCTGGGGGCACGGGGCTGGGGACTGGGTGCCGGGAAGGGAAGGGGGAGTGGGGTTTGGGAGACAGCAGGCAAACTTACAGGAAGATTAAAACAGCCCCAAGCACCAATCATCCCAGAGCACTGACACCAGACAACAAAACCACAGAGAGACAATGACTCTAAGGTGTTGCCTAGCAACAACAGAACACTAAATATATATGTGCTGTGCTTTCCTCTCCCAGTAAAATTTAAAGCACTTAATATATGTGTAGGGTTTATTTATAGATGCGCGTTATATAATGGATGTGCACGCATAACCTCTGCTGGTTTAACCTGGTCCCCAGGTACCTGACATTCCGGTCCGGTTCTGGGCAATCTGGAAGCCTCCTAACACCAGAATCCAGCAGTCAGGTCGGGTTAGCAGATGCCTGGAACAGCGCAGTTCAGAATGATGCTTCAGAGCCCCAGGACGTCCATACCCAAGCAAACCCACCACCCCCTCCTCCAAGTATGAATCTTAACATGACCTTTCATGAATTATAGAAGCACGTCCAGAGCAAATGGGCCTCCACATGCAATATGTCACATGGGGTTTTGCGATGGACACTTGGTAAGAATGCAGTCGCGCGCACACACACATCAGGTGGAGCTTGGCTGACCTTCTCGTGCTGTGTACTGATGAAGCCCGTCTGCCAAAGGACAGGACTCGGAGGGGTGGGGTGGGGGTGGGCTTGGTGCTAGGGGGCGGGGGCGGCTGGTTTTGGCTGTGGAGGACAGGCAGGAAGAACCAGGCTGACAGTCCGTCGCCGAAACAATGGAGAGAGAAGCTTAAACTTGAGGCGGAAGATGGGAATGAGGAGTCAAACCAAACAGGGAGGATGCAAAAACTTCCACTGGAGTAGGGGAACAGGAATATGATCCATACCCATGTGTCTGGTACAATGTCCCCATGGGCCTGGACCCTATTCCAGGAGGCTCAGGATACCCTGGATAGGATTAAGATCAAGCGAGTCAGGAATTAACCCATATACCCATAGGCGTGAGGTCACACTGCTACTCACTGTGCCACTGGATGGCGCTAAAGAGACCAGATTCCAGAAACCATGTGAGTGTTTGGGTCAATTTGAGGTTAAGTAATGTAACAGCGGCAAATAAAAAGAATTTCAAATAATTCTAATACACAAATAATCTGACAACTATGTAACAAAGGGAGATGGAAGCTGCCTCAGCGATGTGACGAAAGATATAAATGATACAAGTATTTACTTATAATTTCTGCGAAGTTTTATAATTTTTTTTACTCAAACAAACACTGTAACACTACATATTGAATGGAGATGTACAACAGGTACAAAGTTTTTCAAAAAGAGCGGAGTAGCAGAGTCGTAGACCGCCGTGGGCAGTCTGCGTCCGGCTTGTGATGCCAGTCAGCTGTTCTGGGTCGTAGTGGTCTCCTCGTTGCCATGGTTACGGATGTTCGACAACAAAGCTTTCTCGGAGAAGAGAATCAAGGACTGGATCCTTTTTTTTTTGTTTGTTTGATGGTGGGTTACTGAAAAACATAGACATGCTCGTCTCACAGCTAACCGAAAAAGATCAGAAGGAGATCAGGGAAGTACGTAGCTCCCAATCTGAATTTTACCCTCCTCAAAATCCTGTCAGTGGTAAGCGTAACACTAAAAAAGTATGTGGACACCAGTTTCTCCAGCACTCTGAATCCAAGGGTATTGGTATGACGTTGGCTAATCTGTAGTTGCTATACTAGCCTATACTATACTGGGAAGGCTTTCCATTAGATGCTGGAACATTGCTGGTGGGATCTGCTGCCAATCAGGTTGGCTACTGCTGTTGGGTGATCGTGTCCCTTTCTGGGAGCTATTGTAACCGGTCATTTAGCAACTGAATCGCTCCCAGATGTTCTGACCTTCACAATCACTTTACTTGTGGTTGACCAGGGCTGCTCTAGCAAGACAGAAATGTGGAGAACAGACTTGTTGGAAAGGTGTCTGATGGTGTCCACTGAAGGTGCTAGGTTGACTGACCACCCATTCTGCTGGCCGTGTTTGACACTGGAGATTGCATGACTGTGCACTTAATTACACACCTGCACGTCAGCAATGGGTGTGGCTTATTTGATCAGTTCCTGCACTTACTACGGGAATCCACATTCTTTTGACGGTATAGTGTATAAATACAAAATAAATAAAATAAATAGCCACTGTTATACTCTTCAGTTGTGACAGGGTGTGTCTGACATTTCCACTTCAGTCAGCAGTGGTCGCCTGGGATACAGACCATGGAGTGCTCTATTACTGAACCCAGATCAGTTTGCAGCTGCACAGTCACCACTGGCTCAAGCGCTCTATAGAAATCACGACAGTAACATGGTATTGGCTTCCCATACATCCCATAAGTATTTTAAAATAAAACCAGAGGTATTTCACCCCCGCCCCCCAAAGCATACAGTACGGTTCCCTTTGATATAATACATAATTATAACAAATATTAGTGACAAGTAGTATTAATAGTCAACATAATGAGTCTGTCAATATTCAATCCTGTGGAAGGACAAGAGTCTCAAGTTCATGGCTATTTCAAGCTGTTAATCAGCCGGTATCCTGTAGTAGTCCCACCTCCGAGGGCGGAGTCTCTCTGACCGCAACGGTGGCTCCAACCCGAGGCTGCCTTTGTCGGTTAATTTCCGCACACCTCGAAGGCTTCGCACGTGGCTACCGTGTCCCAACCGGCCAGTCCCGCAGTGCGTTTGTTCATAAAATCATTGTTTCGATAAAATTCCACAATAACAAGACGATCACATGACACTGCTAAAATAAAGGCTAATGCTAAGTGTGCAGTTTCGGGATGCGAGTGCTTTCCTGCTGGCCGCGAGGACCGTAAACATTGTCGATTCTGTGCATTTGGCTCCCATACTTTCCATCACGGGCCCAAAGAAAAGACGTGCCGAGTCAGGGTTACACATGTGTTGCGTTGTGTCGCGATTTAGCGTCAGCTTCATTCGGCGTCAACACAAGTCGGGCGAAAGCTATTCAGTCCTTGATGGCTATTTGAACTGGGAGGCCGGGTGGGGCCGTTGGTGGCGTGTGTGCCAGATGTAGACTGAAAACTAAACCTGAAACTGAAATTTTAGGTTGTGTGTAGGACAAGAGGAAAAGTAGGTGGAAGGAGAAGAGGAGAAAAGGGGGCAATGGAAGAAGCATAAACTTGAGGCGGAAGATGGGAATGAGGAATCAAACCAAACAGGGAGGATGCAAAAACTTCCACTGGAGTAGGGGAACAGGAATATGATCCATACCCATGTGTCTAGTACAATGTCCCCATGGACCTGGACCCTATTCCAGGAGGCTCAGGATATCCTGGATAAGATTAGGATCAACTGAGCCAGGAATAAGCCCATATACCCATAGGTATGAGACCATATCGCTGCTCCCTTCTTTCTTCTGCTTCTACTTTTCTTGCATCGTTAGGTATTGGGGACACTGAAAAGCCCTAAAGAGGGAATTCCCACGAGCCTAGCTGAGTAAGCTTATAGTGGAGCTTGGAGGTGAGAACACCACAGCCAGAAGGGGGCGCTAATTAACACACAGGAAGAAGCGCCATTAAAACATTGTCAAGAGATAAAAAAAGTGGGAGGAGACGTATCCGTGCAGGCGGGAGCTCTGAATCTGATTGGTCCGGAGAGATTCAGCAGGCTGGATTGGGTCTTGGGGGGTGGGGACACACTGGTTTATCTTGACAGGTCATGAAGGTTGGAAGAGCAGCGTTGGGGGGAGGGGGAATGGGGGGTGGGTTTTGTGCCTTAGAAACCGGGAATATGGCAGTAGGCCTCGAGGGAGGCCAGCAGGATGTAGATGAACCAGAGGGAGACCAAAAGCAGCGACGTGAGCAGCTTGGAAGTCCGCGGCCCCCCCAGCTCGCCCCCGGCCACGGAGGCGCGCCGGCGGTACAGCAGCATCAGCACGGTGAACAGCGCCAGGATGGTGAAGAGCGTGACGGAGAACGCCAGCGAGCCGGGCTCCACGCGGAACTGCTCGCCGCGGCTCTGCCAGTAGACGGCGGCGATGGTCCAGGCCACGCCGATGCCCAGGAACACGTTCACGGCGTTGCTGCCCGTCACGTTGCCGATAGACGCATCTGCGTACTGGTCCTGGATGGCCGCCACCTTACTGGCGAATGTGTCTGGGGGTGGGTGCAGGGGCGGGGGGGGTGGTGAAAATAATCCACAGAGCCTTTAAGAAATAAAGCGAGCTAAATACAGTCACAAACACACTCCAGCCACTCCCAGGCCCTTGCTGTAATCAATAAATCTGTATCTGTAAGCACGCAAGCTTTTCCCCTCCCCTGCGACAGAAAACACTCACAAATTAGAACCACTTAGTTGCATAACGGGAATCTTCTTCCAAAGTCATTTGCAAATCCTACTTGCCATCCATATTTGCAAGTTTCTTATTGTACTGACGCACTTCGGTTTGAGTGCTACGCTTGACGGTAGGGTTCTAGACCCAACGGGCCTTGAACCTGCAACCTTCCAGAAAGACTGAGGTCCAGTTTATAATGCATTTTATTTAGTCCATGCTTTTAAATAAGGGGACGCACAATTGAGAAAACTGGGTCATCTAATACAGGGAGCAACTGGAGTTAAGGGCCTTGCTTAACAGTGAATCCACTCTGCCAGCCACGGGATTTGAACCTATGATCTTCAAACGACTGGTGCATTGTCTTAGCCCACAAAGCAATAGACAGCCCCGAAAACAAGAAGAGTATAGATCCCCAATAAAAAGTTCACTAACCTGGCACAGAGGTACCAAGAGCCACAAACACCACAGCGGTGACAGAGTCCTTGAGGCCCACCGTGCAGCCGAAATGGGAGGCCAGGTCACCGGTGACAGCAGTCAGGACACCGATGAGCGAAATGGACACCACGAAGCAGGCCCAGCCATTCCAGTACTCAGTCGGTGGCACAAAGGCGAACAGAACTTTCCAGAACACCGTCAGGAAGTGCATGATGTAGTCGAAACAGGAGGGGAGACGCTCCTCGCCACTCTCCTCCTCGTCGCTGTCACCTGGGAGACCGGGAGGAGGAGATTCTGATGCGTCGCCGCGGAACCCGGATCGGGAAGGAAACGGTATCTGCTTTCGACTGCCTGGCAGCCTGCACGCAGAAACTAGGGCGTGCAGGAAAGTTATCACATGTTTAACATAAAGTTGCTTAGATGGCACTTTTCTCCAAAGTCATTTACAACTTTTTATAGCCATACATCTGGATGTTTTACTGGCGCTAAGACTTTACCTCCTACAGAGTTTCAACAGCTGGACCGCCGATACTCAATCATTCTAATTCCAAGCCCTGTCCTTTAACTGCAACCCGCTGACCCATTCAGAAATAAAAACTTTAGTAAGTTGTACTGTAGGGAAGATGGTAGTCAACCAAAGGGTGGCCAGTTCAAGGAAAAGCTTAGCTGTGTTAACCTTAAATGGGGCACTTGACCCAAAACCGCCAGCTGTATTCATGGACAGAATCATGAGTTGACCTGGGTGAGAGTAAAAGAAACAAATTTTGTGATTGGTGTGGGTACCACCAATCAGATGGGTGTGGGTACCACCAATCACAGAAAGATGCCCTTTGACACTGGACTGGGTGTCATAATCGGGTTGAGCTGTCCTGTTTGTCATGGGTTATGCCAGTTAGAAAGTAGCAGTAATTAGTGTCCTGGTTTGTACCTTACTAGACGTGGACTCTCTCAACATGGTTACTAGGTTCCCTGTGCTTTATCAATACTGCAAGTGTCAGGCCACATATTTCGTTCATTAGCAGAGAGTTACAGGCTTGACAGACACTTTTGTTCCGGTGTTTGACAGCTCCGGACCTGGAGAAGGGCAGTCCAATATTGTTTGAAGTAATTAATGCCTCATTTACATCTTCTCGTTCAAACACTTACTTCAGCAAAGAATAGAAAGAGCTGAGACAGACGGAAACGAGGCAGACTGTAGCTTCAGAGGACTGAAGCTCCTTTCCTCCAAAGTGACTCTGTACTCTACAGCTTTGTGCAAATCTGCAAAACTTATTATCAAACACCTAGTTTCCCAATGGACTACTTGTAACCACGCGGTCAACCAATTTAAGATCCTCAACCACTGCGCCGCCTCGTGGCGAATTAAAAAATATTGTTGATGTCAACATGAATGAGGCAGCTTATCCGCTTTCTCAGGCGACAAGGAGGACCCAGATAATGCTGCTTCTATGGAAATGATTTATGACCTAAAGGTCAGAGGAGTCACCAGGGCGGGGGTCACCTGACAACACCACGAGTGCCGTAACTCTTCCCCCTATTGCAAGGTGTAATATAATCCGGTAAAAGAAAATGGCAGGGCTTTCTTCTTATATTTGCTTTGTGTGTGGGGCGTTGCGGGGGGACTGCATGTGTGTGAACAAGAGGGAGAAAATATCATAAAAACGACTTTTGATGCCTGAGAAAGCCATAGTTTTTCTAACCCTAGCTTGGCTAACCCGAATATGGGGACTTAGGTGGACACTGCGGCCGGTTGAGGAGTGTGAAATGTGCTATTAAATTGAAACCCTTCCGTCGGGGGCCCAGAACTATCATAAAATCTGCTTTTTATGTCTGCCAAAACCATATCTTTTCTGTCGCTAACCCTAATTTGCGGCCTTACGGTGACACAGCAGGGAGATGGAAAGAATGAATTATGTGTTACGGAGCACTGTCATAAAGCCTGGTCATGACCTGGGGCCCAGTGACCCATGTGATCTGGAGGTAATACATCAATTTGAAAGAAGCGGCATTACGTATCTCTAAGTGGACGAGAACGTATGTGTGTGGGGGTGGGGGGACCAGGGGAGGCCGACTGACCAGCACTGACGGTGACAGCACTGACAAACTGCTCTCTCCAGCTACTGCTTCCAACCACGAGGGCCAGGTTGGTCTTCTTGATCAGCTTGTCTACTGTGTTCTGCAAACACACACACACACAAGGCATACATGTCAAACTCTGCAACAGTTTTGCAATCCTTCCATCCATCCATAAATCCATCCATCCAGCTAAACCCCCATCAATCTGTCCATTTGTTCTAACTTCAGAGTTGATGGGTTGTAGTCTATGCATTCTTAAAGTATAGATGTAAAAGCATGCACGCATTTTTAAATATCAATGATGTCGGTATCAGATGTGATTTCCCAAACTATCAAAGTGGCATTTACATGGCCAAATGCGATAGCAGACAGGCCCAGGGTTGCCTGTCATGGTTTCTAGGGGGTTTCTGAGCAAAAGCTCAAGGTGATTCAGCCACACATCACCATGCAGGGTGTTAGATAAGCTCAGGCATTCCGAGCAGAGAGGACCGTGCAAAAAATATCACAGCGCAGCACAGAAAAACCCATTTCTGGCATGTCACCCTCGAAGCGATGTAGCCCCGGGTGGGGGGGGGGGGGGGGGGGGGGGCT
>JAODKL010000063.1:582501-600391 GCA_026780765.1 Petrocephalus schoutedeni
GTGGGGGGGGGGGGGGCAGAGAGGAAGACGAGGATGTGGAAGGAAAGATGTGTCACGGAGCGGAACAGCACCCCCACAGGTTTGTCAATAATTAGGACGAGCCGTTCGAATGTCAGTGCACAGCGATGCAGAAACACTGAGATACTTCTGCCTGGCCCAGGCCCCCGCTCCCCATGGGCTCCCCTCCCCTCCGCATACACAGCGGGCATGCCCACGCCTTCCCGCCACTGAGTGCGCCACCGCTAACCCAAACGCCCCAGTTTTCACTGGGGTCCTGGGATCACTTTCTCATAATTACCGCGCGCGGTGGTATGCCTACATGAGCCTGCAGGCCAGCTGGTGTGTTGCAATGTGATTGGCCCGGGTGGGTGGGCAGGGAGGAGGCTGGCCAATGGTGTCACACCTGCGAGACAGGTTTCCCAGGTTATGACGACAGCTCGTCCCAGTCCATGCAGATGGCAGCTGGCCTGGGGGTTCATTTTAAACTGTTTCCGGGAGCCCCTGCTCTCTTTTGAATCCATTCACAAGTGCAATTTGTTGTAAAATTTCATTATTTTCTCCTTCTTGGTCCACCTGTGCAAGTGAAGGTGAAATACCACCACCTTGGTCACCTGACAGGGGTAGCCAATAGGAGTGGTTCTGGGACAGGGAGGCGTGTCCGAAACCCACAAAGATGACTTCAGTCCTTGTCAGCCCCCACCCCCCCCACTCCTTCAGGAAAGCTGAAAATATAGATATGAAACTAGCTAAAATAGATCTCCCCCAAAACACTGAGCAAATGAGTCCCGTCTCTTCAGCTCCAGACAGACAGAGCCTCCAGGCTTTCCACTCAGATATTTAAATGTTTTTTATATGGTCAAGGAAGGCCAACACAGGCATAGACAGTTAATGGGGATGTGCACAGACTTGGACAGTTAAAGGGGATGTGCACAGACTTGGACAGTTAAAGGGGATGTGCACAGACACACCAAATTCCCAGATAAAGGGCTGGACCCTCATACACATAATTACAAATCACACATTCAGAACCCAAAACTGATCACCACCCCCCATTAGCTAAATCTTAACCAGAATCTCCACAGTCCAGACATTCACCTGGTGGGTCTATGTACATTTCCTCTGATTAGTGTCTCTTAACCGCCGACCAAGTAATAAACAATCAGAGGAGAGCAAGGGGAGACAAAACGAGGGCCGCTGGAGGGGGAAGAGAAAGTTGGTAAAGGAGGAAGGAGGACGTGTGAAAATGGGAAGGAGATGTGATCCGGAAGAGAAACTGGGGAACAAATGCTTCACGTTGATTCTTACTGTTTATATAACACGCTGTGTTATTGTTATTAGCATATTACGGAAAGTCACCGGAGCCTCGGTTCATTAAAATCTTTTGATAACTCGCTATTCTGTGCTCCCTGTTCTCTTTTGACAAGGCAGCCATAATGTTTTGATCTCTGCTCCCACGCTCCCTGGCTCGCTCTCGCTGGTCGTATTTGAGGTCAGGGTGCCTGAAGCGCTCGAGTCACGCCGCCCTTGACATCCTTAACTGGTGGTAATCTGCGGTAATCCGGCAGTAATCCGGCGGTAATCCGCCGGCCCCTTCTGCCCACTCTGTGGCTATTCTCCCTCACCCACCAGAATCCTGCCCTGCACAGAGAAAGAGTGACAACATTGTCACATCTCAGGTGACCCCGGGTTATATCTGTTTTGAGAAACGAGAGTCCCATTTCTTTAAAAAGTTTCCACTCGGACCATGCATTTGCATGGGGCCTCTGAGGTAAGGAGCCCCCTGTTGGCCACAAAAAGTCAGTACACTGGGGGGGGGGGGCAAAAACAGCAAACCTACCACTGGTCAAGGGAAAGAGGAACAGGCCATGCTGCTTATTTGTGCCCTCCATTTCCCAGAATCCTGCAGGTCTTGCTGGGAGGGGGAGTGAGTGAGGAGTTTTCACGTCAGCGCGGGTGAAACCGGGGGACGGATCCAATGAAGCCGCTCCTGATTTACTCCAGGGACGCAGCAAAATCGACAAAGTAAGGGTGGGGGGGCACCGCGGCACCTTTGCTCTCTTTCAGTAACCCCGGAAGCAGGGGAGCATGGCAGTGTATTTATGGGATGTCACTGAGGAATAAATGGAGGGGTTGTCCTGTGTTAGGAATACCAGCAGCAACCTTAGCAGAGGGAGAGACCGGACCGGGATGCTGGCAGTTTTCAGCCCAGGCAGGAAGTGTTTACCCTATAAGGCTTCCTCAGTGTTGGAGTCCAAATTCTGCTGTCGATCTCCATGGAAAACTACAGTTTGGGCTCAGTTACAATTTATTTATTTAGCAGAGTTGCAGAATTGAAAGCTGGGTCAGCCTGGAGCAAGTAGGGGTCTAGGGCCTTGCTGAGGCACCCCCACGGTGAAATGACTCCACTGACTGCGGGGATCTGACCCAAAAACCTTCTGAACACAGACACAGCCTCCCAGTCCCCCAGCTGAAATCCACATGGACATGGAATCAAAATGGGCTCCCATCCCCTACTTCCCACACACACTCATCAATTAATCAATCACGTGACGAAGATAGCATACTGACGATTAAAACACTGTGTCAGCGTGCTGCAGAAGAACATTGTCGATGGAAATTGATGAAGAGTCCAAGATACTGTGCACCATCTGAAAATGAAACACACTCAGTGGCCAGTTTATTGGGAACACCTGCTTATCAATGCAAATGGCTGGCGCTTGCAAACATCCAATCACGGGGCCGCAAATGAATATAGAACATATGCAGCACACAGACAGGGTCAGGAGGGTGAGTTACTTTCTAACTGGGCTTGCGACCAAACCGAAATTGTTTAGAGTGTAGCGTGAATGTTGATGGCAGATTTGGTGGTTCCAACATCTCAGGAACCATCCCGAGATCTTCACACACTGCAGTGTCTGTAGCATTGTGTAACGCTTTGTTAATGAGAGAGGTCTGAGGAGGACTTCCAGCCACTAACACTGAGAGCAACAGGAAGGCCACCAGGCAGAAATCATCAGCGGTGTGCAGGAAGGCATCTCGAAAACTCATGAAGTGACTCTGGATTCAAATGGACATCCAACCAGGTGTATATATGGCATTACTCACCAACTGGGCTCTCAGACTGTCTGTACCAAATCAGCCCTGAACCCTCACTCCTACCATCTAAACCAAGACCTACGACCAATGTCTCTGTTGCCGATTAAAGGGTTACTGTTTTTTGCCTGGAATTTTCCAGAAAGAGAATTTTACTTGAAAAAATCTCCATGCAGTGAAATCTCCAGCACTTCCTCATCAAAGCAGATGTGAGAAAAGCTAAATATGTAAATATGGAGCTATATATATAACAGTTTTCCCTTATTACAGCGGTTAATTACTTATAATAGTTCCCTGAAATCCAAGCCCACCTGTCTGCCAGTTCGCATCCGGCTTCACTGTTCACGCTGGACACTTTTAGCACTTATGGCAGTGCCATTCGCATTTGCGTTCCAGCTTTTAAAGAGCTCTTCTGTCTGCGCTAAAAATAGCGACTCGCTCCCTCAATATTGTCGACATTAATTGAGAAAGCCGCTAGCTCCTGCTCTCTCCCGTTAGCGCCAGGGGTATACAGGGGCGGGGCCACCGAGGCAGCCAGCCAAAGCTGAAAGGTGATTGGCTCCCAGAATGACCCCGCCCCCTGATTCAAAACATATTTCTGGGCAATGATTAGGTTGGCCCACCCACACACACACATCGGCATGGATCGTCACTCACATGGTCTCGTCGTTGAGGAACTCGAGCTTGCCTGCCGTCTCCTCGTAGTCCTCGCCCGCCTTGGCGGTGCCCTCCACGGTGTGGTACGGCACGGCCACTTTCCCCCTGGCCCCTGACGTCCGCTGCACCTTCACGTGCATGGTGCCCACGCTCTCGCTGACACGTGTTGACGGGCCCTCGAACGTGAAGATGCCCGCATGGTCGTCGTCATAGATGGTCACCGTGGCTGTGTGGGCGGCGCCCAGGGCGGCCTTGGCCAACGCCGGGGTCAAGGACTGAGGCACAGCTGGGCAGTTGCCTGGGGTGACCGGCCCGGGTTCGAAGATGGCATTTTCTGCCTGATGCACCACGCAGGGGTTGCTGAGGTGCACGTAGAAATACTCGTCTTCCTCGAAGATGTCGTCGTCGATGACGCCCACGGTCAGCTCCTTCAGTGTCTCCCCGGGCTTGAAGAGCAGTGTGCCTTCTGCAAACTCATAGTCCGAGCCAGCATTGGCCGTCCCGTCCTCTGTGCGATAGTCAACCTGTGTTGATACAAGGCCCTTGTCAGGACAGTGACACCAGTGTGCCACTAAAATACAACATGTGGATAGCAGCAAGCTAAGCTAATTAGCTAAAGCTTCCAGTGGTGTGCAGTGCGGGTGCAGTGACATCATGGTGGCCGTGGCTTAGTGAGCAACGCCGGATGTTCTGAGGGAAACTAAGGTAGCCAATTTCACAAAACATCTATTTAATTACAGGATTCACTGAATGAACCTGTATTGGGACATTATGGAAGATGGATGGACCTATAAATTTCTGCTTCCTCACCTCCACTCTGGCTCATTCCCCACTCTGATATATACGGATGCATTCTAAGTACCGTTAAATCTCTGCTAATGATTTACTAAAGTATACTGTATGCTGTACATCTGTTACGCCTTTGTTAAGCACTTCGGACCAACTATTTTGGGAAGGCGCTACACAGGAAAGGCACCGAGCAGAATGCAAACTTATAATAGAATGAAAAGTAGCTGATTAGCCAAAGCGCGGCACCTGACTTAGCATGTGTAAAATTGGATAGCGGCTCGGTAATTTATCACGAGGGTTAGCTAGTGCAGGATGTTAAATCTGGGGAGGCAGGTGGCAAATTTGGCCCAAATACAGTCGAAAAAAAGAACCAGGATAAAATCATCTTATTTGGAGTAGATGTGATTCCCCGGTGTGCGAGAGATTAGAGAGTCTGGACGACCGCCCCCTTCCTATTCGCCGTCCGTCTCTAGGACGTTTCCTTGGCTCGGTACTATCCAGCTTCCCTCAGTCATTACGCCTTGCAAGGCAGCACACGTCTTTGCGTGACAGATGACCAGCAAGTCATGCCCCAGGACAGGGGCGTCAGCGGGCGAGATTATACAATGCGAGGGTATCAGCTCCGGAGTGACGGGCCGCTTGATAAATGCATGCAAACAAGCGACCGAATCTCGTCAGTCCCGAATCGCACTGCGCTCTCCTCTGCCTGCGTCGCTGAGCACCACTGCAACTGTGATGCAACTAGGCTGCCGTCCCTCATGCGGAGAGAACTTAATTGTCCCCCACAGTGTCCTAACAGCCAGAACTGCCCCCTGAGCCCTCGGTCCCCACCCTCCCCCCGGGTTTTCTCACCTTCACTGTGCAGCCACTGTCACCCCCGTGACGCACCACGGCCAGCTTGAGCGAGCCGCAGTTCTCAAAACACTGGTAGTGCGACGGCTCGAACTCCAGGAAGATGGTGTTGGGGTCGTCCTCCTGGGCGCTGGCCTCGTGGCAGCCCACGGCCTTGCGCGCCTGGTCAGCGGCGTGTTTCTTCAGGATGTTTCCGGCGCCCGTCATCATGCGCGTGGCCTGGATCCGGTAGAAGGCGCGGCTCTTCTGCTGCTGGACCAGCACCTGGTAGTTGGCCATCTCGATCAGCTGTTCCACATCCTTCTCCGGGTGCTTCTGTTTGAGTTCCTTGAGGGTGCGCGCCATCTCCCGCCGGGCCTCTTCCTCCTGGTCCCTCCCCCCAGCTCCACCTCCCAATCCGCTCTCCTCCATACCGGCTAACATGCCATCGAGAGCTTCCTTGTGGTGCGAATTGGTCCCCATCTCCATATCCATCTTGGTGAAGATGCCGTCGCCCTCCGTCTCGATGATGATGCCGCGGCTCTTGTCGGCACGGTAGCGCTTCTGGACATACTTGTAGAAGAGTAGGCGCCGGTCAGCGACCCAGGCTTGCACCACGCAGAGCGGGAAGAAGAGGAAGGTGAGCACAGCCTCCCACACCTGCACCACCCCGGGCGAGAAGACTGAGAGGATGAGGTAGAGCCAGATGTAGGCGAAGATGCTCCAGGCGGCCGTGACGAAGAAGACGCGCAGGTGCCGGATCTTGCGAGTCTCGCCGTCGGGCACCACGTAGATGCATATGGCGATGATGATGAACATATTGAAGGCGGCACTGCCCACGATGGTGCTGGGGCCCATGTCGCCAGCTTTGAACTTATGGCCGCACACCTCGATGACAGAAAGCAGGATCTCGGGGGCCGAGGAGCCCAGCGCCATGAGGGTCAGGTTGGAGACGGTCTCGTTCCAGATGCGCACGGTAGCGGTGCTGGTCTCGCCGTTGGGTTTCTTGATGGTGATCTCCTTCTCCTGCGAGGTGATGACCTCGATGGAGGACATGAAGCGGTCGGCGATGATGGACATGCCCAGGAACATGTAGATGAGAGCCACGAAGTAGACGATGGCCCGGGCCACCTTGTCCCCCACCGAGGGGTTCTGCGGGTTCCACACCGGCAGGACCACGCCCTCGGAGCAGCTGTATTCTCCTGAACAGTTGGAGGGCGCCTCCCCAGTCACATGGTCTGAGGAAGCCCCGGAGAGGTTCGCGAGACCCAGGAGGATGAGAAAGATGAAGTAGGCGCTTAGCCGGGGAGAACAGGAAAGGATGAAGGTGAAAAAACTCGGACATGTCATCGTGACCGCTGAAGTGACGGACAAACAGTGGGAGAATTTCCTTTCCCTCTCTTGGCGTCACCCAAGACCAGGACAGGCCTAGAAAAAAGCAAAAAGAAAAATGTGATAAATGACCCGAACCAGAGAACATCAACGATCTTTCTGTGAAACGCAATGGAATTCGCAGTCATTTGGGTTATGACTATTAAATTACAATCTGGAAGCTTAGAGTCTTAATGAACCAATAATTGTCAGAGCAATAAATAAAGCTTTAAACAGCCGCCCATCCGTGCATAAATCCTGATCTTGTACGCGTTCATGGTGAGTCTGGAGCGTATTACAAGAAGTGCAGGGAGTGAGGCTGGGATGCAATAGGATGCCAGTGCATCACAGGGCAAAGGTCATTCATTCATTCATTCATTCATTCATCCATCCACCTTCCCACTTTGTCAGTACAATTACCATAGGACAGTATGATAGCAAAAATGAAAACGTATATATACACATGTACATAATTATGTCAACAAAAATTATTTAATAATTTCACAATAATATTTTGATAAGCTTGCTGGTGCCACATTTCAGAATGCCCTTATTAATCCCATAAAGACCGGCGTAAACTTTACATATTTATCAGAAAAATATTTACCCTGTCAGAGGTCTCAGCTACTTTGTAATTAAGATTACCGGGACAGAAGTTCATTAATTATTAATCGACAAGAAGGTCCGATCTAATATTCTCTTAGGTTCTGAAGGACATCGTAAAGGGCTCTCACGCCTGTGAGGCGTGTTTATGTAAGAGAATTATTATGCATCTGCGATGAAAAAAAAGCCATGTCCGAGTGGCACCGACGAGGGCACCTGACGCCCGTCGGCACCCTTGATCACCCCAGTCCTCCCGAATGCACATTCTCAGCACACTCATTCCTCAACTAGGAGGCGGGGCTTAAAATACGTTGGCTGCCAGCCCTCAGCCTGCACATTACTTCGAGGAGAGGTGCTCCACACCTTTGCCATTGCTTCTCAACAGTGGCAGGGCCTCTACGGGCTGTTGGGGGTGCTCAAGTAGGCAGGTGGTCTATGCTCAGTGGCGATTTTACCGGGAGGACCTCACCTGGGGCTCCTTCTCACAGTCGCCGGAGACGGTGGGATAATATTTAAGATTCAAGAAAACTTTATCGCCTTTTAGAAAGTAACATAAAAAAGACACAGCTAATACACAACAACATCAGACGACACAAAAGTCATAAAAACAACCAATGAAAATCACAAAGCCTAGAAGAATACTTATTCTGAAGCATTTAAGATGCACATGGATGAACAAACAGACCAGTTCTTATGTGCAATCTTCTTGGCCGTCTTACAAAAACCACGTTTTGTGGATTTGGGCATGTGAGGTACCAAATATTACAGCAGGTATGCAGTGAGGCAACCATGCACACTCTCAGCCAATCAGGTGCAGGTAGGTGTGTACATAGCCAATCAGAAGTGACACGAAGAAACACAGCCAATCCAATCTTGGCAGCCTGTACTGTATATTACACTTAAGCATAAGCTAAGCCTCGCTGGTAATGTGCAGCCAATTAACTGCTCCAGGCCACACACAACTTACTATATTTTCACCTGCTCAACACTCATCCCTTGTTCCACCTCTGCACCACCTGCTTAGTACTCATCCCCTGTTCCACCTCTGCACCACCTGCTCAGTACTCATCCCCTGTTCCACCTCTGCACCACCTGCTCAGTACTCATCCCCTGTTCCACCTCTGCACCACCTGCTCAGTACTCATTCCCTGTTCCACCTCTGCACCACCTGCTTAGTACTCATCCCCTGTTCCACCTCTGCACTACCTGCTCAGTACTCATCCCCTGTTCCATCTCTGCACCACCTGCTCAGCACTCATCCCCTGTTCCACCTCTGCACCACCTGCTCAACATTTCTAGAAATTACTTACACCTTGTCTACTCACCACTCCTCACGTACTCCACCTTTACACCACCTACTCAACATGTAACCGCCCACCAATTGCAGACCTGGGACACTCACCTGCGACCCAGTGACCACTGCTGCCCCCGGTGCGAATCCCACGTCTGGCCCTCTAACTTCCGTCTGCACCATATAGAGACACACTCACACTCACACTCATGCTCTGCCACCAGGCCCATACCAGGACACGCACTAAGTGGACAGCTGGTATACACGTGCAGCACGGACAACACTCCTGCACGTACACACACATGCAAACACGAGCACCCAACTGCAATCACTATTCTCACATCCAGTTCCCCTTTTTTATTTTTATCTCCCAATTTCCTCTGAAGTAAGACCTGCTGGTGGATAGTAACCTAAATCCTTAAGTCACATTTTAAAAGAATTAAAAAAAAATGGTGTGTGTCTGGCCCCAAAACAAGCATAATTTCCAAGTTTTTTTAATTTTGATGAGCAATAAGACTTGAGTGGAAGATGAGGCTTCTGGGTGTTATTGTGGCGGGATGTGTTATTGTGTTATTATGCTTGAAAATATTGAATCGCTTCTCCCAGAGATGGGCACTATTTCAGTTAAATGTATTTAAAATATTTAAATATTAAATAAAATATGACATTTTATTTAATTTCTATCATTTTAAGAACCTCAATCACTAGGCTTGCTCCTTGTGAACTTTGCTTTAAGTGACCAGTATTCTGAGGAAAGCAGCTGATTTGGTGCTCTGTGCAAACTGCTTTAAGGTAAAATATGTAGTAAGATATAGAATCAGATATTGCCCACTGAATGTCATTATAGGACAGAAAAATACAGCAATTAGCAAACAGCAGTGCTGTGCTCTAGAGCTTGTGAAATAACTTCCTAATATCTGCTCGTGTTATTGTAGCCATGCTAAGGCAGTGCCAATTTTGCGGTTTGTCATATATGGAAGATTTCATTAGCGATAAATCAGGCTAGCTACTTTTGTTCTGGTCCCTTTTTTTGAGCATATATCTAAAAGACAGTTTCTTCTTTGAGTTTGTGCACGTTTGGCACCCGACTGCAACACAGTCAGAGAGAAATTCACACATTGTGAACTGATTTCAGAAAGCGTTGGTGTGCGTTTGCACGTGTGCGCGCGCGCGCACACACACACACGCGCACACACACACACACACACACCAGCACCCCTCTCAGCCTCCACCATTAATTCTGTGGGAAACACCGGGTACGAATTCAGAGTATAACGGTTCTGAACCCGCGATACAAATGTCCATGGTCCACCCAACCAATTTTTTTTTTTTCAAATTACTTGTATTTTAATTAAATACATTTATCACACCAGTATTTTGTGTTTTATTTTGTTGTATTTGTTGAGCAAATGTTTGTATTTGTAACAAGATATTTTTTGATGTATTTCTGCATCTCTGGCAATTAAAGGGATGGCTCCCTATTTTTGCCACCCGGCACACAGCTGAAACTTTGGCTTGATCCCCGCTTGACTGGCGAAGGCTGTTATCTGTCACCATCCCGGCCTCTAATGACAGCGTCTGCATCCCTGCAATCAGCGCTCCTTACATGCCTATTTCCTCTCGGTCATCCTCTCTCACTTCCTTGTTGCCCCCCCGCCCAGTCATTTTGGTATCCCCCCCCCCGTTGTCCCCTTGTCCACCTTCCCTCCAGTCCTCCATAAGCTGCCCTTTCGCTGCCTCTCATCTGCTCCGTGCTCATGTCACCGTAACTGGCAACACAGTTAAAAATATGACACAAGCTACATTTAAAGGTCATGAAAATTCATCAGGACCGACGCCGGCCTGCTTATTTATGAATGAATCCCTTTCAGTGTCCGGGGAACATCGTCCGCCAGAGACCCGCGGTGCGGAGCCACGAGCCCGGAGACGACTTATGGGGATGCTCTGGGTCGCCGTGCCGAACCGGGTCAATATTTGTGCCCGCATCTTCCCAGCTTAATTATGGGGTAGTCAATATTTACACGTCCTCCCGTCCACCTTAATTTAGCTCATGCCAAACGGAATGTTCCGGAACGCCTGGGCCGAGCTGAAGTCCAATAGCTTATGATCTGCCCAGTCAGCGTGGATGCTGATGGGAAGAAGCCGCGTGAGCTTTTAACCGGGTTCGAGGAACACGTTCTGTGTTAGTAGGAGAGGCTGCAACCCCGTACACGGAACTAAGACTGAGGTTAATTCAAACCGACGAGCGCTCAGCCAAGATGATGGCGGGGGTCCCACGTTCCACGGATGACTCCCCCATACCCAATACCCAACTACCCCAACCTCTTCATTACAAACACAAGAAGCACCCGGCATCCTACTGTGGAATTCTGGGTAATCCCTGTGAAATGGAAATCTAGTATTTTAACAATGTTTTTAAACTTTAAAGGTGTTTCATGTATTTTTTCTTTGGATTCAGCCATTAAAATGTAAAGGGCAACTTCATGGAAAGGTTACCTTCCCAACACCCAGACGTGACTTTTTACATTCTATTAGGAATTTTAAAAGTGCATTCATTACTGTGTCACTAAAAAAAAAAAAAATCAGATTATGTTGTTATTAGAAATGCATTAGGAGTTGCACTCCAGCTGCAAACAGACGTCAGGACAATCCCAGTCCTCGGCCTGGTACCATGCTGTGATTTTCCACTGGGAGCCGGGAAACAGGCCCTAACAGCCCTTCCGGTCTGTGTCCTGCTAAGACATTCCTTGGCTACCGCTATTGCAAATCCGTGTCTGTGCTGCACTCCTGCTCAGTCTATCACCATAACAACGTGGGGCTCTCGTGCACTGACACACGTGTGTGCCCACGCGAGCTTACATCACGGGACGTGGACCCGCACTGACGTTGATATTGCCCGGCCACATTCTCAGAGCACCCGGGCCTCCCGGCCACCTCGCGCGGGCCGTGACCTCTGACCTCAGGTCTATCTGTTCCTCTTTCTATCTGCCTCTTTCTTCGTCTCTCACGGCATCTCTGCACTGACAAATACTAGAGATTTCAATTAAAGGCTGGAGAAGATGCTTCTGTCAGAGATGGGGAGGGAGATGGAGAGAGAGAGAGAGAGAGAGAGAGAGAGAGAGGGAGAGTGAGAGGCTTGAGGGTGTGACTCACACTTCCTATCGTCAGCAGGAGGCAAGTGAAATGGGAAGGGGGGGGACTGAGGAAGAGGAGGGTGGAGAGGGAGAGAGGAAGATGGAGTGAAGGGTGCTGAGGAAGAGGAGGGAGGAGCAAAAGATGGGGAAGGAGGGAAATGGAGAATGGGGGGCTGAGGAAGAGGAGGGAGGAGAGTGATAGAGCGAGAGGGGGAGAGAGAGAGGAAGAGAGGGATGAAGAGGAGAAGGTGGAGGCTGAGGAAGAGGGAGGAGGAGAGGAAGATGCAGAGAGAAGAAAGGGAGACGGAGAGAGGAGGCGGGAAAAAGAGGAAGGAGACAATGAGGGAGGAGAGAGGGAAGAGGAGGAGATGGAGAAGAGAGACGGGCAGAGGACAGAGGGAGACTGAGAGAGAACGAGAGAGAAAAGCGAGGGAGCCAGACGGAGGAATACTGGCAGGACTGACGAGACAGCAATGCCCAATTACCACGGACATTTTTTAACAAGTGAATGTAAACTGCCATCGATGAGTAATAAATACGTGCAATTACTCAGATTTCATTACCGGCTGCGAGGCGCGCCGTAAAACATCACGAGCGCGCTCATTGGAATCGGCCTCGCACGCATTCCTGGACACAAAAGCCTCACATCTGTCAGCATACGCTGGGTCATTCCAGAAAGCGCCCTGAAACTGAGTTACGCGCTCAGCCAAACGTTTTTAAGTGAAAGGACCTGGCACGGGCCAGAATATAATATTAATTTTCCTCATTCGCTAAACAGCTTTTCCTATAGACTCCTACAGAAACCACTGTTGGTGAATAATAAACACTCACTATAATGAGAAAAAATGGTCTGGGAAGACGGGGTTGGTCGATGGTTCTAGAATGTTCCCCTCATACTTAATGCGTGTATTCCTTCCCTCAGCATTTACATATAAATTACCACTATAGTGTCTGTGGGGAGCAAAAAAAAAACAGGGAATCAATATCAGGCCCACTTTTCAAAGCAGGGTCCCACCATCTAATATAAAATTAAAATATAACTGTCACTGGTAAATATGACCAAATGAAATGAATGTCTCAATCTTTTGCTGTTGCAAGACTATAATATAGATATTTCATGGTGCGCAGAGGAGCAGTTCATGAATTATGGCAGCAGTGAAAGGGAAGATCCTCGCATGCAGGTCTGCACCTTCGGAATAGCTATGCTATAATGAGAGAGAGTTGTTGTTTCGGAAGCGTGAAGCCTAATTGTAGCCATTAAAGCATGTCTTCCCCGCATGGAAAGTAACACAGGCCTTTTGGGAGCCATTACCTGTCGTCAGAAATGCAGCGTGCGAGGTGGCTCTGGTTTAATGCGCGGCAAAAATGCGTTTACAAGGGTCAGCAGCTTTCGACAGGATGAGAAGAGGTAGAGAATGAGATGTGCTTCTGGAATATTCCGTGACTTTCGCCTTTTTTTTCCACATGCCGCCTGTGTGTCAGAATACCAAGTATTGAATTTGAAAAGGCATAGTGATTTCTTGGTGGCTGAATGCAATTTTTCTAGACACCATCCTAAACTGGCAAACAGAATTGCAGATATTGCCTGTCTATCTTTCACCTCATTTCAATTTCTTTTGTTTGGACCCAAAGGCCGAAACCCAACCTTACTGCTGATCCATGGTTACCGGTTACATTTAAAAGCCCCTCCTGTTCAGCTCCACATCTCTTGGACTCCGCCCCCACCTCTTTGGCCAATCTCGGTGCAACTTCTGTCCATGAGCAGTGGAGTCACCCAGTCACATTACATTTGATTTATCCAACAGACACCTTTATCCAATGTGACGTACATTTTTGAGAAAGCAGAGTCAGACAGCCCCGGGAGCCATGCTCAAGGGCCCCAGGATGAAATCACTCTTCCGATTCCAAGATTTGAACCAGTGACTTTGCGATCACAGGCACGGTGTCCAAACCCCCTGAGTCACACACTGTCTCTCCAATTCACAGCCATTTCTACGTTTAGAAATGAGCTGCCTGTTGCAAGGCTGCGTTTAGACAAAATCTAAACTTAGCAAAGGGCAGACACTTAATTCAGCTGTGCCAGATGTTTTAGCAGGAAGCCTACCCCTCACTCCCAGAATTCCCCCTCCCCCAAAGTCATTCCAGCTGGTCTAATTTATTAATAATGTAATTGGTCCAATCAAGGCCAATCACACAAACTCGTTGAAGCCCACCCCCACCAGCTAACATTCCTTATCTCTTTCAAGGAGGATTAACAAACAGGTTAGGAGACCCCTGACCACCAGGGGTCATTTAAGAATTGCTTACATTTTTAAAAATTCCATCTCTAGTGTTACACAGCAATCTGCCATCTCAAAACAGTTCATGGCAAGAGATACCACCTCAAAACATACAATCTATTTCCTAAATCTAAAAAAAATCACAACACAGATGACACCATGTACAGTAAGGTCTGTGCGGCCACGATGTTCACAATGCGGGACCGTGTGCAAAGCGTTTGATCTCCTTTGATGAGAAGTTCACAGCAAGTCAGCCCCCAAGGATCTGGTGACGCTTTCATGTTTCCTCCTGATCTCCATGAACTACCAGATTGATCTCACTTTCCTCCTGATCTTACCCCCCTCCCCTACCGACCCAACCCTGCCTATGGTGCGTCCTTAATGATCAGACAAAAATCCACTCCCAGAATCCCGTCAAGGATACCACGGTGTGTTCTTCTGCTCCTTTCCAAATTAATTTCACGTGCACACTCTCTTCTGCAGAGGCCACCGTGAACCTTCCCTACCCTGCAAGTGGTGCACACCACCCCCCACATTTCAGTTCTGGGCCCTGGGGTGGCACTGTGCCCTCACACTAGCGAGATTAGCACAGTTAACTTTCTGCGCCATTAGGGTTTATCTTGTTCTTGATGGTTTCCAGGACCTGCCAAGCATGTCACTTTAAATTAGAGCAATAAAAAAACAGAAGTCTGTATTTTAATTTACTTATCAGATTATTTGCTTCAGAATGTCACACATTTGTTTTTTTTTCTTAGCCAAGTTCAGATATTTTACTGTAAGCTTATATTAAGCACCTGACTTGCAGCAAATGGCACCAATGCATCCCCAGGACATCCTTAGCTATCAGCTCCTAACTCAAAACCACTGATGCCCCAGTGCATGCTGGGAGTGGGCGGCCCTCTGGGGCAGAGGAGTCAGGCCGACAACCTCGCTGAGGGCGTCCTGTCTACCAGATGAAGGCCAACAGTTCCGTTCAGAATATTCTGGGGGAAAAAAACACCTGCTTTTTTTTTAAGTTAATGGTACCTTGCCTCAGGCTGTCAGTGCTTTGCCCGCCCCCCCATCTTGCTCCTCCCCGAAACACATCTCGGGATATCAGTCTCTTCCACTCTCTCCCAGCTTCACTGGTGCCATAAAAGAGGGGAACGTTAGGACGACTCCAAAGGCCCTGGGTGACAGGGCCCCATAAAAATTTGGAACATAATTGGATTGGTCTGCGTCGGGGGCCCAGTATGGCATGCTTTCATGGGGCCCAAAATACCTAGCGACACCCCTGCCCAGTTCCCAGTTTCAATGATACCCTCCCCCTACTCATCAAACTGGCACCTACCACTCAATATTCAAACCTCTACTCTACTGGTAACGCACCCACGCCAGTTTCATATTCTGGGCTGAATATCAGTCGCGTCCTCCATAGATTCCTAAAACCACACGCCGTTGGACCGGATCAGTACTTCCGAATGCTGCTCGTTCTCAGAGAAGGAGTGTGAACGAAGTGGGGCACAGACTCGTGGATGTCACAAATGTAGGTCTGAACCTTCCTGCGGGGGAAAAAATATTTATCAGACCCCCTCAGCAACCCACTTGTACTGACAACTTGACAAGTATGACAAGTTTCCCTCTACTTGGTACCAACGTTACTATGTCGCTTGCCAGGTAAACAGCTAGAAACAAGATATATATATATATAAATATATAATGTCAAAATAAAACAAAATTACACTTCTGGTTGTACCCTGTGCATGCTCATGACGTATGCTGATTAATTTGGATTAAAGTACTGATAGCGAGGGCGTAATTACAGGACCAAGTCTTAAATGCGACCCACAATTCTCCTCAATGCCGCATTGCTGCTGCGCAGTCAGATTTATCTTTGTGCCTCAAAGAAAATTAATGTTTTCAGCCCGTAAGAGGAAACGGCAGTAAAGAGCCGTAGAGACGAGTGACACATCTCAGCCCGAAAAAAAAAAAGAAAACGAGCCCAATTCCAAGTGCTGGCAACAAAAAAAAAAAACCCTCTGTTTATTTTAAGGTGAGATCTCCTCCGGTGTTATATAATTACCCACATCGTTTTATTTCCCCTTAGCGAGCCTTTGAATTGCCTCGACATTTGCATAATATATACATGTTTATTTGAATTATATATGTGTTTATTTTAAGGGCCATTCGGGTGTCGAGTATTGGTGCTTCCTGCTGGGAGATGATTGGCTGTCATTGCTGCTGGGACAGGCACGGGTGCGAGTGACAGAGAGCTATGTTGGAAGCGTGCCAGCACAGGTGATGTTATAGGCTCCTTCCACGCTGGAATAAATGAGAGAGGGATCAGGGCATGCCCAGCGAAAAGGTACTTATTCACTTCCATACCCTCTTCCTCCTGTCATCCGTGCCATTTCCCCCCCGTCGCTCGGCAAACCTACGGGCCCGTGTGATTCTCTCTCAGAGGTCCGAGATGCTCCCGTCTCAATGCCCATCCCTCCCCGCGCACAAGACGCCGTCTCCGCATCTCACTTCCAGTAGCCCATCAACACCCTCCACCCAGATATCCTACCATTCCTCCACCACCCACAATGGCAGCCGGTTCTATTTTTAAAGCATAACGAAGACGCTCGATGTGAAACTGCGGGTCTATAACCCAGGTGAATTTTGTCTAAGCGCCGCTTCAGGGAAGGGTGTTTAAAGGGGCGGGGTCACAGGGGCACTGGCCCCAGTTGAAAGCTGATTGGCCACCGCAGTACACCTCCACTGTCACTCAACAATTCAAAACATATCACTGGTTAATGACAAGTTCAGCCCCTCTGCATGGATTATTGCACCTTTTATACCGCCCTACAAATTGACCAGAGACCCGACGTAAGCATCAGAGCATAAACAGTGAGCGCATTTATGGCTAAGAGAAGCTGCACATTGCAAAGGCTCCCGTTTTCATTCTAGCCTGATTCTCCCTGCCTCACATTATTAGCGTGGATCAATGAATGTGCTGATGTTAAGCATGGGACATAGCATGCCGGCCTGCTGCAGGTTAGGGTGACTGCTTTATAAGCCCATTTTGTTTGGGCCCCGAGATCCACGTGCATTTGGGTGGATTCTGTGTATAAGGTTCTTATCTCTGACTAAAATTCCCATGCAAATAATTTTTTTTATATAATAAAGAAGTACAAACACACAATTTGAAATGCAACTTCCATTTTTAAAAGCAGGAAAAGACTAAATTAGTTGACCTAAAATGTACTGGAACTAAAGAGATAAAGAGATAGATCAGAACGAAAATAGTTATGGCCAAAATAATGCAAAATAAAGACACTCATATTAACCCATTATGATATGTATGTTTTAATATGGACAAAATGCATGAGTGGAATTCAGTGGGCATCTGTGTTTGGTGCTCTGTGTACAGTGTGTAGGGCTCTGTGTGCAGTGTGGAATTTGCAGTGCTCTCCGCATGATGTTCCGTGTTCAGTGCTGCGTGCAGTGTGGAATGCGCAGTGCCTTGTGTTCAGTGTTCTATGTGCAGTGTGGAATGTGCAGTGCTCTGTCTGTGGCATGCAGCATATAGTGATCAATGCACAAAGTTCTGTGTACAGTGACGAGTGTGCAGTGTTCTGTGTTCAGTGCTCCGTGTTCAGTACCCTGTGCGCAATCTGCAGCACACAGTGCTCTGCGCATAAACTGCACGCAGAGTTGCGGCATGGTAATCTCTGGCCTTGGCACAGCATAGAGCGGACCCATGAGGACAGCTCAGTCATGTGTGAAAATACCCCCCAGCGGTCTCTGCATTGCTGTCCCTAACCCTCGCTGTGCACCATTTAGCACCAGGCAAGACGAATGGGTGGGGGGGGGGGGGG
>JAODKL010000063.1:600582-618489 GCA_026780765.1 Petrocephalus schoutedeni
GTAAGGGGGGAGACACCCGAGGAAAGACAGGGGCACTGGATGGGGGGGGGCCTGTTTGAGGCAAGAGACGGAAGGAAGCAGAGGAGGAAGAGTAAAGCTCCCTGTTTGCAGAGATGCTGAGATGCTCCTGGACACAGTGAGGCAGAGAGAGAGCAGTGAAGGAGAGACCGGGGCAGCGAGAGAGGGGGAGAGACCGGGGCACAGCCCTGATGTAGCACTATGCCTTTTCAGCACAGCCCTGATGTAGCACTATGCCTTTTGATTAGTTCTGTTGCTTAGCGGACGCTGTTAACCAAATCACTGTGACATGAGCCAAGGTGGTAGCGGGTGGTGCTGAGACACTGTGTCGGGGTCACGGCAGCAGGGCCTCTGGGGGCTCGAATGAGTAACCCTCCCGTCACAGCTTCCTGCCCCCCCCCCGCCCCCCTACCCACAACTATCTCTTTTTCTACAATGTCATTAACCTCTCGGGGATTTCATGTTAACAGCGTTTACATGTTGCACATGCTGTTGGCCGGCAGTCTCTCCCACATACCTCGGTGCTGTCGCGTGTAGTGTGCTGTGTGTAGCTATGTAGACTGTCCCGAGTCTGTCCCGTGTCATGTGCTCGTCCACCTTACGCTGCCATGCTATCTGTCATGTTATGTGTGGTCCTGTATCTCCGTAGTAGTTGAAGCACATTCGGCACTCTAGGCAAGCATCACCGCCAGGGTCCACCCCTCGAGCTTTGGCACAGTACAACATCATTTTATTTGTATAGCGCATTTTCACATTACATTGTCTCAAAGCGCTTCCCATTCTCCGTGCCCAAAGCCCCCAGTGAGTAAGCCAGAGGCAACAGTGGCAAGGAAAAATTCCCAAGAAGGGAGAAACCTTTAAGGAACTAGACTCACAGGCAGAGCCGATCCTCCGGGGGCGGGCAGAGGAGGTGAAATGACTTCCGGCGCTCTCTGTCTGAGTAAGTAATTGACTTGCTGAGTTGGCGCCCCTTCAGAAGGTGAAGCCCTAAGTGGCTCCCTATGTTGCCTAGTGGGTTGACCTGCCTTGGGCTCTGTCCCTCACATAAATTGCATCAAGGGCCTGGATGTACCCAATCTGATTCCACTGTATACCAGCAAATGCATGGCATGACAGCATGGTTGACTTGACTTGACTCAATCACCAGTAGATTCAGTAAATTTTCCCTCTGGCCAAGTAGGTGGAGACAATGGGGACTTTGGGGACAGAAAATAATGTCAATTTTTCAATCCATGTCAACATTTCCTAAGAAATCCTTGATCCTCTTTGGCCAAGGACTGATCGGAGGTCAGAAACCCTACGTACTGTCCCCATACGCCTCGTAAGGGCCAACCCACACCTTCCGTGAACCCCTCGATCCCTCCCTCTTCCACTGTCGCGCCAGCGGCACCCAATAAAACCTCCTTTCTCCCTTCAACCCCCGTGTCACATGGAGTTGTCTGCCGGCCCACAAGGACACAGATGCGACAACAGCAACCAGCCATAAAACCACACGGAGTTACCTGAGCCGCCCACCCGAGTCTCCAGCTTGTCTCCCTTCCTTGAGGATTATGAGGAAGGTGGAGGTCTGCTGACAGCAGCGAGAAGCAAAGCAGAGGTGGAGCCGCCCCCACCCGACTGCATCATTTCCTGTATCCATGGCGATTCGAACAAGCCAACACCCCTATTAGACCATCGTTCAGATTGCTGGGCATCTCGTGGGCCCCTTACACGCTCACACAAACACGCACAGCTCTGAACGGCAGCGCAGTGTACTCTCCTGCTATAGCTACATACTTGTCCTTGGTTAAACAATCCCCTGTACTGGAATTATATACCAGATGGATATTCTGCCATTCCGGCTTTCTGCGGAGATTCCGGGATGCATTAGCTACCGCTGCATTCGGCGATCTCGCCTTGCATCACAGGTTTGGATCTCACAGTCGATTTACCAGTTAATTTCTTTCTCTGACTCCACTTACCCGCTACTCATCGCGTCGCTGGCCCACCGCTGGTGCATTTTGTTGATTTTATGAGGTTAGCACGCACAGGGGATTGCGGGGGGTTAGCCGGGCCTGGATCCCTAGGTCTTGCCTCGTTCATGTGTCTGCCGGAAGACATTTTAATTCCTCTCCTCCGACGCCAGCTGGCTTATTGGCTGGCTTTTAAAAATGCATAATGTTAGCCGCTTCCGTAGTGGCACTGCTCACTTCTTTAAACACTTTAACTTGACACGCATCACTGCCGTATGCTAATGGCTCCATGGGTGACCATGTTGGAAAAGGCCATGTGTACAAATAAACTGACCTGACAGGAGCGGTATGTGGTCGTTGCCTCATGCCAAATTTGAGTCGGGGGGGGGGGGGGCAATCAGGTGACATCCCAATCTAAGTGCACCCTGCCTTACACCTTACACTTCTTGAGACAGACTCCTGGCCACCATGTGTATCTCGGGGCCCAACTTCACAGGAGACCAAATCAATGTTATTTCATTTCAGGGAGCTTTCAAAACGGGCTTTTGGTAAAACATTGCATGTGGATTACCCCTTTCCCTTGCGTGGTCTTTTGAGTCACTGATGCAAGTAGGCGGTACACAGTTTGGGTTCCTACTTACACAAGAAGTCTGTCTGTTTGGGAGCTCTGGATTTGCTCTGGATAAAAGCATCCACTGAGCACCGAAATTCATTCCACATGTGTAAATGTCAGGCTCCTCTGGTGCTTATCCACCTTTAGGCCAAATGATGAATGTCACATCAGCATTAGGAACTGCCCCAGCGCCGTTGGACCAGCTCCAGAAAAATCACTGAAATCTCACTGAAATCATCACTGAAATTTGACAATCCTTTAGTGTAACTGCACATTAATCTATTACTAAATAATTATTATGAAGCCTTCTGAAGGCAACATGTATTTCTGGCCTCTAAACTAAATACTTCAATGTTCCAAACAGTAAGATTTAAAGATATAGACCCTCTTCTATCCATCCATTCATCCATCCATCCATCTTCAGGACATGTTGAGGTGAAGGAACGACCCAATGAGAATTTTAAGGTACAAAGACATAATGATGCATATCAAAGGATGATTACTTTGTGTTTAACTAAAGTACTGAGGTATTTTTAAATATGCATTCCAGAAAATACATAGTTTGATATTTTTTTTTACATTTCGTAAAGGAGCTGTATTTTGAACTTCTTCAATACTGATTTTGTTACAAAGTCGACTTTGTCATGAATATTTAGGCAGAGGAAACACGTTTTTTTATTTTTTTACTTGTTTGAAAAGTGTTATAAACAATGCCATAACCAACCAGCAGGGAGCTGAACTTAGCTAATGTAGTGTAAAGTGTAAAGCCTATGTGACAGTATTAGTGCGTGTGTGTGTGTGTGTGTGCTTGTGTGTGTGTGAGACGACGAGACAGTTCACTGGTCACCATGTCCTCGATCCTCACACGTAAGACATATTACAAAGCAAGCCAGGAGAAAATTCATAGAGAATTCTTGGGTTTCACCAGAGGTAATAAAAGGGATTAATTTCGCCTCGCCTCGGAGAGCAAGACGCGTTCCAGCGGTATAGCACCGCGTAGCGCGGTTTAGTAGGAGGGACACGCCGGAGCATCTCGGCCCGACACTAAAGGGTTCCCAGATTGGCGACCCCCTCCCGGCGTTCTGAAACCGCCGATCCGGTACTAATAATAACGGGGATGCTTTACTGAGACATTCAGAACGTGGACCATGAAACCACATCCCAGAATCAAGACACGCTGGTATTTAATGAGGGATTAATTACCCACAGACCAGAAACACAAACCAATACTGTGGGAATGCGTCGGCTGGTACAAGCGCAATAAGCTTCCTAATTCGTCGTTCTCATTTCCAAGCCAGTCTATAGTTTCGGGGTCTCGTCATTAGTGTCAGTATTACAGCTCTCTGGTCGCCACGAACCCGCCCACCCCCTCGGCCCCCGTCTCTAATTACGACGGGCCCGTTTACGTAACCGCGGCTCGTCTCCCTTAGAAGCTCGGCGAGTTCTTAAGAACCAGTCCCAGCTGGGAGCAGAAAAAAAGTAGACCGAACACTTATCGACACGAGTGAGATTTAATCAGTACAAAAAAAAATTATAAATAACAGAGGATGATGGGATTGCAGGGGGGCAGCAGTGACTTAGGGCGCAGCCAGTGCGTGTGATCAGCATTCACACGGCAGATCCCGAATGCGCGCCTGCAAACGCCGGCTGGCGGGCGAGCAGACCCCGGTAAGTGGGGGGACAACACACCCAACACCGCCCACACTGAGTGCATGGGGGGGGTTGTTCTTTCAGGGACCCCATTCAAGAAAAATCATCAGTGTAGTGACTGATTGTGGCCAACAGGGGGCCCCCCGTTCAAAAAGTCACTTCAAGCCCCCAAGTCTCAGCTTAATCTACTGATTTTTTATAACCAACACCCCCTGCCCCCCAAAAAATAAAAATATAAAAAATACACAATTTGGCTGGAGGTAAGCACCATTTCTGGATGCATTTGATGCCACTATATGCTGACCACACACAGGGCGTCCCGATCGACATGGATGATTACCATCCACAAACACAGCTGGGTTTACACAGCATTGCCAAACCGAATCCCAACGTGGTTCTATTATCACACACATTATAACCCAGGATGCCACAAGCTGCACAAATAATAACGGACCAGCAGCCATTACCGTACTACTGGACACCTTACAGCTGACCCTGTACAACATAACCATGCCACTGGCTGGCCGAATTCACATTTACATTCCATTTATTTAGCAGATGTTTTTTGTCCAAAGAGACATGCGATTGAAAAGAATCAGGTCAGCAATTAGGTGTTAAGGGCTTTGCTCAGGGGCCCAACAGTGACAAAGTACTCACTTGGTTGACCAAGGGATTTGAACCAGCAACCTTCTGGTCACAAACACAGCAGCCTATCCATCTGAGCCGCATACTGCCCCCAGCTGTGCTGTGCATGATCCCAGCTGTTATTCAGACACTGATACAGAAAGGACCACATGTTCAGGTACCCGGGTTTCAGGACACTCAAACCTTTTTGGCTGTATACTCATTGTATGGGCACAGAGATTTTTTCAGACGCTGGTAGCTGGAGTGAGAAGACACAGGATTGCAAGATAGGGTTTTAAATTCATACTTAAGAATTTAAAATAGCTGAGGGGAATAACGATTCTGACTGAGTAAAAAGAAGTAAGCCTCAGTCCACACACACATGTGAATTACAGTATGAAGGAGCTGTCAGGTATCATGCCACCCACTGCACTGTAAACAGTCCCATACGCAGCACCATATATCCAGAATGCTCCGTGCCAACGCCCGCGCCCGCCGCAAAGCCGGGACCGGGACCGGGCGGGGGGCGTGTCCCGGGGCAGCGTGGCGCCCACCTGTGCCGGCTGCTCCTGGGTTATGAACTCCCACGGGGTGGCATCTGCATATGGCAGGAGATGGGGAAGACCCCCCCCCCCGACCTCTACGAGGGCCGAAAGTGGGACGAGGGGTTCGGTTGGGGGATATCCAGGTACCCTCAGCACAGATGAACACCTTTCCACGGAGAACCCGAATAAAACAAACCCAGGGGAATAGTCTTAACGGGAAAAGCTACGAGGGCTAAGGAAGATTCCCATGTCGTGTTTGCCGACGTCCGATATTAAGCTTCTAATTAAGAGCTAATTCAGAGATCCACCTAGAACTAGACGATGCGTAATAATAAGCAACGTGTACTTAATGGCCGGGAGTTGCTGTCTTCAAACACGGTCCAATATCAAACCTCTTGTGTAATATATGAGATGTCTAAGTTTCATTTCCATTCATTTGATGTTGACGTTCCGATTAAAAATGTATAAAAATGTTTTTTTCCCCCGATACCCCGGCTAGATTTCCTCGATGCTCCTCACATTTCCAGATAAAAATGTTTCTCGCCCAAAAAACATCCGTGGCGCTACGTGCAGCTTCCACTCCTGTTGAGTGGGTGTTCACAATGACCCCCCCACCCGTCCATCAGCTCCACAGGGGCAGTACTCACCGAAACGCGGCTGTCTCCGGTCCCTCGCCTGCTCCTGGATCCCACTGTCCGGCAGGGTTTGGGCTCCGGCGTCTGAGTCACTTTCTGCACCGAACGCTGCGGTTTAACAAAAGAAAGCCACCGTCGGCGTTGCGCGGTCGCGGACGCGGATAGTTCGCCTCATTCCCCCCTCGGCTGACGCTGGGGAAGATGCAGCCGCAGAATAACCCCCCCCCTCCCGCACCGTCGAGATCCTGCCCCGAACTCCGGTCGTATTAACACACCCCCATCAATTAACAGTACAGCATTCACACCCCCCCACCCGCCCAAGTGCGGAAAATGCATGTTACCTGCGCGGCATCCAAATTCCCTAAGACTGACTGAAGCGACGATTCCTGTCTTGGAGACGATAACTTGTAGGAAGGAGAGGTAAAACTGTCACTTTCTCTTTTTTCCCTCCTTTTTCCACTTTCCCTTCGTCTTCTCCTGGCACCTTCATTCATTCAAAACCGACGATCCATTGCTTCCAAAAACTGACAGGCGTTAAAACAAAAATCATTTGTCCATCAATATAAAAAATTATATGGACACGGGGGGGGTTGGATCGAAATTAAGGTTGCTGTGTATTTATTCAGCGTGGGATTTAATACAGGTGCCGCCGAGAGCCGCGGCGGCGTGGAGAGGGAAGGAAGACGCAGGATGGGAGACTGGGAGGCGAGTGAGTGATAGGGCGCCTGACTGGGAAGACGCTAACGATGCACTCGCATCAGCATCATGGCTTAGAAGGTACGAGGGTGGGATCGAGGGAGGGAGGGACGGAGGGAGGGGTGAAGGAGGGGGGATTTGTTAACAGCAGTGATCTCCCCCGGTCCGTCTCTCGGTGGACGGAATCGGGCGTAGGAGAATAAAAAAAGGCGTTTTGGGGGCGAAGACTGCAGGGGTTAGTTGCAAAGCCGGAGACCCCAGCCGGCGCCGGTGCTTATCACGCTGCCCGGGGACCCGAAGCCATGCAGCATATTAATCGCTTATTCTGGAGCCGTGTTCCGCGTCGAGCGGCGCTTAAGCGGTCATTGAACATGACAGGGCTTTTTAGTTACGTTGCAGTTCCTCGGTGATAATGGGGATTTGTTCGACGAAATTTAGGGCGAATTCGAAGTGTGCTGGGCTCATAGCACTAAGCCCGCTGGCAAACGCGCCGTCAAAAAAGTGCCGGAGTTTCAGTAAATTATTCAAATAGTTTGATCCCGGGGATCACGCTGGCGGAGTCAGTGATTTTTCAGCGCACGGTAATTTACCTGCTAAAATGGTTTTGACAATATACACCGACGGCTCCAAGGAACGGGTGTTACAAAGACCCGAGATTATTATTTGATGTATTGTACCATCAAAGTTTTTGCGTTGCCATGGAAACTGAGGGAGGGGAGGATTATTTGAGAAAAGCGGATAAGGGTGTATCGACTGAACAGTGAAGTTTAAAGAAATAACTTTCCCATCTTCCGGCACAACAAGAACCCGACGTTTGGCCACACGTTAGCGACACTGTCAGTGCCGAGAACCCATTAGGCCAAATAGACTGTCGCCAAGGCTGCCGTCCACCCAGCCAATTTCGCTTAGTCTCGGATAGGGGGCGTTGGTGGCAAAGCGTGCCTAGGGCACCACGTGGCTTTGACCGAGCCAGGACACTGCTACATCCCAGCCCTGATACTCCATGACTTGTATAATTGTTCAAGTAGCACAAGGCTCAGCAAGCTAAGCCTGTGGTCAAAAGGTTGTTGGTTCTAGCTCAGCTGTGGTAGCATCACCATTCCAGTGGACCCTCAAGCTAAGTTCTTACCCCCTATCTTTATAGTGGCTGCCAAAGGTGGCTACTCTTTGCTACCAGGCGTGCTCTCACATATATGTCTGTGTCATGGAGCAAGATGGGGTGAGTGTAAAGAGCGTTTCTCCATGAAGGATCAACATAATGTCATTAAAAACAGTGGCCCTAAAGATTTTTCTATACAAGGGTAAATTTGTAACACAGAACGATGGTTAGAACAGTGACCAGACAGACAGCAGGAGCCACCTTACGGACGGTGTGCTTATACTCAAAGCCGTGCCGTGCCACGGGACTCCAGGAAGAGCTCCTTATTCTCAAGGCGCCACTTTCATTATTTATACTCCCATGTTTCCGCGGAAATCCACAGTGCAATGCGGCGCAGGGAATCACATCGGAACAAAAATGGTTGAATGAGGCGGGGATTACCAGAGATCAAAGAAAATCTCTTCGGCGTTGTTACATAAATCCAAGCACATGCACGGAGAAATATATATAAATGCTTTTTCCAGCATCCTCTTGATGCTGGAGATAAAAGTAGAATTGAATTAACTGTGGCCTCTTATGTGGGCAATATTCTGGCTAGGTGTGGAGGGTCAGCGCGTTCCAGCTGTCCAATGAGTGTCCCGCGATTTAAATATAACGCCCTGCGACTGTGCTGATTTAAACCCACAGAGGCCCACCTGAGTCATCTCTGTGAAGTACAGCCAATGGGCAGTTTCGCTCGGCTGAGTGTGACTATTTGGGTAGAGGAGATATCTTTAAGAGTGTGACTAAAAGGCTGGGGCTTGTGAAGGCAGCTTTAAAACGGTGCTCAGGCCGCGCTTGATGAACGCCAGCTGCAGGCTGTTCAACAACTGTATCGTTGCTGCCAGTGCAGGTCAACCCATTAGGCAAAATAGCCGGCCACCTAGGGCGCCCTCTACTGGGGGGGCACTGCCTTAGCAAGCCAATTTCACTGTCTCAGATGGTGGGTAATTCTTTGGGGCAGGTCCCAGTGGTGAAGCTTGCCATAGGAACCACAAGGGCCTTATAGGCCTACATGGCTCCAAGACCCTGGTGTTCTCAGGGCAACCATCTGGACCAGTATCCCACATCTGTTTCCAGTCCAGACAAGCTCTTGACATAACCATCAAGGATACCAACCGAAGCAGTGATTAAGAATCCTGGGTTATACACCGAAAGGTTCGAATTCTTGATGGATTTGGTATATTTTAGCAGGTGCTTTTTATCCAAAATACTTGCGAAAATGGGGTGAGGTACTTCCTGGAGCAATTGTAGAGCCCCTGCTCAGGAGCCTCTCAGTGACACTCTGCTGACCCAGGGATTCAAACCAACAACCTTCTGATAACAGGAACAGCATCCTATCGCATTGAACTACACACTGGCCCTACCTTCAGCAAAACATTTTTCAAAAGATAAATACTGTATGTGTTTGAGAAATATAATAATATAATGGACGTCTGCTCTGTCCAGAGGTCACGACTGCACCGTATAACACCATCCCGTTACTTGCTTGGGCACGTCCACACAGTCCAGCTCTCACACTGGCGTGGCCTGTGATCAATGCTTCTCCCGGACTGCTTAATCAGTGCTGACTGGACTTATAAACTTCCAAATTGACCTCCAACCTAGCCGTGAAAGACAAAGTTTAACGTGCGATCAGGTCGGGCGAAGCTCCGGCTTTAAAGCGGCCCACATTCCGTCTGCCGGAGAACCCGGAGACACAGTGACTTTGCCCGTTTTAGCTCGCTCACGCAGCAAGTGATGCAGGCCGGCTAAATTGCGATACGTTGCAAATCATTTTGCCGCTACGGGCCCGTGTTCCGTCAGAAAAATAACTTCTCCGAAGGAGGAAACGCCACGCTGCTGAAAAATGCAAGTCCAATATTTCTCGCTCAGCAAAAAGGCCCCTGTGAGCTTCATTACGGCCCAGTTCTCTTTGGCTGCCTTGTAGTTCATACTTCGTCTGAACACCTCCTTTAACTTCCATAGTTTGAAAGATATCAATTTTTCTACCCTAAAGGTGAAGCTGGGGGTCTTCTAGTTACGCAGGCTAAGTGGCACCACCACAAAACAGCCTTGGTGACCACATCACGTTCCTGGGCTTGCCTGCCTCGTGTATTATTATTTTCACATTTTGATTTATGCTTTGTTTGCAAAGCAGCATGTATTTCCTAAGAAGGCTGGGTCAGCTAATCCCTAGGGCAGACAGACCCAACCCTAGGGATTGAACTGGCAACCTTCTGATCACATGCACACTGTCTACCCCACCCCCTCGCACCCCTGCCCCAACACCAGATAGATAACAGGCCGGAGCTGAGTCAGTGGACCTGGGAGTTCTAGATTTTAGTTTCCATGGATACGCCTTGGCTTTTCCCACATTTTTAATGGGATTTCCTGTCATCTGTGCAGGTGGCATGCCTCACGTTTTGTTACGCACTTTTCGGAAGCTACGTGAGGAAAAGCACCCTTAAAAGTAATCGAACTAGACGCAAAGGCGCCGTTATTTTCCCCTAACGTCCTTCAGGCTGGCCGGTAAAGTTGATCTGGAGAGTGTTAACGCAGCCTTATGATCTTTCTGCAAAATCCCAGGCTGACAATAAGACCACACTCTTTAAACAGTCGCAAACTTTAATGCTACCGTTTTTATTCCTCACAAGGGACGGGCGGGGGGGTTATTAAGGGGACAGCACAAACAATGCGGCTCTGAAGGGGATTGCTTTGCTATCTGAGGCGCCACAAACTGTGTGGATTCATCGATGACAAATTAGCAGCTGGAATGACCTTATGAAGACCAAGGGCAGTTCTTGCTTTAAAAGCCACACTTCCCCTGCTGAAAACACACAGGCAGGCCCACACTGCCACAACACCAACTGCTGCTGCCATTCACCCGTATTTATTTTTTGCACTCCAGTTTCATTCATTCCTCGGTCGCGGTGGCACTGCGGATTCCATCACATGATCAGCAGCCCGGGGTACCCAGAATGCAATGGGAAGAACTGAACAAGGACAATGTTGTTCTTGCTTCCAGAAAGGAAACATCAAAGCCGGTTACGCCTCCAATTGCCAACATTTTGTCAATTCTATTTTCAAATTTGGTTCGTTGACTTCCTTTAGTCATCTTGGCCCCCAGGACATCTACACCAAAATGAGCCTGATCTACATTTGTACATCTCACACTGAGCCAAACGCTATTATTAACCAAACCAGAAATGATCAGCGAGCATCACTCTTTGGTTCCGTCTTCTGTGACTCAGGGTAACCATCTGACAGAGATATTCACTGTAACATTTAAACATTTTTGTAGTCATCCTTGTGTGACATTTATTATGATTTATTAGATTATGCTGTTGTCGTGTAATGCATTTCCACTATGGATTCCAACATGGAATAATCTGATTTAGGGTTAAAAATAACACGCGGATTTAGGATTCTGGTTCCCTCCAAGAAGAAGAATGTTGAAGACGCGAAGACGAGCCCAGTGTTTCATATGGTGCACATTTCTATTGTCCAATTTAAGCAGATTTGAAAAGGGCTTTTCAGGAGTTATTCCGTTTCCGCTACTCACTACGTGCAGGCGCTCAGAAAAACCCGCTGTCCGATGCTGCCATCTGCCGCCCACCGAGCAGAACTGCAAGTTAAATAAAAGCCGAACTCCGGAGGCAAACAGGGACGTAATTCCTAAATTTACACGAACTTACCCACGGCTGCGACCTAGCGACAGCAAAATGCACGCACAGCGCCACCAGAGAGAATACTTTTTGCGCGTCCTCTATGACCTTTTCCTCCTTCATCGCTAAAGCGCCCCGCCGCAGAGCTCTCTGCGGCCGCAGTGAACTTCGGCACCCGCGGTGCGGCGGTGCGGCGCGGCTCTGCCGATGACTCATCAGCCTGATGTGGCCCCCCGTGTTAAATTTACCGCTCACCCCGGACAGAGGCTGGCTGCAGTGTTTCCAAGACGACGGGAGCTTCGCCTGCTGGAAGTCCCAGACTTTCAGGTTAAAATTATCTGCGCATAAATGTTTAAAACGCACAAAAATGCACGTAAAGAGCCGATGCCCTCCAGCGTTTTCACCTAATGTAGCAAATTCCACATGTACCAGACCAGTCAGTAATTCCGGGAGAGATCGTGGATTATTTTTCCGTTTCATTTCCACCGCCTTTTACAGACATGCCTGCCTGTACCTGCTACACTGCGCCAGCCAATAGCTACGTCTCAGTATATTTACATTTATATTACATTTGCAAACATTAAATTAGCAAACATACAAATATAGAAAGGTACAAAATTATCCGGTGACTGAGATTTGCGGTGTGGGATGATGCAGAGACCCATCGTCCTGGCGGATTACTACTCTCGCCAAATTGCACCGACGTGGGTTCGAGCGGAAGAGAAACAATAAAAACGCAGCTTTGATTGTTTTATATACAACAGGAGGCGCGCGTCTAAAGTAAGGGGAACAATTCGGCGTCTCCCACTCAGCCGCTATCATGCGTGGGATATTGCAGCACCGCGATAACGTTTTTATTAACTATCAAAATTACAGAAAACCAACCCATTTCAGGTACCAGAAAAATAAAGATACACTTTAGAGGCACCACCACAAAGAAAGCAATTTATCCCTCCTACACTCAGCTTGCCTCCTCTTTGCAGTCACTTACTGGCATGATTGTGTGCACCTGCAGGGAGCGACTCGTCCGCCCGTAGTCGCGCAGGCTGTGGACGCCGCCGTCTCATAATGGCCAAGGGCTAATTATGTTAATAACAGATTAATCCCGGCTGTCCTGCTGAATGGATCTCCAAGTCGTACCGGAACTATGCTGATTAGCAAATCTTTATAGTCACTCGGTGGAATCAAACAGATAAATGTGTACAAATCAAATGCTTTAAAATATTGCACAGTATTTCAATGTATAGGTTATATATAAATATAAATTAGGAGACGGGGTTTAAACAGTCTGGCTTCTAAATAGGCGGCAATTCATTTCGTATTCATTTAATGAACACAAATTTGTTTACAAATTAACTGGCAAATTGCAGTCAAGAGCCACGTCACACTAACACAATACACAGAATAAACACTTTTAAATGAGCATTCGCTTTATTTTCAATAAGATAAAACATTTTTCCCCGTTCTGCCAGAAAATGTTGATAAAATCACGACTATCTAAAACAATAATCTTGAAAATAAAAACTTTAAAACGGAGAAACAGCCGACACAGGGTTGTAGAGGGCTGAAAGGTCGGATTTAATGAGTTTAACACTCATGACCCGTAACCACACAACGCAGCTGGTGGAGAAGGGCATAATGGCGCCCTCTTCAGGTGGGGGGTATATTACTGCACCATATTTATTTCGACGAGTTATTGAAAAGAAATGTATTGGCTTGGTACGGAGAGAGAAGGAGAGGCATCTCGAAAGCAAATAAAGCAAGTAATGGACGAGGGATTAAGGGATGCAAACACAATTACGGAAGATGAGAAATGCTGAGTGTAAAGAGTGGTTTAAGGACATGAAAGCTCGCAGAGAAATGGGCGGTGATTGTCAAGAGGAAGAATCCGGTCAGAGACAAAGATGAACGATCAATTAAATATCAAGGGGACGAAGGAGCTTGGGAAGGGGTTCGTCCCCCCCACCACACATGCGGCTGAATCCCCAAACCATTTGTAAACTACCTGTTAACACAGTGCTCTTTCCGAATGAGAAATACCAAAATCACGCATTTTTTCCACGTATCTTTTCACTGACACTAATATTTACGACTGCAGCTTGTCAGTTTAATCCAGGCTATTTCTGCAAACGGGGCTTAACATACAGACGCTGTTCTCTTCAGTAGATTTAAGAACATAAGGCAGCCTCAACGAAAATGCGCGTCTTTTCAAGTTTAAGCACTACAGTGTCTGTCTGATTCCTATTCGAGGGTCAATTTTCCAATTTGCCAACATTGTTGCCGCTGTTCTGATTTTCTGAACCCGTAGGTCTCAATCTTAACTGGCCTGTTCCAGGTGAGTGATCGAGATGTCCCATCGGACGAGTAAGATCCAGGTCATCTCTACAAATGTGGCTCAGTTGCCCCCCCATCATGTGCATTTGTTAATGGAAACAGCATAAAATTCCCGAAAAGAAATTGGTATTAAAGTGTTTGCATCTTGATTTAAAGAACGCCGTTCTTTAAGGATGTTGTTTACATTCTTTAAAGAATGTAAAAAAAAACTGTCTAATTGGCTGTGATGTCTTTACTTACCTCCACCACCTGATTGAGACCGTCTCAAACTGCACACTCACAACAGAATCTCCCTCATTCACCCACTCTCTCCCACAAACACACGAACACCGTCACGTGTTTCACGCTCAGATTTACTCCCCCAATAAGTCCTCTTTAACACTCTAAGTCCCAAATTTAGGCAAAAATAGTTCTAAAACCCGAAATCTGCGACAAACATGAAAGCACGTACAATGAAATAAATATTAAATCAATTCAACCACTGCTATTCACATAGACAGGAATCCTGTCAAGACTGTACGTAGTACGTAATGCGGGGGGCGGATAGATAATTCTGGCCCCGCCCTATTCCTTTACACACACTTTTCGAAAACTAATAATATTGCTAATATAATAAGCTTCCCCCTCTTCTTTTCATCTGAGAATATGAACAGACTAGAATAAGTTATTCTTACATCAGAACAAATTTAGTCTAGCATTTTTTTTTCTGCTGAGTCAATGAAGAACTACACAAAATCACCCCCAACACTACTATAGTCATACATACATATGTATATAAAACATTATCCATGATTGAGTAGTAGAATAGATAGAAGGGGCATGATTCATATCATAAACCTCATTATTACATCACCGTCGTCGACGTTGTCATTCCGGCTTTATTATGAAGTAAAAAATCCGGCCTGTTCAGTTCATAGTGGACGTGTGTTGGATCAGAGGGGACCAGAACTGTCCATGGAGTCTGTCTCTGACTCGGGTACCGGTGTGTGTGTGTGTGTGTCTGCGTGACAGTGTGTGTGCGGGTGTATGTGTCACTAACAGCATCTGCATGCGTGTCGTTACGTGACAGTGACACGTGACGGTGTTGTGAGTTGTTGTCTCGTTACGTGACGGTGCTGTGAGTTGTTGTTCCCTGGGGAGGGGGGGCGAGATTCTGAGTTCCATGTTTCCGGTAGGATATCTGTGCCCTGGAATGGGGGGGCGGGGCCTAGGTGGTGTCAGGGCTGCTGGGGGCGGGCTCGATCTGCGCTGGAGGTGGTCTGTCCTGGAGGTTCCTCTGGTTCCGGCTGGCCTCGCCCAAACTCTGTAGCCTCTTCTGCTGATGCTCCTCCAGTTCCTTCCACAGTTCTGCCCGCTCACGCTCCCGCTTCACCTCCCTACAGGGGGAAAACAAAAGTCATGCACAGGTACGCACTGATACTCACAGGTACACATATGTACGCACTGACACTCAGAGGTACACACTGATACACACTGTTGGCAATAGGTACGCACTGATACTCACAGGTACACATATCTATGCACTGACACTCAGAGGTATGCACTGATACACACTGTTGGCAATAGGTATGCACTGATACTCACTGGTACGCACTGATACACACTGTTGGCAATAGGTACACACTGATACTCACAGGTACGCCCATTTTGCTGACATTAGTGCATAATGCGCACTGTGTATTTATGTAAGATTCTCCAAACATCAGACACACAATATTGCTTGAACCCTTTCAGTCTGTCCCTAGAAATAAAGTTGCTGAAACTGAAACTAAAATATATAAAAACTATACAGAAATATATCTTAAAAATGAAAATGAATAAAACCAAAATGGAAAGTACTGTGGATTTCAAATGAAAATTTTAAACAAATAAGAGCTAACTTTAAAAATCAAAAGTATAATAATTGTAACTGATACTTCATTGATCCAGAATTCACTTTTCATCTTGCTTTCCATGAGAGTAACCATGGCACTGAAGGGCCGTCACTTCTTGCAGCACCCAGAAAGGTTAAGGGCCCACAGATGTGCTGAGGCCAGGCTTGAACTAGCAAGCTTTGGATCACAGCTACATAGGATTAGCCCACTGGACCACACACTGCCCCACAGTATAATAACACCAGGACATACTGACCCTGATCCTTTGCTCCTCCCACAGTATGAAAGCTACTCACTTCTGCTTCTCTACTTTGTAAGAGGCGGTGAGCTCATCAAATAACTTGCTGTTCATCTCCATGAAGGTCTTCAGCACGTTGTAGATGAGCGACACGATGGTCCTGGACGGGGACAGGAAGGGAGGACGAGGCACCGGGCATGACTAGCGGAGCGGAGACAGCGCGGCGGCCCGGCTCTGACTGTGCGCCCCCCCCCCCCCGCTCAGCACCACGCCACTCCCGGCCCTCGTGTCAGCAGACCAAATTACAAGGACACCAACCAAGCCCAGAGACGCCGTGTCTGATGCCGTCTGGCAGAATTCCCAAAATGCCCTGCAGCTGGCGCCTGTCCCATTACCACAGGTACAATGGCCGTGTCCTCCTTGGATGGCAATCTGTGCCTGTGAACTCAGGAACTATCCCTCTCCGGACCAGTCTGGCAGTCCCAGACCAGCTGTGCATTTGCCGAATTTGGCCTCTGGCTTTAGGTCCGATCTCCAGTTAATTATTCGCTCTGTTTATCCTGCTGGGATGCATGGTGCGAGGTGGGGGGGCAGATGGTGCAGCGTATCAAAATTAGAAAGTAATATAGTGATTAAAAGGGGATGGCTGGAGGAAACAGGACCACCGGGAATGGAGGCTGACACAAGCGCATCCTAGCGTCTGGTACCGCTTAGGGGAGGGTTCTGACCTTTGACCTGCTGTGATCTCGCGTGTGCGTACGCGGTACAACACTCACTGGTTCCAGTGCTCTTTCGAGACTCTGTAGAGCGTGGAGAAGACCAGAGGGAGGATGACCTGGCAGTTCTCCTCGATGAGGCTCAGGATGTACTCATTGTTCCAGAAGTACAGGGCCCGCTCGGCGACCTGCCGGGGGGTCAGAGGTCAAGGCGAGAGAGGTGGCGGGAAGGGAAATGAGAGGGAGAGTGAGTGAGGACACATGACATAAACCAGGAAAGGAGGAGACAGTTTCAAAATTATATTATGTTCTAAAATGCTACATTATGCACACATCTACCCATCCTCTCATTTTCAGTAATTACTTAACCATTTGCGATCCAAAGCCTTCCTTTCACAAGGAGCTGTTTACATACATAGCCAGGCGATTAATGAGCTGATTGTTTTATTCCACACCCCGTATTCGTCTAGGATACCGATGCATCTTCTCATGCATTGGAGCTGTTAATGTTAAGTGCCTGATCTTAATTCCGCCGCAGACAGTGTTATTGTTACTGCGCAGTGTTTACAGTATGTTCTCCTCGCCTGGGATAAAGTTAAATAACAAGGTATGATAGTAAAGGCGACATTTAGGGAGGCACTCACCTGAAAGTGGGGGCTGGAGATGCAGGCCGCAATCTGCTTGAAAAGGGGCTGCTGCACTCGGATGAACTGCGAGGGCTCGATGACGTCCAGGATCTCCTCCATCTCCCCGAGGAACATCACCTGCCCGGGCAGATGGTGCACCTTACAGAAGGCACCTGGAATTCCGGACACTCGTCCAGCATGCTCCAAACCGGCGTTTTAAAGCCACGCAAGTCAAAAGTACGGCGGCAGTATCCACGATAATTGCGATTATCAGCACGTCGGCAACAGCGCATTTATTTACGACGGAAACATTCTCAGAATTATTACAGCATATGTGGACAGTAGGGATGGTACAATTCAGCGATCCACATTTGTGCAGCGGCGTAAAAGTATGCATCATTGAATAAAATTGTATCGCATTAGCAGTGCTTCACAATAGGGGTGAATCATATCGTATCGCATTAGCAGTGCATCACAATAGGGGTGAATCATATCGTATCGCATTAGCAGTGCATCACAATAGTGGTGAATCATATCGTATCGCATTAGTAGTTACTTCATATGTATCTTTAATGTATTGAATTTCTGGCAATGCATCAAG
>JAODKL010000063.1:620887-646791 GCA_026780765.1 Petrocephalus schoutedeni
TCATATCGTATCGCATTAGCAGTGCATCACAATAGTGGTGAATCATATCGTATCGCATTAGCAGTGCATCACAATAGGGGTGAATCATATCGTATCGCATTAGTAGTTACTTCATATGTATCTTTAATGTATTGAATTTCTGGCAATGCATCAAGATGAATATCACATTGCCTCAGTGATGGAAGGGCACATCTCTATTGGACACACTGTAATTAGTGTAACTAATTTAGTCTACAGATGCAATATAAAGTGCAAAGCCAAGCTGTAAATACACACTTCAAATGAAATCACTTCATTTGTCAACCCCTTGCTTGCAAGTCCGCAACAGCAGCGACGGAACGTCGTGAAACAAAATGAATGGTGCAAATACAAACTTAAATATGGATGACAGTGAATGGGTTCTTCCATTAGAGATCAGTATTCTGATTGTCTACTGCAGTGTTTCCCAATCCAGCAGACAGTCTGCATTTTTGCTCCCTCCCTGGTCCTAATGTGGAATGCCTGGCAGGGAGGTGGAAGGGAGCAAAAACGTGGACCGCTAAGGGTCCCCTAGGACTGGGTTGGGAAACACCGGCCTAGTGGGAGAACCCAGGACATAGCTTGTTTTGTCGCCATGCTATATACCTAAAGAACCTACGCATCTCATTCCTGACACACCTCCACTCCGTAACTCATCCACGTTTCCCCTCACCTCTTTCTGAGTGCAGGTCTTTGGCCAGTACTTCAGCAGTCCGCGGACAATCTAGGGCGAACACGGGAAGGGAACGATTTAGCGCTTGGTGGCTAGAGAGGCTGATGTCCCCCCCCACCCCGCCAAAAGCAGCTCCGGGCAGTTCGGAAAAAGGTCATTCATTTGACGGGGACTCACATATTCGGTGACGGTCGCATCCTTCTCCATGAACTGCACCACGCAGTAGGCCAGCTGCCAATCAAAAGCACAGCATTCACACCGAGCCCAGCCTTTTATCCGGGATATAGTCACTTTATTATATTTATATGTCACCTGAGCAAAACCATTAGCCAAAGCACCTACATATGGATATTTTACTCAAGCGTACGCAGCAGAGCCCGTTTGGGGACTCATGAACAGCATATGACCTTCCTTCAGGACTTTTAGAATAAACTTAATCAGGCACTATATCCTTCGTCGCTACCAAACTCAGTAGTGCGTCACTAAGGCACAAAAACAAAACACTCGCGCTTTGTTTACATATTCATTGTTATAATTGTGCCCATTTTTAGTCGTAATTAAGCTCCTTAATATGTATTTGTGTTTTATCTCGTTTCTTCCAGTGGCCGGAAGAATATTCATCGTATAATGTAACTGTGCAATGACAATAAGCCATGGGATAAAAAAAAGGTAGGTAAGCATCCACCCATCCATCCATCCATCCATCCATCAGTGCTTATCCCTGTCAGGGGTGTGGTGAGCCTGGCGCCCGTCCCAGGAAGCAGAGGACACAGGGCGCCCGTCAGCTGCAGAGGAAACCAGACACACCGCTGGCGGCATGACTGATTACGGTGTCACTCTGCCTGCTGTTCCGTAAGTCTGACAATCACGCAATACGGGCAATTTGCACAGTTGTTTTTTATTATTTGTTTCTCCTGTTACGCATTTTATTACTCGCTGCAGTGAAGCGACACGGCTCTTCTTTCGGAGAAAGCAGAATCCGACAGTATCAGGAGGTTAGGGGCCTCGCTCTGGGGCCCAACAGTGACATCACTCTGGTGGCCCTGGGGTGTTTGGATCACGGTTCCCCTGAAAACGAAGGGGGGGGGGGGGGTTTCTCAGCAAACCCAGCGTTGCTCCATGCAACTGCGACACCAGGAAAAAAAACACACACTGGCAGCAGCTTGTTAGTTACGAGCCCCGCGGGGGCGGCACCGACCCCTGGGGAGGGCTAAGGGCACTTGAAGCAAGGCCGCGCGGCTTTAGCATGCACAGCGGCAGCAGTTGTTGGGGAAACACTGCTGCTTCATTGTGATTGGTTGATGGATTGGTTGACTCTGATTGGTCCATTTTTACATACCTACCCCTAACCTCTTCTGCAACCTGCTTATCGCAATTTCAGTAGTGTTGTGGGACATGCTTATAAATCAATATCAGTATATATTTCTCATGCTACGTCTCAAAAAAGACCTCCACATTAATATAAGGCATGTAGCATAACATTATTCAGTGAGATAGGATGCGACTGCCATGTTTTACTAAAAATTCCCACTGACACAGAAAAATACAAACACAGTATACACTATAGTAACTCATTACACCACACTCATCAGTGGTGATGCAGATTAATGGCATGAGATTGTATGTATGGATCCAAACTGCACTATAACAGTGTTAATAAAAAGATTTGAAATTAAGATTTTTTATAATGGCAGACTTTCAGCCACTGGAAAGTGCCAACGTCGATGCAAATTTCCCAACTGCAACCGCAGAAAAGCAAGCTGACAGCATAATTTATTTACTGATGACAAGGAGGGCTCACGACAGGAATCTCCTGACATTTACCAACATCTGTCAATTCAATTGCACATTCGGATCAAACGTGGCTCCCAGATATCAAATATCTGCTCCCCACATCAGCCCCAAAATCACCTGTAAGATAACCTGGTTTAGTAGGCGGGCCGAGTGAGGAGCCAATCAGGGAGAGAGAGCGGGATATCGATTACGGGCCCTTTAGGGATCAAAGGCAAAGTTTGCCCATGAATCAATAACGCGATTAAAGGAATTAAAAGATCACTGCTGTTATCCTGAAAGGTGATTTGATAGCTGACCTGACGAGGGGGCACACGGTTACTGTATCACTCCTAAGTGGCATTCAAGCAACATTTATTTTACCTACTTAGCAGACTCCTATCCAAATCAATGTTCATTTTTTTGAGAAAGCAATGTCAGACGGTCCCTGAAGCAAGTGAAAGGCTCAAATGCTGAAATCACGCTGCTGACCGTAGGATTTGAACCAGCACCCTGATCCCAGGCACTGTGCCCCCCCCCCACTGGGCTACACATCACCCCCAACTTATGGGCCTTATTATACACACTCCATTCATGCACATTTACACAAGTGGGAGGTCCATGATAGTCTGTATGATTCCAGTGAAATTTTACTTGTGGAGTTCTGTGCTAAACTACACTACACTATGAAAGAATCTATAGAAAAAAAAGTTCATCAGATCAACATTATCAGATCATCAGATATCAGATCAACATTACTATGTATGTGTTATATTGACTGGAAAACACCATATATACTAAAAAAGAAGGGTAACGTGCAGTAACATGGTTATTTATGCATGTAGCATGGTGAATCAGTAGGTAGCACTGTTCTGGCATACCTGCAAGGTTGGGGGTTTGAAGCCCCCTTCTGCCGTGTGCGTGTTATGTATATATTACACCATGGGGACCAAATGTGCCCTCTATGTGATAAACATCTGTCATTTTATAAATCAATTCTTTGGTCAATTTTATAAAAATCTATAATTACAATCAAAAAATTAAAACTGTGAAAAGTCTTGTATTTTGTTTGGTTACTGATGGTTAAGGTTATGGCTGGGTAGGGGTTAAAGTTGTCATTATTGGGATTAGGGTTTTGCTTGTAGCAATGAATGGAAGGTCCCCACAACGATATGGACACAAACATCAAAGCCTTTGGCTTTGACCTTGGATCTGTAACCTGTCCGTGACCTTGAGTCTGGTCATGACACCCTATGGCCGTCCGTGACCCCACCTCTTCGGGGAACTTGATTCATGCCGTCCATGTCCGCCAATCACCGCACAGACACCGCTGCTCTATTGCCATTAATGTCTAAAAGCCAGAGGAGAACAGAAGGCGGGGTGCTGACCTGTGCATGGAAGACGGAGAGGGACTTGGCCGTGTGCAGGGGGATCAGCACCCGCACCAGGAACTGCTTGTGTTCTGACTTGAGCGGCAGGGCAAAGCCATTGATTATGCTGTCCGGGGGGCGGGGGGTATGGAAAAGGAAGAGACAGAGCGGAAGGGGAGTGAGAACAGGCTTAACAAGCCTTTTTTTATCAGACTTTACCCACAATTCTCGACACCCAGACAAATGGGGGTCTCTCCAAAACCTTCCAAGACCCCCACCGGCAGACACCCATTAAGCCCAGCCACTAATATCAACCGATATCAACACACCAGCACAAAAGGCATGACAGGGTGCCCCGCACGAATGCCTGACTGCCAAAGCGTTAGCTGCTGTGCATCGCCAGTATGGTGGACAAGGAAGACCGCAAAGTGTGCCTGAGAAGCATTTCGATCAGGCCGTTTTCCACTGTGGCATCTGAAACCCATCGAACTGTGTTACAGCGCAGCTCTGCTGTAAGACACTGTGCCGTCATCGGCTCTGTGACTCACCCCCTGCGCCCCGCTGCACGTCACATGGTCACACACCTGACCAATGGCTAATTAGTGGGTAGGCGGAGCCTCTCAGGGTCACCCTGGGCCAATCAGGACCTGGCTCTCATCATCTTCTATGCTTTTCCCCCCAATGCTTCCTCCTCCTTGTCTTTCGTAAGCCCTTATCCTCCCCCCCCCACCCCATTCTCATGTCTCCACTCAGAAGCGGCAGATACCTCCCCAACCTGGGGGCCACGTGGGAGGAGGTAAAAATATCACCATTACAATAAAATCAGAATAAACCCCCCCAGGCCTGTCCTCCCTCACGCTGACTCATCCTTCCCCATTCCCGCACTGACGTTTGCGAATAAACAATAAATAAGGGACACATATGCCGGCCCCCAAAGAAAACGGGCTGTCAGAGACAAACGGCAGAATAATGTCATCTCGTCGCGGTACAGCGGGGTGGGGGGTGCTGACAGGATCTCGGTGGCGTGTGAGCACGTCGGTGATGACTGCCTACCTGCCCAGGATCTCCAGCAGCTCTGCCACACCACTGAAGTGTTCGGTTTCGTAGATGAACCTGACGGGACAGGGCGACATGTTACTGTAAGCGTGTCACATGGAGTTGGGGGGGGGGGATGCACTCCTTAAATTCCACATAATAGAGCTATACTTTTATATACAGCTATACTTTTCAATAAATATCATTTAGTGAGGTCAATGGGAGCCATCGCCACCTTGATGATCATGGAGATATACGTGTTTCCATAGCAACCTACCAGGTCTGCGCATAAGCGGCCATGTGAGTTATGGGAGGATGGATGTTAGGCAGTAATTCTCAGTCCAGTCTTTGGGGACCCCCGGACAGTCCACATTTTTGCTCCCTCCCAGCTCCCAACACACCTGTACCAGGTATTCTGTGTTCTTGATTGGCTGGGAGGCAGGAAAAATGTGGACTGTCTGGGGATCCCAGAGGATTAGGTGAAGAAACGCTGGTCTGGAAGAGAGGGATGTAGGCTTTCTGCTGGGTGAAAGCCTGGCCGCCTCCCTCTCCCCATAACGTACGTCAACACTTGCACGACGACGTTTAATCGGAATCATCTCGGGAGAATACGCCCGTCAGAAATTACAGCCAATGAGAGTGTGAAGACACGTCATCCTGGGTCTTTAGAAATGGGGGTCTCTCTCTATATCTCTCACCGTATGATAAACTAAACTCATGACCCAAAATCCACGTGTGATTTAGGAGTGGAGCTGCTTGCCTTTCCAGCACCGTGCAACATCTAGTAAGAGGTAACACAATACCCAACATTTCGATGAATATGTACCAATGTGGTGATATTTACCAGAGTAGAAAACGGCCGGAAGAGAACTGAGGCTTGTGTCATATGAAACTGAAGGCTCATATAAAGATTTTTTAGCCTGTGATTACATTGCATTTCTTCCAGAAAATAAAAACAAAATAATAAAGAAATGTATGGTGGCCCAAGACGTCCAAAACACAGAAAATCTTTTCTTAGGCCTGTCTCTACCCGTGTCCACCAGTGTGATATTGGGGTACACAGTCCTCAGTGGAACAGCGATCAAGCAATATCCACGATGAAGTTATATAAATCATACAAGCTCCTCTGACGTACTAACGAAGGCAGTAGGTCTCAAGACCCGGAGATACAGCAAGATACAGAGTATCGTACACAAGATCCTACACTCAACGTACAAGGGAGCACTGCGCTGTATCAAGAGCGGTCCCAGTACGGGAACTCGCGTGTGACTTAGCGTTCCCGAACTTCACGGAGATTAGGGAATTAATCGCATTTTTATGTCATAGCATCCGGTTTACTCCGGTTTTTCTGTATTGTCGTCATCCCTCACTTTGATCTACAGATGTAGCCAGACGAGGATGCTGGTAGGCAGTCAAAGAAAACCTGTAAATGATCTTCACGTCGGTGTAAAACTACGACAGTATGACCACGTGCCTGCTCGGCCATTTCAGCATCACCGCACCCACCCAGCACACCCGTGCGTTTTTTGACTGGACCGCTACCCCACCTTGTTTACCTAATTTAACATGATTTAGCCAAATTAAGTGATTATGTGAGCTGGTGATGAAATTTAACAAATATATGGAATGTCTGGGGTGCCACCGAGAAGAGGACTAGGAACTACAGCGGTGTTCATCGGGACACCCGCAAGATTTCGGTAAGATCTTAGGGAAATGAAGAAATCCTAGTGAGTTTTTATTACATTACTCTTAATTTGTATAAGTCACTTAACTGATGTTAGAATGTGTTTTTACTTTGTTTATGAGCAACACTTAGTACCCAGATAAACAGGTTTAGTCATTTGCTTAGACTGCCTAAGATTTTTGCATAGTACTGTACATTTATTTTATTTAGCAGATGCTTTTATCCAAAATCATGTACAGTTGAGTAAGCAGGACCAGACAGTCCCTAGAGCAACTGGTGGTTAAGGGCCTTGCTCAGGGGCCCAACAGTGACATCACTCAGCCAACCCAGGGATTCGAACCTACAACCTTCCAATCACAAGCACAACATCCCAGCCCAGAGCTGCACACCACCCCCAGTAACGAGCGACAGAGCTGTGGCTCAGTCACCAGCCCTTATTAATTAAGATAACAATCCTCGCGCCCAACGGCCCTCGTCCGCAATAGAGCAGATTGCTCCGTGATTTCGTAACATGCGAGTCGTCCTAGACAGAGCCCCCGAATCCCTCCTCCACACATATAGGGCTGTTTACTTCCTGTCTTTTTAACCTCCTTGTGCGCGATCAAGGCAAACACACTCAAGGATTCTACCGAGACGAGTGCTGGGTTCTTTCATCATGGATCGCTGTGTATTAAAGGAACATTCCCTCAGCACACACGCTCACACACACACACACGCCCACCTGAGGAAGATGTTGTTGATTTGCTTGCGGATGTACGCCCGCAAGCCCAGTAGCTTGCCATAGACGCGGTGCAGAATCGTCTTCAGGTACTCCCTTTCCCGTGGGTCCTCGCTGTCAAACAGCTCCAGCAGCTAGGGGGCGCCAGAGAGGGCAGGAGGGTGACAGTGACCTCAACATTCACCTTTGATTGATCCCTGGGAGACTACTTATTGGCTGGTCTCTATGTCAATCATTCATCAGGTCTACCTGATTGGTTCAGTAGTTATCCATACTGTTCATAGGTTGCCTCCAAAATTGTGTTTTGTCCAGAGCAACATACAGTGCAAGTGAGGCATACTGAAAAAATGCATTGTCAAGGAGTCAACTAGGCAGAAGTGCAGTGTTAGAATAAGGATTTGTTTGAGTTCATAATGTAACACAGCCCATATTCTGATAATGTCAGATCTTAATTAGGGAAGTTTTTCACAAGGATCTCATAGATCACAATGGGTTTGATAGCTTCTGCACAGCACTACAATGACCTTGCCAATTCCATGCCAGGTGTGGATTTATTCAAATAAAAACACAGTAATCAAATGCAAGCAAATATCACAAGGTGGCCATAAATCATCCTGTCTCTCTCACGCGCAATCAGCAAATCCCAGCAGGCCTTATTCTCTCTTCATGTCTTTACCTGGAGGACAAACTTCTGGTCCACGTAACGCTTGGCTATGGAGGGCTGGAAGTCTGGGCTTTCCAAGAATCGGAGGAAGAACTCGTAGACGAGCTGAGAGAGGAAGACAGGGACACACATGGGGTCAAGGGAGACCCCAAGGCAGAGACCTTCAGGCTGGGTTAGACACCTGGAGGGTGGAGTGTCTACCTGGAGATGTGGCCAGGATGCTTCCAGGGTGGGCTCGTCCTCCTCGGGGTCGAACTCGGGATTCTCGCTGGGTGGTAGGGTGCGGAAGATGTTCACCGAAATCTGAGGGGGCAAAAGACACTTGTGAATCAAATCGCTCTCCTCCAAACTCCATTTGCCTACACACTCTCTCACTCTCCCATCCCAGATGGGGTCCTACTCTTGACAGAATGTTGGCACAGCACAGGGCAAGCACACGCGCACACACACTCATTTTAGACATATATGAGACCTGACCTCCAAACACAAACTGGACAATGTCTACCTGCTGTCCACCTATGATGATGATGAAGATGATGATGACCCACAACCCAGTAGTTAACAAGCTGTTATGGAAGGTGGATGAATGCATACCAACAATTATTATTATTATTAATTACAAATTATTGGTTTTATTAGCATATCAAAGTCAACCATAGTGTGTGTTTGTGTGTGATGGACTAGCATCCCATCCAGGAAGCCCCTCTGCCCTGTCTGCCTATCCTAAGATAGAGTCCAGGCCCCCGGAACCATCTACTGGATGCAGGGATGGACACATGGATGGATTATTATCAGTTACTATGACTACCTATCTTTTTACTACACAGGTATCAGTTCCATAAAGGTATGCACTGAGTGTCACTGAAGCCATTCCCCCTCCCATTCCCCATCCCCCGTCCCACTCACCATCTTGATAGCCTCGGGGTAGAGAAACTCAATGAGCACCCCACGGCCCGTGGCCACGCTCTCCACCAGCTCGTTGAGCGCTGCCCTCTTCACCTCCTTGCCCTTAAGGTCGGCCACGCAGTCCAGGAAGTCGAAGAGCACACAGCACTGCTGGAGTTTCTTGCAGAAGAGGTCATGAAGCTCTGCTGCGGGGGCATCTGGGGGGTGGGGGTGGGGTCACAGAACGGGACAGATGGGTCACCCAGAGAAAGGATGCCGGCTGGGTCTCGGACGGCCAATCAGGAGTGAGGCAGGCGTGTCACTCAGAAGCCATGGGACAGTCATCAGTTGGTAATATGAGTCTGTGACTCTCTAGGAACTGATTAACCTACATCCAAACGAGTATTTAAAAATCATGTGCACACATACACGAGAAGGTGATGAACTTTAAGAAGGTCAACAGTTAATAGACCAAGACCATAAAGCAGCTAAACTCCATTAATTGCTATGCATTAATTATCAGTAGACAACCACTGAATGTGGTCATTAGCACTGTTTCCCCAGACCTCTGGGACTGGGCTTTGAGCCATCGACATGGCTCCATGTGTGTAGAGTTTGCATGTTCTACCAGTGTCATCATGGCCTTTCTTCTGGGTACTCCATCCAGTCCCCCCCCACCCAGGGGCTAACTGGAGTTACCAAATTGCCCATGGGTGTGCCTGTGTGTGTCAGCGCCTGGTGTGTGAGTGTGCCCTGTGATGGGTTGGCCCCCATCCTGGGTTGTTCCCTGCCTTTTGCCCATAGCCTCCAGGAGAGGCTCTGGACCCCCTGGAACCCTGAATAGGACAACGGTTCCAGAAAATGAATGGATGGATATGTACATACATATGGTTATTATTACATTTATTCAAAATAAAACCTGACGAGCCTTCTAGGCTATAAACAATCCAACTGAAATAGGATTAAAAGAAATCAGGAGTGGAACTGGAAGAGAATTAGATCATTGATGACTACATAATTCTAGAATGTTCCCATGATGAAAGAGTAAACTGTATCTCAGATGTGGTCTGGCTAAGTGACGCTGTTTAGGAAGGACGTCTAAGACTTAAACACTCCTAACTCTTCAGGGTCCAGCTAGCCTCCGGTTCCGAGACGATGGCCGAAGGCGTCTGGAAACAAGAGACGGAGTGATAACGGAATAATGCGCCATTACAGTGCGCCTTATATTCCAGCATCAATAAAACATTACTGCTTTTACTGCGGGGCCTGGAGATGCAGCGATCGATAAACAGCCATTAGCACGCACTGCTACATAACCACATACTGAAGGCTCGTTTAAAAACATGCTAATCAAGTCAAATTAAGGCTACCATGTTGAGATTAAAATAATATTCCAAACTTACATTAAAAAAAACAAAACTAATTAATATGTATATAATTGCATATATTTATTATGAATTAATTTCTATATTTGTGTACGCACCTACTGGGAGCCAACCATAGCAACAAGTGTACATCATACCTAAATGCAATTCAATTAAATAACGAGTCAATTAATTACTGAAGCTAACGTTGGGGGTGACAGTTACAGTAGAGGACAGAAAGACCCCCCCACACACCCGCCAGACTGCTGAACCGTGCAGAAGAGTCACGTGTTTACTTCTGCGGCCGTGGTGCCACCCAGAGGTCAGAGTGAAAAATGAGGGAAACTCTGGCGGGGTTGTACCGTGTTGGCACATCCGCGGGGCGGGAACACGGCGTTCACAGCGGAAGGAGTCGGAGAACGTGCTAGCAGCCGACCTATGAAGTCATCCCATGGGGAGCAAATATGGGGGGATGAAAATGCTCACATCTACAAACTTCCACAACTTTACAGAAATGGGAGGGGTCAAAGCGGCCAGTCGCAGTGCCTCCTACGGGGCAGGATGGGCATCATTTCCAAAACGCAGCGATGGCCCGCGACACTTGAGAATTTGGGAATATTCTGCCACTACATTATACCTGACGCTCACAACGAGAAGTTCAAGATAATTAAAAAAAAAAAGAAAAAAAAACTTTAATTAGACTGATGAGCAAAAGATAAAAATCGTGCATGTTTATAATTACAGGATGAGCTAAAAAGCGTGGTTTTAAAATAATCCTGTAAGTGAAAGTGACAAACAGCTGGAGGTGGGTATGGTATATGACGTCATTGCAGATTCTGTGGGTGTATAAGTGAGGTGATGTTTAAGGTGGGGAGAGGCCTGCGTGTATACATTTTTATATATGTATATATATATATATATATATCTCAAATCCACATCTACTTGACTACATGATAATACTGAAGGTTAGAAAACCCACACTGGGAAAAAGTATTGGAGGATGTGGGAAAACTGGCAGAGGGGTGTAGCTGGTGTTTAGTGGCGCGGGGGTGTAGCTGGTGTTTAGTGGCTGAGATAAACGCTAGAAATAGGGGTTTGAGGGGAGGGACCAAGAATTGCACAAGGAAACCAAAAGTGAAAGAGCTCCTCGGGAAGAAAATGAGGGAAAGAGGAAGACTGCAGGAGGAAGGAGGAAGAGGATGGAGAGAGGGGAAGGTGGAGGTTGAGGGGGCGGGGCCAGCATGCAGGGGCACTGTGGCGACCGAGCATCTTAGACGGGGGCGAGGTGATGCTTCACAGCAATTACTGAATTAAGCACGCCGCAATATCCTCCCCTGAATGCTACAGCTAAATATAGAGCCGGCACAGGGAGGGAGGGGCCGAGGGGGAGGGAGGGAGGGAGGGAGGGAGGGAGATGAGGCCCAACCAGAGGGATGACATCATCTCTCCCTCCCCATCCTTGCTCTCTGCCGCTTGAATTTGACTCGCTGAGAACCTCAGCTAAAATAAGACATTTTGGGCACACCAAACTATTACCATTCTTGACAGCATCCATCCTCCAGCATGAACCTTAACACAGGAAAAGGGGGTTCAAAATCATTTAAAAAGATATGAATATGAAAATATGAGTCTCGGTTTGAGGCAGAATGCCACCCCCCAAAAAGGGAACTAGTCATGTTTAATTATGTACATTTGATGAGGCAGGTTAACTCGCTCAAATGACTGGGCCAATGTACCATTTATCCCCCGAGCATCTTCATCCACGGACTCACTGCTAAAAATATCTTTCCTGCTGGTCTTCGGTTGCTGATCATCGATTTCTGATAAGTCATCAAGCACCAGTACTTTCATCACGCCTTGCGGTGACTTACCCTTTAGCCCCATGCTCTTCGGCTCTCACCTCCTCCACTCTCCTGCCATCCCTCCCTGTCCTTCTCTCAAGCTTGGATACATTTGCGTTCAGATTTCATCGCTCGACTGACAGAATTTCCAAAATCTACTTTCAGCACTACTCATGGATACATATGAATATTGACCGCGCTTAATCGCCTCGTTCAGAGGTACAACAGACTGGTTAAGCGATCCGGCGCAACTCCCTTCCCACCATACGACGTACATCTTATTACTAACAAAATTTCACTAATGCATAGTTTTGGGAGCTATAACCCGGCAGCATTTTCCACAGTGATATCTGTGGTGAATTATGGATAAAAATGGCACATATAAACTACACAAGCAGTAAGACTGTTACAGTTAATCAAAAAAATAAACACTAACGAATATTAGTGATTAGCAGGCTGTGTCCTTTTGTCACTGGGGTGGCTGACACTGGACCAGAGAACCATAACACTGCTTTCTAAACCACAATAGTACTGATAGGGCTCTCTCTCTCTCTCACACACACACACACACATACACACGCAAAGTCACGTCAGAGCACTGACACACACAATGAGGTGGCACAAACCGCACAGCAATGACATGTGTGCTCACCACGGCGCGTACCAACACGTCAAGTCATCAAATCAAGTCAAAGCTGCACTGACACACAGAAACATTCTCAGAAACATGCATACACATTTTCAGACACACACAGGGCGTTAGGCGTACTGACGGCTAAAATATTCCATCTGAAAAATCAGAGATCGAACAATAAATCCATCCATTCATTTTATATACCTGTGTGTCCTCTGCAGGGTCTGGGGGTGTGGAGTGTATGGGCACAAGGCAGGGAATGACCCTGGACGGGGCCCCAGCCCATTAGTGTCCACACACACCCACGTACAAATCGGTAGCTCCAATTCACCTTAGCGTGTTTTTGGATTGTCCGGGGAAACAGGAGAACCAAGGAATCCCCACGATGTCATACATGTAAACGCCACACACATGGAGCTGGGGCAGAGACTCGAACCCCAGTCCCAGAGGTGTGAGGCAAAAGTGCTAACCACAGCCATGGCCAAACCATACGTCTCACCTACAAATCTGAAATTTTCCCAAAATCTCAACAAATATACTTAAGAAACATTAGCACCAGTTCTACTGCAGTTGGACTATCAATGCCGTAGCAACGACCTCAACTTGGCAACAGTGTAAGTTAAACTTGTACACAGTAATCCAACACAAGAGCTTCAACATACAGGCTAAGCAGGCCACTGAGACACAAACACGCCCAGCTGTGGTGAAACACACAGGCAAGGTGGCTGTTTAAAGAGCCAAAATCTCGAGAAAATCTCGCTTTCCCGCACACATCTGGGCACTCTGAAGCATCCCCCTGACACCATGCTCTAGACACGTATATGGTGACGAACTGGAAAGAGCCACAAACAGCCCAGATGACATCAGTCTCGCTTCTGGAGAAGCATCACATCCATGATGCTGTTGGTCATTTAATTTCTATTGCTGTGGATAGCTGGGTAGTTCATAGGCCACAGACCATCTACCAAATATCTTCCTAATATTAGATAACCCATATTTTTCCTCAAATAAATAATCGGTTTACCACATTTTTAAAAAATAGCTACAGCTTAACCTACACATATGAAGTCAGACTTACTTGGTATTTAATTAATTTTTTTGCACAGATATTTAGTGTTACATAGTGTTAAATAGAAAATGTTCGAAGTAGAATTTGAAGTACAAGGTTTCTGGTGCCTTTAAAGAACATTCCGGACAAAACCGGAAGGCTTCAGGCCAGACTGCCCTAACGCTGTTAACAGTAACAGTGCTCCGCACTTTCTGTGTTATCAGAGTAAAGTGAGCGGGTTCTTCAAACGGGAACAGCTCACCCCGCGCGTCCCTGAAGCGGGGACGCGCGTCCACATCTCAGCGGGGAATAGGGTACCTGCTTAGCGACAGAAAAAGCCTGACTAGTGCACCTTGACAAAAATGCTAGCTAAACACATTTCATTTACGCTATATGCTGTTATCACACTCAACCAAAGCGAGAAAAAATCGGAATGATCCTGCATACATTCTGCGTGCCTTAACCAGCTCACTACCCAGATGTACCTATTAAACCAAACCTTTAAGTTACACCCAACCAGCACCCTCTCATCTGGCAGAGCACACATACTATATTTAACAGTTACCGCAATTTATTACACATTACTTATTCATTCATCTTCTATACTGCTTGCCCTATATAACGTTATTGGGGCCATATATTTAGAAAATTATTAATCAATGTAAATAAGCTAAACAGCTACTAGATTCCTAATATGGGGAGTTGAGAAAGATTTTTAAAATAAATATCAATTTGAAAAATATTCCATACATCTTCCCTAATGGCTTATTCAGTATAGGGTTGCAATGAGCCAGGAGCCTCTCCCAAGAAGCACAGGGCATGAGGCTGGGAGGCTCCTTAATGGCACTAAAAAAATCAGTTAATGGCAGGCAGGCAGCAAAAGCAGAAAGTAACATCCCTGCCTGTACGCAAATAACAACGCATTCTGCCTATCTTGTTCAAATGAGCACTGAATGTGTCAACTCTAATTTAACACCTGCTTGTACTATTTGCGTACGGGAAAAAAAAAAAAACTTACGACTTATCAATTGAGTATTATGTTTCGTAACTGCAGTCAGACTGTATGTGGGTGATGACTATGTAACAGAATGTCAAACCGACAGTTGGGATTTTAATTCCGCTCAAATCACGCTGCTAAACTTGCTGTTTGAGCATGTGCCATATTTGAACTTCAATACAACTTTCTACTTCACCACACTTATCTAGTAAAACAACCAAAAATAAATCTGGAATATCGCATTATCGTTTTATTTGCCTCCAGCTCGTTTCGCTGTCTACCATTGAGGGCTGCAAGAATAAAATTAGCTTTTGTTGCACAATGCATTCATTAAGTTTACCATTCATTTCTGATCAGCTAAACAGGATGAAATACAAATCAGATACACCCCTTGACTGGAGTTCATCCCAGGTGACAGGCAAACTGAAAACGATGGCCAGCCATTCCAAATTACGTTTAAGATGTGTTTTTACAAGCCGTCGCATGGCAACCTAAAAGTGTGTTTGCCGAAGGGATTCAAAACTCCATAAAGTAAAAAAAAAAAACATGAAACTGAGTCCCTAATTCCTTCAAAGAAGGATAGCAAAAAGAAAAAGTGGATAAAAGATTACGAACATGGTTAAGTTCTAATCTAAACATTACCCCCTACAAATAACATCCTAAGAGCAGCTTACAGACTTTACTCCATTTATGTAGGTGTATGTAGGGTTCCGTACAATAAGTTCCAAACATCTGTCCATCATCTGTGTAGTACTGGGTTGGGGAGAACCTTGAGGGTATCTCAGGAAGCACAGGACACAAGTCAGGGGACACCTGGGATGGGATGCCTGGTCCATCACAGAGCTCAAATACACTCTCTAACAATACAGGCAATTCTATCTACATCTATACATGTCCTTTAACTGTGGGAGGAACCAAGGAATGTAAAGGAAGCACACGTAAACAGAAGGAGAGCATATGAACTTAAAAGACAGCCAGTGTCAGAACCAAACTCACAGCTCCAGAGATACAAGACTACATTAGCATTGAGCCACCGGGCTGGGATTCAGTAACAGCTAATATTTTTCTTGATAAAACAGTACATCTGCTAAGGCGATAAGAGCTAGAAGACAGGACGCTATTACACGGGGAAGGGTGATCTCTAGGATAAACAAGCTCTTTTTATATTGTTCTGTCGTCCAAGGAGCTTACGGGCCTGAAACACAAAGCACTGTGGGTAATCTTCAGCAACAAGGGCTCTGGTCAAGTAGCTGAGATGGGAAACAGAACCGGACCAGAGCAGTCAGACCCAGGAGAACCAGAGTTACCATTACAGACAGTGCCGGTCAACCCAGTAGGCAACATAGGCGGCTGCCTAGGGCACCATCTTCTAAGGAGGTACCGACGGTGAAGCTTGTTTAAGGTGCCACTCGGCCTTTGACTGGTACTGGTTGCAGGTGGCAATGTCAAAGTGTGTCAACAGCTGGAGAAAGTTAGAAGATCCCAAAGGTACCAGAGAGTACACCTTAAAGGTGGACCCCACTCTGAGGGACCCGGAGTGGTAGCTAAAGTCAGGAGAATCTCGCCTGGGTGTCGCCTGTTCTTGTGAGGAACGCTTCACACACTCACACTTACAAACTGAACTCTTGTGTTACTGGGCACCAGACCAAATGTACTGGGAATATAAGCAACACTTACGAGCCTCAAGACTCTGCAGAGAGAAGACACACGGATCTTACGTAAGAGGCAGCCTTTGTCATTACAGTGCGGGTCTGATTCCGGCGTGTAACCTTATCTTTCCGTTTCTCTTGGAAATTCTATGACTTGATCTTTACATCAATAACCAGGTTTTATCATAAAAAAATAACTTGGAGCTATTTTAAATCAGCCTTGACTCCATTAAAGACCTAGAGCAACACCATAAAACTAGTATGATTATTGTTAATCAGCTAACAGCATCTGGTTTGTTTGACAGTTATAATTTACTTAGAGTAAAGTAATCAAAAGAGGGTGTTGTCGTTTTTACGAAAATACAGTGTCTCTAGATGTTTCACCTAGTTTTTTTTTTTTTTGCCCAATAACTGAAACCCTGAACTATGACATAAATCGTGTATTCAAAGTCTGAGAAACTGTTCAGTTAAAAAATCTCTGCAACGTAACATAGGCCTACTGCCGTCGGGGGTAGACACTTTACCTGTCACATACGTTGGTGAATTTGCGATTATATCAACGCGTTAATCAAATAACGCCCGTTTGTACAAATTAGCGGCCAAGACGGTCATATGGTGCTTCCAGCCGCCCCGAGAATTTACTTTGTATACGACGGCTGGCGTAACCGATGTAACAATGTATATGTTAAAGTTAAAAACACAGACCTTTGAGCAATGGCAGTGCAGTGAGCTCAACCTGGGAGCTTTGGTAGCGGAACTGGGATGAACTGTGGGAGCGTCGCTGCCGGGCCCGGCGCATCGACCGCCGGGGGAAGCCATCCACCTTCTCGGCGCTCGGCACCGAGAAGCCCGTGGTCGGCGACGAAGGGCTGGATGGAGGCAGCTTGGTATTTTCCATGGCCCTGGTTTGGGGCGGCACGGAGACGACGGAGTAGCGGTACTTATGCGGTACAAGCCGGACAGAGGACAGTCCCCTTCTTTTATTGTCGTTTAAAATGAGAGAAAGTCATACAATGCTCCCGTGTTTTTTTTTTTGTTATTATTATTATTATAGAGGAATAATGGAAGGTACGGAGGTGCAGGACGGATGGGGAAGAGGAAGCGGAGACTGAACGGGGTACCGGGAAAAAGAGAGGCTATAGAAGATCAGCCCGGTGCATTAAATTGGACCGCAAAGTAGATATCGTCTCGGTAATTTCTCCGACGTATTTCAGGGAAAAAAAACAGGATCTTGCCGTCTTCTGGTTAGAAACATCAAACAGACATGTCTAAAATGATGCAACAACGGGCCACATGCATTACTATAATAAGTGTTTCTGTCGTATTGGCGTCAGCAGCCAGGCACCGGCCTTGATGTTATATTTATTCATATATTTACCAATTAAACCAATCCTCGCGTAAACAGATTACAGGTCTCCCAGTGAATAAAAAGTAATGAACTTGTAAAAAAAAAAAAAGAAAAGAAAGAAAACGTTTCCGTTATGTAAATCCATTCATTTGGGTGGCTAATTCCATGATGGACAATCTTGATTCCCTGGATCCCGCCAGTCAGTGTCTTTCTTAAAGGAGCGAAGGGGAGAAATGCATTTAAGGCTTTCTTTCGGTCTCCTCCTCAGATGTTTCTCGCCGCGGTAATCTCTCGCTGTACCATGCAATCCCCTGCTGCCTCGCTGGTTTACACCAGGTAGTAGTGATCCTTGCAGGGCGGTGATGGCGGGTCGGGGCACGCCGACATGTGCCCGTCTTCAGGCAGGATTTGCCACTGTACCCCCGCCGTTACCCCCCGTCCGCAGTCTGCTTAACGCGACATTAAACCCAAACGTGTGCAGCCCCGATCCCCGTCTTTATCTGCCACAGTCCGCTGCTCAGGTGCTGCAAGGGGGGAGAGAGAGAGAGACACTGCGGATGACGTTTCCTACTACCCTTAATATATTTATTTCCAGCGCCTTTCATTCAGCGCTTCGCATGCCCGTATTTCTTAATCTCCTTCCCTATGCAGTCCGCCAGGGTTCCTCTAGAAGATTCACTCCGCTTTCTTCGCCCCCCTATTGCACGCTTTCGGTTTTTATGCGCGATTTTCTCCCCTCCCTCTGGCCACTCGGCCCCTTTCGCTCCCTCCCTACAGCCGTCTCCCGTTTGTCTCCGCCGTGAGATTTTCATTCACACACTGAAGCCATTGTCCCGTTTCCAGCATCCGAGCGCTTTTATTTCCCCCCTCCGTCTACCGCTTGCCTCGTCTTGCCTAGTGCGGCGGCTCTATAAAAATGTGATTTATTTATTTTTTGGCGCATCTGTTGGGGTGTCGTCATGCTGACCGCGTATGTTTCACCCTCCCTCTTTAAAGCATACACGCTTGAATTATGTAGTTTCATAAGACAACCGTGGTGTAAACGTGAATGTTTTTCCCCCCGCAAATAACATGGGGGATCGGGGTGTTGGAACAGAGCATTCGGATTTAGTCTATTTCTCACAATAACGTGTTTTATTGTAGTATGCCACTGGTGTCCTACAAGTCATTAAGTCGACAGATACACACATTCACTGCGTACACAGATTTGTACTTTGTTTTTGTCGTCATACATAAGATTTTATTTGAATAATTTGGTCCATCTAGGAGTCATGTTGCCGATATATTCGCTTAGTGTGAACGTGTAGGAAGAAAACCGTACGAATCGAACGATTCCTGGCACCAATAATAATCGTTCCTTTGGGATTTAAGCATTTCCATTATGCAACGCCAGCAACATGTGAACTGGATACTCTCACTATGTATTCAAAACAAGAGAAGAAATGTCAAAATGTTAGCCGTGTTAAGAAAGCAGCAATAAGGACAGAGGGTCAGCAGTGGACTAGATAAAAAAAAAAAATTAAATACAAGTGAAAACTGTTAGATTGAGTGTTTGGTATCCTTGGCAACAAGAAGCCTACAATAACACAAGTACAGTTAAATATGTAATTGTCATTATTTAAGACCACAAATGCCTGCTGCAGATGACCCTTTAATGGACCTAAGGCAACCTATGCTGTTAAGGGGGTGTGACTGACAGGTACATATTCCCAGCAGATAGAGGCTCCATCACATTTCTGATGTTTCACATTACTGTAGTGACACAGGATAGGAGTGTCAGTTGTCAACGGTGGCTAAATTTGACATTATGGAAACTCAATTTCTTGATCAAACAAAGACATCATACTCTCGGAGTTCTAAAATGATGACATTAAACAAATTTTACTACGGAAGAATTAGATTAGAGTGTCTGTAGTTAACAGAACATGCCATGTTTATTTAGTACTCCATATTTGCAAAGAAATTCAGACATTGTGGAACAAATGAGTATATTCACAATTTAGATTTTATTTATACAAAAATGATTATACAAAAACCTTTTAAACATGAGTAACTCCGAATGCACTCCGTCCCCTTTTAATCAGATGGGTATGCAAACCACGTCGTACCAGTATCAATCAATAAATCAATTCTGTGTCTATTTTCAAATACCATTAACATTATCATACACCTATATACAATGTCTCAACTTGAAATTTAATGGTAAAATAAAGGACTCAAATAAAACCAATACCAGTCATCTACTGACACATGACACAAAAATTGATCTCCCTGCCACACCCACAGTCACTTGTCAAACTTACATAAAAACACTACAGTAAGTAACTGTGGTGTCTTATCTGACAAAAGATTCTCACTGTACCTTCATCGGACTTCTTATCTGTATAGCACTTTAGTTCACCTGATGTCTGGAGTGGCCTAGACAATAATAAAGTGAATTAATCTACATATATGCCTGTGACCCTAACATGCCCACCCAAAACTCCAGTTCACTCTTTAGCGTCGCATTTGGGAGTTGAGGACCCTTTATCCAGCTGAAAATGAGACCACAAACTCAGACAAACACACACAGAGATACGTTTGACACAATTAAGACAGCGGCATGTGTATGTGAACGCATGCACAAAAATCGAGTGGGGGGGGGGTGGTTGGGACGATGACAGCCAGTCTGAGAAAGCCTGCATACAGAAACAAGGAAAAAAGGTTTCATGGCAACACTGTCAGCCAGAGTGAATATAGGAAAAGAGCGCAGGCAGACAGACAAGGCGAGTGTTTCGAGGAATCCCACCTCTCCTCAGTTGAGCTGAAGACATTCTGCTGCATGTCTATGTTTAATCATCAGCTTCCACCACCCACCCAATCTCCTCTGGCCTCCTCCATGCCTCAAACCCCACTGAACCCACCAAAACACCTTGATTTACTAGCCCAGCTTAAAGATGGAATAGGCAACCCTCGCTGCAATGCAGCCCATGCTCTGCTGCTCACTTTTCATGTGGTTACTAGAGGAGGGTCTGGCCAGGTTTCCCACTATGGAGGCAGCAGATTGCTTATACTCAAGACACTCATGACAAGGTCTGCGATTCACAAACACGCTGCGCGCCGCGACTTCGTGCGCCGTCTAAGACGGAGCCCACATAATACTGACATAGGGGACTTCAACATGCAAAAAAGAAAACACTTGATTCTTCAACAGAAAAGAATATTTGAAATATATTCAACAGGAAGTAGGTATCATATTGCACTAAAGGGTGTTAACCCATCATCTAACCTCTTCCTGAAAGCCTTCAATCCTATAGCAACTTACCTTAGTAAGTACAGTTCTTGAACCGTCTCTTGGCTACTGCTGAACTCTTACTAAATGCAATGCAGTAATGGGGAACACCTTAAATGATAAAAATATCAGTCCTTTAGCCATCATTTGGCATTTCTCCAAATCTGGACTACGGAAATCCCACTGCAATTTATTTCAGTGACATAGGTCACCAAAGCACAAAGACACATAAGCAAGTGTGGGGGAAGTAATGCAAATGGTACAACTATCTTTGGAAGATTTAACGCAGCATGTGTGAGGCGGTCAGCACTCACGGGTACGAGAGGGCATGCTGGAGCCGCCCACGTCCAGTTTAACCGAGAAAAGTGTGACATCATCACAGCAAAGGCCGGACCTGAGAGGGTTTAGAGAAAGGAGAAGTTAGTAAACTGTTGCAAGTCATTAAAAGCTCAAAAGAGATAGAAGCTTTTATCCATCATCTTTTGCCATGGAATCTCCAAACATTTTCTTTCTACTTGCATACAAGCAATTGCCTGAGAGTCTGAGGTCACATAAAGTGTGTCAGAAGAGGCTGGGTGTGTCTCATGCTTGTTTGACAAGGGTGGGGAAAATTACGCAATAATTCCCCGGCCACTCGGACTGCCCACAAAATCACGATAAACACAGGCAGTTAACCTAAACATTAACTGCTGCCTTGACCACGTAGGTCAGTTACTATAGAGATTTTAGCATATCTAACTAAATCAGAATAATAAATCTGGATAGAGCAAACTGCTTGAGGGAAAAAAAAAAATCAACTTCTTTGCTGAAGGATGACACAAGTGTCGGGGGGGGGATGCTGTCCCATGTTAAACTCATTAAGAGGAAAAATTTGGGGGAAGATGGAACATGGCTGGTAAACAGGTAATTCGATTTTCTGATTGATGGGACAATACTGAGCAGCAGACTGAAAACAGTGCCGTCTTTGTATACGACACACAACCGGGAAAAGTAAGTAGCTGTAAAAAGTGAAAATGTAGCCATCGCCGGCCGGCGCAGAAGTTCAGAGGCCCGACAACACTCTCACTTCCTGACCACAACAATCACACCGACAGAATGCAAGGAAGCCGCTCGACGTCAGCCGGGAAACGCACATTCCACATTCCCATTCTCACCGCGTGCATTATTTATGACGTCAAAATGTCAGGAAGGTATTCCAGTTTTTTTTTATGTGAGAACAGAGGCTGCTGGTTGAAATGGACAGCTGGTATGAATCCAATCATCTAGAAGATGGGAACAGAGAGGGATGTACAACCTTCCCAAACTAACAGCTTCAGCAGAACCGCTACTGTAGGTGTATGATTTTTTTTTTTATAGCAGAGCAGCTGAGTCATCTGTTAAACTGCTCTTCTGCGGCACAGACTGCAATTCCTTATTCGCTGATGCTGACCAAAAGTACCAGAGAGTGACAGAAGGGGGGGGGGGAGCCATAAAATTTCACTAAAGGACAACAGGGCTAATTGGTCAGCATATCCCTCCACTGGCTGCCACATGGAGGTCACCAGTGGCAAATGGCTACCAGTCAGGGCTCCGGCTTAGCGTCATGTGATCCACGAGCATTAACCAGAAAGTGGACAGGCATTTCGTCACCGGCACCCACGTTCCCCCGCAGACAGGCAACGCGCACAGCCAGACACACAACCGGAGACCATTAAAATCCGGTAGGCAAAAATAAGTTCACTTTTTTAAAAAGTTTAAAAAGTTGTGTCTCTTTTTTCCCCCTCTCTTAGACATTCTGTGGTGACTGCAGCAGAGGAAGAGAGACGCACAGAAAGCAAGCTGCACAGCGAGCCGAGCAACAGCTTATAATTTAAGCTGGGGGGGGGGGGGGTAATTTTTGTGCTTTTATGGTAAATTATGTTATCAAGCAAGACTTAAATGCAAAAAATACATCAGCAACACTAATTTGCTAGGACAAAGAACCTAGTCAAATAGAAGCATCCTTAAAAAAAACCTCATTAATATTAAAGCTCATAGACATTACATAGACATATTTGTATAAACCAGAACACAAACTGTCCTTTTCCATCAAGCCAGAAGCAAAAAAATATATATCTTTACGTAATGCACCACCTAGAGCAGAATAAAAAAAATAAATAAATAAATTAAAGATGACTTACCCCAAATCCAACTCACCCACAGTGCTGATATCCTAGCAGGGCGGCCCATTCTCACATAAGCCCAGCTGGCTTGATACCCATTTATGTTCACAAGCCGTCTAGCCCAACAGGGTTAAAGGGAAGCTCGGGTGGGGAGGAGGGGGGGGAGGGCTCAGTGCCATTAGTTGCACTATAAAGTGAATCGGCTTCAAACTACGTCTGCAATCCAGTGACATTCGATCTGCCACATCTTACTTTGTGCCGACCCGATAATACTGGCTGCCAATGCAAACGACCCAAGGCTCTGGTGTACAGAGGCGTTTCGGAGTTTTAGAAGGCGGCCCCCCCAGGGAAGAAATTCAACAGGGGACATCTAGGGTTACTGTTAACGTGCAAGCGGACGTGCAGTGATATTGGGGGGGGGGGGGTGGTCAAAAAAAACGCTTTATTGACGTGTGCATGGCTGTGTTTACCGTTGTGTGGAGACATATCTGTTAATCAAGTCGACCCAGAATGAAAGAAGACCTGGCGGGATGAGAGGAGTCAGAGATTTCGATGTTTTATTTAGGCGGCTAAATGAAAACAGCGACTGATAAGACACTTTCTTAATTACCTCTAAAAGAATTTTTTTTTTAAAAAACAAAAAAACAGAACTGAGTAAAAGGTTGATATTCGTTCAAAACGGTAGAACAACCGTGAGTGACAATATCGAGAGGACAAGCAAAAAAAAAGAAAAAGAATGAAGTAATGCGTAAAGTTGAATATAGCGGTTTTCCCTTTACAGTGCAGGGTCCGGAGCAGACTGGTGTGTTTAGCTTTAAATACAGTAACAATATAGAAACAGAAGCCAAAGCTACAGGGATGTATACAGGCATAGCAAACAGTTAAAACGCTGAGGTATTCTCATCAATGTGTTTTACTGCTACGCCAATATACTACTAGTATTTCTATAAAATTGAGCGAAAACAAGGATTCACACCAAGTTATACTATTACACAAACGAGCGATTCGTCCATCTAGAAAAACAAAGTGGACTAGAAATACAAGGTTCAATCATTCGGCGCTAATTTTTTTTTTCCCCGAAATTTTGTTTCGTTTAGCCGGTCGCTCGTTTTCGAGTTTCGGTTCAGTCTGCGCTTTATCCTACGACGTGGAGGCGGTTCCGGTTCGGTTGCGGCGGAGCAGGCTGCTGCGGTGCGTTCGGGTGCTCGGTCGATGCGATGCGTGCAGTCGGTCTGCCGGCTCAGTCTGCCCGTCGGTATGAACTTCATTTGTTTTTTCGTTTTGTTGACAAATAGTTATATTGAAAGCCTGGCCACCACGTACCCACCCAAACCTCCTTCCACGCTAAATGTTACGATCATCCTCACCAAATCATCCCTCACTCACATTCACTCGCACACAGAAACAATTCAACAGCCCCCCCCTCCCTCCCCCCAGGCCACCAACAAGAAAAGAAACCTGCCCTGAAATGAAAATGACGAGATATGGAGAGGGAAGAGATACCTAAAGGGGCTTGGGCTCGCACTACCTTCCCCTCATCTTTCCAGTCAATGGGCTTCACCAAAAGGCTAATAAAAAAATGGAGATAGCTGCATGTAACCCTAACCGCATGTACATTTTAAGGTACTATAACAGACTAAGGGCACCAGGAAACATGGCCAAAATACGCCTCCAACACTCTGAATGAAAACATCTATTTTGAGCCCATGCACATCTTTCTTGTTCTTTAACCAAAAATGCCATACGGCGCTCATCAGAAACCTCAACAGGATGCACGTAAAACTTCAGGCTTGCGGAAAACCTCGAAAAAGGACCTAGAGGGTAAACTTTTAAAGCAACACCCAAAAAGACTGGCCTTTAGTATATGAACCTGGTAAATACTGAAAAATAAGAAATGTTAAAAAAAACAGCCTTTTCCACTTAAATAAATACGACTAAATTTCCCTACACAACTAGACATGCACACAGATCTTAAAAATAAAAAAAAAAAAAAACACACACACACACCCCTTTCTCCCTGATTGGCATAAAATTTGCTTTTTTAAAAAAGTCGTTACTTTACAGGCTGTGCGATTCGGAAACAAAAAGATCAATTACTTCAGACATTTTAAATATAACTCCAATGGGTGCCAGTTTAACTTTGACACTGTCGTCCTATATTGTTAAAGTATGGCATGAAAATCATCCCCAATCTTATCTAAATCGCTTACCTGCTCTGCGAGCATTTCACCTTCATTCTTCATTAAACAAACCTCACCCCAAAACTATGTATGGATGTATGTGTATATGAGATTTAGATTATCCTATTTTAGGGGGAAGGAGTCAAATAACCAAGAAAAAAAGAGAGGTTTTTAATAGCCCCTGCTGAAGCCATTGCTGTATTTATCATCGAAATAATCATCCTTGTCGAACCCTGAGCCCACTGTATAGCGGTTAGGTGGACCCTGGAAAGAGGTGGAAGCAGAGGAGGAGGGGGGTGCGGGTGGAGGCACCATGTTGGCACCTCCAAAATCCCTGCCGCCCCGGGGATAGTTGCGAGCGTAGTTGGCGGCGGAGGGGGGAGGCGGAGGAGGGGGCAGGAGCGCGCGGCGGCCTCCGGGGGGGCTCCGCTCACGGTAGTAGCGGTTGGCGATAGGCGGAGATAGGGGGCGCTGTGCAGGGTGTGGCACCCGACGGTCAAATGCGTCGCGCTCATAATAGCGTGAGGAAGAACCCGAGTACGGGTCGTAGCGGACGCTCCTGTCGTAAACGTCGCGATCGTAATAGCCGCGGGGGGGAGGAGGGGGGAGGGGCG
>JAODKL010000063.1:648750-658788 GCA_026780765.1 Petrocephalus schoutedeni
AAAAAGGCGATAAAACGCGGAGAATCCCCGGCGGAACGCTTTCGCCATTACCACCCATCTACGGAAACAGCACGGCGGCCGCGGCGGTGAGCCTGGCCGGCCGCTTACAGTCGGACGCGGCGCTCGGAAACGGTTAGCCGGCTATTAGCCGAGCGGCTAGGCCCTCGGTACGAATGAATGGGGCTCGCCGTGTGCGGCTAACGCTCTTAGCCTACTAGCCAGGCGCCCGCTCCGCTTACGTAACCCAGCACGACTCGGAGCTAGCGAGCTAGCCTGCGCTAAAATGCACCTTAACGGCGGCTTACGATGTGGACGAAGAACGGTCAAAATGCAAAGAAAGGGGGAAAAACCCGTAACAGCGTGGTTTCAACAGTACGGCAGGGGAGCATGTTTGCGTACTCACCTTACGCGGATCCGGCCGGGCCCGGACTCTCATTTGAATCCGCCAGCAGCTTGCGAAAAACCGGAACTAGCGCCGACGAGCATCGGCGTACTTCCCCCGGGGCGGAGAGCAGCGCCCCCTGGCGGCCCACGGCGTGCTCGACACGCAGGCACCTCCCGCACCCCATGCTTCGACACCGCTGGTCTCGGAACGAACCTTTAAAGTCTTCTGAGCACTGTATTGTGTGGAGCCAAATGTATTAACCGAGTCATCTCTTTATAGATGGACTCATTTTTAATTGGTTACCTGTCTAAGTTGCAAAATGAGTGTACGAGTATTGTAAAGCCACCTGGATTTACATTTGCGATTTTCGTCACTGGTAGTGACATACTGGCAGCGACCCAGCTGAATTAATGTAAATCAGTCACATTCCATTCTTTGGTCCCATTACATTTAAGGTATGGAGGTTTCACCTACCACCCCCCCCCCCAAACTAGAAATGTGAGTTTGCACACCCTAAATGCTAAAAATGCTGTTCTACAAGTTACAGAATTCAACCATAATGCAAAATTGCTCAAGGGCCCAGATTGGAATAGTTGATTCAAATGTCACCATTTTTAAAATCCAGCATGTATATACTACAAATTTGATCAAAATCACATTTAACCCCCCCCCTCAGAAGGAAACGATTTCAGTTACTGATTCTTGCTCACCATGACAGCTAGGTGCAAGCTTGGCCATTCAGCAACTTATCTACCAAAGGACTTGAACTAGTGACCTGATTGACACTGCCACCATTTTTATTTAAATGACAAACCCTGGCATTTGCTACCATGAGGGGTGATGGAGACTAAGCCCCACCCCATCCCACTTTTCCCAAATCCCCAACTACCCCTCACATGACATAAAAAAAAAAAAAAAAAATCTCCCAGGAACACCAAGACAAACAAGGTTTGCAAAATGGAATTTTATTCAGCAAAGTGCAATTACATCTTGCATTCAAATCTGAAGTGTGCTTCCGTATCTGTGGAGAGAAATAAGCAGAGGTCACTAGCTTAAAATAAAAAAATGCAGATTTCTGCCAGTCATTACAGAAACTTGTCCATGTAGATCAGAGGACGAGTACCACTCAGTCACAAGCAATCAGTCTGGGGCGGTACATTCTACTCATCACTTCTGAAAGGGATTAACTAATTCAGGACATCTGCAGTTCCATTATGCAAGAGCCAACACTGTTAGTGTCCAGCTCAACCAAGGTATTCAACTCACCATTACAATCAGTGTGTGTAGCAGCAGAATCCATTTTGCAAAGGAACTGCAGAGAGATTAATGCTATTAGATAAAAACCACCAAAGGAAAAGTTGTGCAACTAACACTAGCGAGGCTTCAGATTGTAAAATGTGACATCACCAGATTCAGGCATATGCTTGTCATTTATTAAGTCATCAAGTATCCCCAAGACTTGAAGGTTACAAAATTTGTAATTCAAACATGAATATACCAACCTCATCACCCAAGATGCTCAGCCATGGCCATACATTCACTCGTGTCCCTAAAGCCAGTTTCAGTGAGGGGGAAGGTCCACCAAAGCAACTCCATCTTTAGCTGCACTGGAACATCATGGCTCCTCCAAGGCCCAACCACCAAGTGATTGCTGAACCCCCTCCGCCAGAGTGAGGTGGCGTCAGCGATGGCCACCTGCAAAATGAAAGGGCCCATGTGAACAATGGAAGGGATCCAAACAGCAACTCAGCCTTCCTACAATCTATCCCATCAGACAGTTGGGTACTCCAACAGGGCATCCCCTTCTTGCCTTGGCAGAACCAGTGGGTTCACCTTTTCAGGTTCTGGTTCTGACACAAAGCGTAAGACATGCAGAGTTCTCATCACAGAGACATCCCAACACCCTAAAACCAAGGCTGCTACAACAGTAGCACTATGATTTAAGCATTGACTGCTCACCTGTCACCTCCAAAGCAGAGGACACCCAAACTTGCATGCTGCCTGCACCAAAGGGGGTAGGGAGAGAAAAATTCAGAACTCCAGGCGTCACCCTCAAATGCAAAGAATATTCTAACACTGCAACAGTCAGCAAAAAGAATTCTCAGCAGAAGGTTCAGACGAACGAGATTCCAAGAGAATAATCATCATTTTGAGGCAGGTAAATCAGAGAGCACATTAGCAACCCTCATTACTCACCTCTCAAAAAAGCAGCCACCATCACGGGTGAAGCAAGGAGCAATCCTATCAATTTAAAGAAGATTCTTCAAAACACGACAAGACCATAAGATGGATCATCAAGGACATCAGGCAGTCACTCATGATGTTCAGGACTTTTCACATGGGTTCAAAGTGAGCTAGTTAGCTTAATCATTGAGACTGCATGTACCACACTTAGCCATTAAGACAAAAGGCAAGTTACTCTTGCTTGCAAATGTGATATAACAGACTCCAACTGCATTAGTGAAGAGCACTAAATGGGGGACATCCGACAATGAATGCCTGAGAATAAGTAACACTTACCATCACTCCATAGTAGAGAAGCCTGGCACCTGGCAGCCAGAACTCAGACTAGACACACACCATGGAGTATGCACACTACAGTGCCATGTTCCTGGAATGGAATGATTACAGCATTACACACACTTCGCACCCGATCAAGTCAAACCCTAAACTAAATTCAACTAGTTTTATTAATTTAAAAACGCTGCATTCCATTTGAAGCCTGACTTCAAAATTCAAGATGGACAACTTTTACCAAGAAATTAAGGCTGTAGTCTTATACCATTCGTTTGCAAATTTGACTCATTAAAATAGTTGTGGTATTGTGTAATAACTGATACTGCCAACGGCTAACTGCTAGAACAGGGGCTTTTCAGGAAGGAGGATCTCAAACCATATACCTAGTCAGATTTAAAGCAGTCTGCGCTAAACGCATGTGAACGAAGAGGAAGGCCATTTCATCTGGGGAAATTTAATCTCTAGAAGCAAAACTAGCTGTATGTATTTAAGTGCTTCAACGGAATGCAGATAGCTGCAGAAAGGGATGGTCATCTGAAATGGTGCCATGGACTGCCAGTATACCACACGCGTTTCTCCAAGTGTACCACGTGCTTCCGTGCCATTAAGCATGCTCCAGTCGATTTAAGCGTGGCAAGACGCTGGAAAAATGCACACATTCGTACCTTGGAAAGAAGGGCAGTCTGTAGACATGGCAACCTGGAAACAAGACAAAAAAAAATATATATGAACCACCGGAACGGACCCAATGAAAACAGCCAGTCATTTATAAGTTATGTTTCTCAAATCAGTTGAGAAGGTTGCAATCACAGTTGTTCAGTACAGGTCTGTGAAGGTTATCATCACTGAGAAACATTTTCAACTGAAAAGAAGCGACTGCGGAGTACAAAATAGTCGACATTAACACTTAAGAAAAAAAAAAAAACTTCCACGTCAACCTTAAATCGCCCCATGGTTGGGAAAAGGGAGCGTTCAACATCAAATAGATGAAATATGAACACGATATGCAAGTAGAATCACCAGGATGCAAACGGATTAATAACTCCCAAAGACTGCCCATGGTGTAAAGGGAGCAACTTGATATACACTCACTTTCATTTTAATCAAATGACTAAAATATGATTATTCAACAAAACTGCACGCGGTATGTGAAACAAGAAGACTAAGAACAAAAGCTCAGAAAGGGGAAAAAAAAGAGGGGAAAAAACTATACTAAATGGAAGACGAAAATGCACACTCACCTCTAACAGCAGCCAGAACAAAATGACCGATGCGCGTGCTTCTGCGCTCTTAAATTGCGTATTTTGCCCCGGAAGTAGATCCCTGCCGATTTTTTTTTTTATATATCATTCTCGCGCCGAAAAACGACCAAATATTAACGCTGGCCGTTTCATCGTTTTGTATTTTTTCCATTCTGCAAATCATAAAACAGAACCATATATGTTTTAACTTTTTTTTTATTAAGTAATAAAAAGGAAATGGTTCTGACGCTCGCCTCCGGCAAGCGCGCGCTGTCTAAAGAGAACGGTATTCCTACCATGGGACTGATTTAACTGTAGCAGTGATATCATTAATTCAGAATTGGACTTTTTGATGCTGTGGTGTAATTAAAATTTAACGCCACATAATTTGAATATGCTCCTGCAATATAAAAGTCTGAAGTCTAAAAACCCATAGACATGGAAGCCTAGATGCCTCGTGTCGCTGTTCCGCTTATGGCCGCTATGGAGCCAGGCTATAGACGAAGACATATTTTGGCCTTAATAAACGCATTTTCTTATGTAATGGCTCAATTTAGGTCCACTTTTCTTACAATAACATAGCCAAGCACTATGAAACGATGATTTGATTAGCAATAAAACCTACCATTTAATAGCAGTAAATCCGGATAGCCTAAAACTTGTCATGACAAATATTACATGAGCAGTTAATTTAAATTTTAATTATGATTACAATTTTTTTTGTAGTTATGAATCGTGTCAAGTTAAGCGTATTGACATTTTTGATGACGTGTTAAGTTTGATCAGTGGCAACAATTAACCTCAAATATACGAACTTTCATAATCTAATGGTCAGAATTCATTTGTAACATTCGGCGATCAAACACATGCAGTTTTGTCCTGACGCCATCTGTCTTACATCTTCCAATGGTATGTTTGTATGCACTCACAGTAAATTTTATGTCAACTGACTAAAGATTGGCCTGCTGAGTTTGATAGGCTATAATGGACAAATTGTTCTCAAGTGAAAAAAAAATCAGTGGGGCTTTGTCTTAATATCATCTATGCAAACTTTGGCGACGGTTCAACATGGTTTTATTAATATTTTTATTTTATAGGCTACTGTGACTTTCTCAAACTCCTGACTTCAAAATGAGTAAAACAACATTACAGACAAGAGGAACATAAATTATATACAATAAAGGTAACACAAAAACAAGGAAAACTGCAACAGCAAAAGATCAAGTATGGGAAGTGAAGCATTGATAAAAGGGAGGGATTTTAAGGTCTCCTTAATAAAGGAGATGGAGGGAGATTTTGGAGCTAAAACACCGAAAGTCCTCCCACCCATAGAAGACAAGCAAAATATTAAAAATAATATATACCAGACCTTGACATGCACCATATTTACAAGACATTCAATATTATTCACTGCACATGGGAGTGGTCATAATGTTTTGGCTTATATTTAATCCATTTATACACACTACACACGTCAAACAGAGATTCACTTTGTGCATTCTACAAATGAATTTCTTGCAACAGGCGCATATGGAAGATGTCTTCTGGTCCTTTGGAGGACACTCCTGGCATCGTTTCCGCTTTTCATGACCAGCTGCATCCTACAATGATAAATTTATTAATTCATGAATCTTCCTGAAATGCCCACAAATCTGTTCACATCAACATCTCACACTTACTGTAGGCGCTGGAGATAACTGTAGTTTGTGTTGTGCACCTGAAGTCTTCTGTTGAATCATTCTTGCAATGGATGGAGACACTGTGAATCTTGGTATACTCTTTCCCCTTTGCATGTGAGGGGACACAAGTGCCTTTCCCAGCTCTTCCAGAAACAATCTCCGTCTTTTACTGGAGTAACTTTTTTCCCAGTCTGGGTTTATTGCCATCCAGATCACAAAAGCATTGTGTGCGGATACATCCAGCATGTTATAAAAAACCACAAGGGGCCACAGTGTAGTATTTCGCTTGCAGCTATAGCAGGCCACCAACTTGCCAAAATTCTCTACCCCACTTTTTGTGGCATTATAATGCAGAAGGATCTCTGGTTTTTTGTCTTTTCTGTCACTGATCTGTCCATTTCGATGCAGTGTACTCATCAGAATCACATTTTTGCCCTTTCGTGGTACATATGACACCACAGTAGTATCGGATGTAAATGCAAACTCAGAGGACCTCTCTTCCCTACCCTTCATATCCAACAGCTTAGATGGCAGCCCTGGCTCGTTGTGTCTGACTGTGCCAACCATAGTCATCTGATGGTTGAGGAGTTCCTGTCCCAGGTTATATGATGTGAAAAAATGATCACAAGTGATGTTATGGCCTCTGAGGCCCCGTGTCATGTTCAACACTGCCTGCATTCCATGGGCTCTCTTTGAGATTCCATCCTTTGCCTTCTCGGTGTAGATCTGCATGTTCCATGCATAGGAGGAAGCAGCATCACAGGCAGTCCAGAATGTTATGCCGTGCTTTCTTGGTTTGGACGGCATGCGCTGTTTGAATGGGCAATGGCCTTTAAATCCAACTAGGCGTTCATCCACAGTCACATTGGATCCAGGATTATACATGAGTGGAAGCCGCTCAACCCACTGGTCCCACACAGGTCCCATTTTTGCCAACCCGCCCTTCTTTGGTCTGCCACGTTGCTTTTTTCCCTTTCCAGTTCCGACTGTTAATGACAATTTATTAAATTTACGGAATGACATTGTTGTTGGGAAAATAGGTCGTCCTGTCTTGGTGTCCCACAGACTTTTGGCTGACTCACCTTTTGATTTGTAGACACCTATGAGGATGAGTAACCCAAAATAGGCAAGCAATTCTGTTTTATCCACATCTTTCCACTTATTACCAAAAACACGCTTTCCCTCAAAATTGGTCATATTCAGAACCACATCCTGAATCGAGTTTGAAATAAATAGTTCGAATGCTGATTTTATGTCATCAACGCGGTTCACTGCAGTCTTTGTAGGCCCAGGTACCATCTGTAATTCAGGTTGTGCAGTCACTGGAGATGATGACCATTCAATCTGAGCTTCCCTGGACATGAATGATTTTCTTCCTCTCCGCTTGGGTTGTTGTGGGGCTTCTTGCTTGGAGAGATTCTTTTCTTGTCTTCTTGTCTTGAGAGATTTTCGAGGTCTGTGCTGTAGACTGAGTTCGTCTTCTGTATCACTCTCAAGTTCCATCTCCTCTTTATACTCCCATTCTGAATCATCTCCATCTTCCTCTTCACTACTTGACTCTGTCTCCTGCAATACTGGTTCCAAGGCTTGTTGTGGTGAAGTTATTACAACCATGTCGCCTGCTGGCTCTAAAAAGGAGTAGATGAGAATATGCAATGTAAGCCATGCAATGCATTACCATTTATCTATTTCGACAACCCCATTTCCAATTTGCATGCAAGATATTGTGAGAGTGTAAACTGGAAAGGACAGGAAAGCAGATGCTGTTAAAACAATGTCCAGTGAAAATGCAACAATGCATAAAAATGTCTGGTTTGTGTGCCTCTGTGTCTGTTTATGATGGAGATATTTATAAAATAGGAATCTGTCAACTAAGTTGGTGGTGTTGCCACAATGTGTCCTGATATATCATTTGCTTTTGCTCAGTTTAATCCCTACGGAATCCAATACAACAGAAGACTAATCTCTTTTGGTTACCAGTTCATGTTCACTTCTTTCCTCAGATCATTTTTGTTAAATTCTTCGCAAACATTCCAACCATGACTGAGTCCAATAGCAGGAACAAAAAGTGATGATTGACCTGGAGAGCGCATGCAAAGCTCATGCAAAAGCAGAAGTAGTAAACTTCAGCCTAAATTTTGTTACATACTACATAATCTTGAAAAAGAACAATCATTAAAATTGCAAAGCATGGTTCGCGTTTCCTGTGATTGAATAAAAATGTTTCATCTTAACTTATTCATGATCTCAACCCAGCTGACTGGTCATGGTCCTTAACTTGCGTGACATGTAATGTCTATTAATATCGCATATCATGCAGCTCTACAACAACCCTTAAATTGGAGTAAATTGAGACAGACTTCTCTTACAGATTAGGCATGGAAAATGAGAACCGCGCAAGTTTCTTTTGCATCAAGCGGCTAAATAGTTGTAGCATGACACGTTTAACTTCATTTGCCTTACTTGACATTGTATGTCCTGCAACGTGATCATTGCACATCATGATGACCGAGCAGAAACAATATATTGTGTATGCCCAACAACAGGGGTTAAATGGACTGACGATTTAAGTGCAAAAACACTTTGTAAAATGCCCACACTCATACCTTGGGAAGAAAGGCAGTCTGTAGGCATGGCTACCTGGAAGCAAAAGAAATAAAAAGAAATGTGAAGCACCAGAATGGCCCCCTTAAAGACAACCAAAGTCAATGCAGTCAGTTGAGAAGGTTGCACCATTGTTCAGTACAGGTCGGTCAGAGGTTATCACTGAGAAACAGATTTTAACCTCAAAAGTAGCGACTAGGGAGTAGGAAATCCTCTGTACTAATCCTCTGTATGACCGGCTTCTAATGGGTACTTCCAGCAGAATAACATGCCATGTGACAGATCCACCATATCTGAGTGTCTTTTTGAACATGGCAATAAGTCCACTGTACTCAAATGGCCTCCACAGTCATCAGATCTCAATCCAATATCACACCTATGGGATGTAGTGGAATGGGAGATTTGCATCATGAAGGTGCAACAGCAGACAAACTGCAGCAAATGCACATCGCCATCATGTCAACATGAACCGAAGTCTCTGATGAATGTTTCAAGCACCTTGTTGAATATAGGTTACAAAGATTAAAGGAGTTCTGAAGGCAAAGGGGGGTCCAACCAAGTACAAGTGAGGTGTACCTAATATAGTACCAGTGAATGTATATTTAAAAGATTAATATACATACATTACTATTTAGCCACTAGATGGCACCAGATAAAACAATGCTTCAAATCTACCCAAAAATTGAAACTTTCCCCAAATCAACTGGTTCTACCGTTTAAATCTTTCAGAAGCCCCATTTTTGCCATCACTAATTTAGGAACAGAAAAATTACATGACAGATGCAACAAAGTACTTCACACTCAACAGTACTTCAGTCTTTCACTTCACTACTTGCCTCTGTCTCCGGTAATACTGGCTCCAAGGCTTGTTGTGCGCAAGTTGTTTCGGTCATGCCACCTACTGGCTCTGAAAATGTGCAGATGAGAATGATGTGGCCCTTGTAAGGCACTTTGACTACCCACACCAAAACTGCTCATGAGATATTGTATGCAGAATATATTAGCATTACAGACTGGAGAGGACAGCAGATGCTGATTGAGCAATGTCTGAAGGACAGTTCATTACAATACAGCAGTTGCATTCTAACTAGCAGCAAAATGATCTGCATGCATCAAAATTGTCTAGTTGGACGCAGGTAAGAGTTGCAGAAACTGACGATGTAAAACAAGTACTCACTTGTACCTTGGTAAGAAGGGCAGTCTGTCAACACGGCTACCTGTAAACACAAGAAATAAAAGGAATGTGGATTCCTTGGAATGAACCCAATGACAGTCAAAGTTATTTGTAAATTTTAGGTTTCTCAAGTCAGACGAGAAGGCTGCATTCACAGAGATGGACCTTGTGAAAATACTATTTTTAATTTTTTCTTTTAGCTTGTATAGGTTTTACTGAGGCTTCTATGGGATTGATCCAATTAAAAAGACCAGTAGGATGTTGGGTTACATCTCCAGGTGTGTGGAGTTTAAGTCAAGGGAGGTAATGCTAAGATTAAACAAATTCCTTGCTAAGACCACACCTAGAATATTGTGTGCACGTTTGGTCACCATATCTTAAAAAGGACATTGCGGCCTTAGAAAAGGTGCAGCGTAGGGCTACAAGAATGATTCCTGG
>JAODKL010000063.1:672349-684709 GCA_026780765.1 Petrocephalus schoutedeni
ATATATATATATATATATATATATACACACACACACACACACACACATACATATATACATACATACATACATACATATATATATATATATATATATATATACACATACATACATACACGTGACATACACATATGTGAAACCCTGGATATCGATGAAAATCAACTCAATTTCGCTCTTTTAATCTAAAGATTTAAGTACTCAGCTCCATGTATCTAGAACATGATACACTTCTATTCGATTAGCCTGATTAATGATCTGGATAACATGGTTAATTCAAGAGGATAACCCCCTACACCCGTGATCATGTGGAAGTGTGGAGACAGAAGATTAACTTTTGTTTATAAAAAATACGGGAAATGATTTAGATTATGTAGCATATTTAACTGGGTTGTTGTTTCAGCATCGTAAGTTTTGCGGTGTGATTTGCAGGACTGAAGCAATGCAGGTGTACGCAGAACATCGAGCTACTACGAAAATGCAAACTTCAGAGACAAATCCCACACGATTTAAAAAATGTGCACATACATACATGTAGGCAGTACTCAAACTATGCCAAAGTACGCGTAACAAAACCATCAATATAAGTATACACCATTCTGCATGCATTCTTCCAACTAATATTGCACCCCGCGCGACAATCTCTCGTGGACATTCAAAAATCCAGTTTTGCTTCGGCCTCCAAGCGCGCGACGCTAATCCTTCCGCGTGCCGTCGCCGTGGCCTAACAGAATAAAAATGGATTCCTCCATAATGAGCGCACACTGCACATAAGTGCAAAAGCACATAAACAAAACATCTACGGAGGGGGGGGGGTGTAAAAAGGCACACAATCGGTCTGGATGTTAAAGGGAGGGGGAGATGCAAATCGGCCAAATGAACGCCGGCAGCGAAACAGAAACGGCGGCCGCGACGTTAGTTTATTTCTTTTAAATCCGTGCAAATTTTTAGTGTCGGCACACGTCCATCCGCGGCCAGATGCGAGTCGCGATTTCTTGATCGCACGCTCTTTGTTCACACCGCTGCACGCATTGCACTCCTCCGCCACTCACTCCCGCACAAACACGCACAAACTCACCCCCATATTGCTGTATTAAAGCGACCTTCTCCGCGCAACTAGATACAGAGCGTCTCCCAAATACCTGCTCTGTGTGTGGGACTTCTATATAAGAAACGTACACTGATTAAAAAAAGCACCAAGCTAGCCGACTAATGAGAATTAAATGTAGAAGTTAGCCAGCCGGCTAGATCGCTAAAAGATCGATATCACTAGTTCCGTATTTTTTTTTGTTTGGTCCTCCGATCTGGGTGGGGAGTGAGGATCTAAATTCCCTCTGATCTATTTTTCTCTCTTTCTCTGTCTCTCCTTTCTTTTTCTTTTTCCTTTCTGCCTCTGTGCAAAATTAACACGAGAGAAATGCCGTTTCCTCTTTCCCTCTACAGTCTTGGGGAAATTACGTCATGAGCTTTAGGGGTCAAGCCATATCTCTGCCTCCCCACGCTGCCGTTTGAAAGTGAGGAAACTGGATTTTCAGTTCATACAAAATAAAAAATGATACATACAAAGCCCACAAGCATGCGTGGTAAATGTATTTACTATGTAAATGTAAAAATATGGACACGTGATTCGAAACAAAAAACAACGACGAGCGATCAAACGAGAATACGAATGACTCGTTGAAATCGTTTAAATCTGTTGCCTAGCGCTGTTGTGTGCATATATGTGCATTTTCTATGATGCATGCTCCTGGCTGCGTTTTGCACAATGTTGCACGTTTATAAACTTCGTCCTTCTGACGCCATAATCAGCACTGGGTCATTTCACGAAAACAGAGACTGAAAACCCAAAAGTAATTGAAATGTTAAATTCTCAGTGCCACTTCAGTTGCGTTTATTGCAAAATGCTTATATTTTGATGCAGGTGTAATGTGGGTGGAGGTACACCCCGAATGGTGTCTGGTTTCCTTCTCACACGCATTTTAAATTATATTGCATAAACTGGCACGATTGCCCATGTTGTAATTTGCCGTTATGAGCGAAATAATAGTGAGGATATGGATTTATTGGTTCGACTCCCCCCCCCGTTGTATAACCTGAATGCGACCCTGTCGAGAATGGTGGCTGGATTGTACAGCTGCTCCCTTTTTCTGCGTGCGATGCCGCGCATATCCAGCAGGTGGCCCCATAATGTAATAATGCAAGTGCAGAAGCGAAGTTACATGAGACATTCCGCTCACCACAATGATTTTCCCTATACAGAACACAGACATTAGAATGTTAACATTAAAACATATCTAGACGATAACTGAAAGGTATATGGATGGTAAGATATATATAAGTCATACGTATAATAGAACGAGCAGACCACGTGAGTCGTTTACTCGCGTTACGAGCACGACAAGCGGGTGGAAGATGGATGGTGTGGATGAAATGTTCGCTCTATTCCACAAGGGCATAAAATGCTTAGAGTCAAGCATAAGATGCCACATGGGCAGCGATACAGTCCAGCTTTGGTCACTATTACGCTTTAAGCCAAACTAATTTCACCCGCATTTCCGTCTGCTGCTGTTCCCTTGATTATTTCCTGCAGGGTTTCTCTGGAAAAATACTTTGCTGCCCATGAGCTCTGGATGTTGGTTAGCATTCGTCCTCTGATGTGCCACCATCTCCCCATCCCCCACTCCAGCCTACAGACAACAGCCACCCCCTAACCCACACCCAGTTCTGCCTAGGGGGCAGATGGCCCCCCAGCGGCTCCTTCTTACGCCTTTTGTGTGCAGGTCATATGTCTTAAAGGGGGGGGGGGGCATCTGACGGCACCAGGGCTGGGGGGTGGGTAATTCCCTTTCAAACTAAGGCCTTGAGTGAATTTTCAGTGGTTATCTGTAAGTTGACGCATTCTGATATTAAATCCCATATATGGAAAAATACAAGTCGACTAAGGCATGTTGTGATGAAAGCTTTCTTTACGCACTGAAACCCAAGCATACAGTTTTTCTTATATGTAACATGGTTCCTCTGCAATTAGTCAGAGCCTATTCTAGTGTGTTTGTTTGTTTTTCATTGCTCTCCTGAAACTGCAATTTCAGACCTGGATGAGTCGCAACCCAGGAAGTTTTGCGTGCCCAGCGTCGCAGCCCACGGCCGCAGCTGAGAGCCGCTACAGTGAAGGTCGCGGTTGGCCATCCTCAACATAAACAAAGTTACGAAAGACAGGCGGAGGGTGTTGGGTACAAAGGGGGGAAAAAAAAACACAGAGACACACACGACCAACTGAGAGGAAACAGAGGAGCGATGTCAGGAGGAAATAGAGAGGAAGCAGCGGATGACTCAGAGACGCCGTGAAATAATAGGAAGAGTCTCGGTAGTAGACTGCAGGGAGCATGCACAAACAGGTTGCTCGGCGTGGAAGCAGCCGCGATCGGGCACTTCCTCCATAACGCACATAAGTGCGCATTCAGATCATTTGCCCTAGAATTAATTTATATGCACGCGCAGTTTCACCTCCTGCGCTGCCCCGAAGGACGCGCGCCGGGGAATCGCCACTATTATTATAACTTTAATAGTGGCGAGGGGGGGAACCGTCCAACGTGGGGGACCGGAAACTGGCCATAGCACCGCCATAGTATAGGATCTGTTAAAGCACGTTTTTTGAGGTGAGCGCCGATAGGGGGAACTACTTTCAACTGAGCGGCGAAGCCCTATATGTACTTATGATAGCAGGGTGTGATGAGGCTTGCCGGCACCCATAATTTACGCCGCCGACTTTATTGTGCCGTTATTAGGGAGTCTCTGGTCCGCGGGGGTCGCCGGGGATAATCTGCGCATTTAAACGTCGCAGTTTTTCCTGTTTTCTTTCCTATCAGCCGCTGCGAGATGCGCCGACTGTCCGGCACCGCCGAGCGTATCGATCCGGGGTCCGTTTTACAACAAAGGGACGCGATCTGTTAAATACCCGGCGTCGCATTCGCAGACCAGGAGGACAACTTCAACCCAAAGAATAAATAAAGAAATCTAACTCATAAAACAAGTTGCCGTCCGAGGAACAAAGGAGAGAGGAAAGGGGGAAAAGGTGATTTTTTTTTTCTTTCTCCATATTTTTGTTTCTCTGACAAAGCGGCATAAAAACCCCACGTCGGATTGTTGCTTCTCTTTTAGAGATGAGTTTCCTTCCATTTGTCGCGGCGGATCAGTGGGAATAAAGGACGGCTCTGGTAATATTTTAAAATAAGCGGGTGCATGCGGAGAGGTCATGGATTAGGGAGAGGAGGCGAGGAATTGATCCAGGGCCACTGTTTTCCATTTCTTTAGCCGGATAGCTTAGCATTCCGGTGACTACGTGCCAAAGCTGGACAAGTGTTCAGATTTGTACTGGATCATTTACATGCTGGCAATGCTTATCTGAGAGATGCCACGAATAATCCTTTTGTTATTCACTGGCTAAACTGCACCAATAACAAGCCAGAAAAAAAACAATGCACGTGTTTTATAATTTTAATCCTGCTACTCTTAATTGACTCAATAATGTATAGCATTAATATAGATTATTAACGCGGGGCTCCGTGCCTGAATTGTGGTTTTTATCACACGCCGGTACTTTTGCATGCACTGAAGGGGGGGGGGGGGACGTTTAGGGATGGGGAAATAGTCGAATAAAGTTTGATGGCGAGGTAATCTGCTAAAAATCCTAAATTGTACCCTGGGAGTGATTAGGAGTTCACTTCCCAGTTAGGTGTGTTAATCTTGCATTTGCAGAAGTTAAAATAAAATCGATAAGAAAGCCAAAGGTAACTTGAGCTTCACACAGCATACCCATTACTTATAGCCAAACAAAGGGTACTTAGGCTTTAATGATGGATACAATGACGACACTTGTGCCTCTGAGGAAATAATGAATATAACAAAAAGTTACAATTTTCGGCCGTGGAAAAAGACAGACGGACACAATCAGCTCACAGAAAGTTGCTTAGCCAGTATTCATTGATGGTTGTAGTTAATATGCCAAATGATTTTGGGTTTTTATGGTGGGGGATATGTTCTGTATTTACAGTGAAATCCCATCATGAATGGTTAAATTGGTATGCTGATAAGTGCTTAAGTGAAATGTGCAGGTTGAAGTTTGATGTATCTTTATTAAGTTTATTATTCTATTAACAAGTTCCTCTCCTTCCTAAAAAGTTATCAAGCTCTTTTTCAGAGTTTTTCCTGTCGACTGGCATTTCAAATTTCTCTGATTGTTTTGAAAAGAATAAATTGGACTCACAAGGAATTAGACATTTCAGTATCCAAATATCTCTAACTGTAAATAGCCTATCTTACAGTGTCTTCTGTACGAGGTGTTTCTTCTGAAATATTTCGAATAAAAAATCCTTTTGGGGGTTTAATCATCTCCATAATCATCTGGTATTCAAACAGCCAAAGGACATCAATGAGGAGGTGCTCTGAATTTTTAATGGGGGGGGGGGTTAATGTTTATGATGCATGTAATGCATGAGACCCTTGCTGCAGCTGACTGTGATATGGGGACAAATGCGAGTCATGCAGAGGTCATGCAGAGGTCACTCGCACTGCAAGCCGTGGCAGTCTTTGCTGGCGAGTGTTAGCGCTGGAGGCCGCTAACAGCGATGTGGTGTGTGTGTGTGTGTGTGTCGCCAGGGCACCATGGAGCGCCCGGGGTCCGGCGTGCTCTCCAGAAGCCGAGCCAAGACGGCCAGTGGCAATGGCAGCGGTCAGCAGTCGGAGGAGGACAGCAGCGATGAGGACCAGACACACGGTACGCAGCCTCGCGTGCTGGCATATATCACAGTGCGCTGACCCCACAGCCTGCCTCGTGACCTGCTGTTGCTAAGGGAGACTGTTGCAGGGTCACGATCCTTAAGAAGGAAATTTCAGCTAAATTGGTGCAATATAACAATCTTTAGTTTGCCACTGGAAGCCAGCCTATATATACCTTAAACCTGAGTAAGACTATGTATTTACATGCATCTTTTTCCACTTCTGTGCTGCTGCTAATTTCACAGATTTTTATAGCCAACTTATTTACTTGTTTGTTTTGGATGAGAACCTTGCAGCCAGCTGGATTATGATGCTGGGACTTTATTGAGCTTAGAACTCATAACAAACGCGTCCGTTTGACCGGCAATCAGTCCGTCCTCTCCGTCACGGCATCAAACAAGGGTGTATCTCAAGAGAATCTGCTCTGTAAGAGAATCTCAAGAGAAGTTATGCAACCTAGAAGGAAATCGCTGAAAGGGACTGAGATCGGATTGGATGCATGTCATCGCTGTAAACATCTCAGATGCTCCTGCGATGGTCTCTCTCTAGCTCTCCCTTTCTGTGATGGCGGGAGGTATCTGATGTCACTCGGCGTTTATGCAGGATTTCACAGCGTCTTATCTCATTTTCCCGCTCTGCTTCATGGCTGAAGCGTGTTATTCGCGGGACAGGGCTGGCGAGCGAGAGCCCCCTCACCGCAGAGACCGTGAATCACGATGCGTCATGTGTGAAAATGCAGAACCGCAGAGTTGTAGCATCCGGGGGTGCTGTTGAGCACTGTTGAGTCCATACCAAACACTCAGCAGCATTTTGCCAAGTCTGCTCTGATTGGTCAGCTTTCCCTACGCAATCCACTCCATCTTGCAGTCTGCGGGGCACTTCCTTGCAGGTAGGCTGCCAACAGGGATTGTGTTGCGAGGTGACCTCACCATGTCACGGAAGTAAGGGCTGGAATTCCAGCAAGGCGTCTCAGGCAGATTAGAGAAGAGTGGTTTCTATGGTGAGAGCTACTACCTTTGGCAGGTACTTACAAAGGTCTTCAGACTTTGCAGACTGTTTACATACACATAAAGCTATATAACACACTAAAGGAAAGGGGAAAAGCGTAATGGGACCCTTTACTCACCTGCGTAACCATCTCCAGCCCGATTCGGCCACCCATTGTCTTAATTTGGGTTAATCGGTGCGAGTAAGCCGGGCAGGAAACTTAGTTAGGCATTAACATCTGCTTCAACCCTTACAGACAGCATGATCCGAGTCGGTGGAAACTACCAAGCCCAGATCCCTGAGTACAAACCTGGTAAGGATGGATGGACAGGTAACTGGGTTAGAAGGAGGGAGGCTGGGGGGGGGGGGTGGATGGCATGGGGGCGGGTTCTATTAGATGAAATTGGGGGGAAAGATGCATGTTGGACTTCTCAGGACCTTTGGCTAACTTAACGTGCTAATTCAGTGGGTCTCATGTCAGACAGCATGTGAGAGTTTGTGCGCATGTGGCCGTCTGCGTGCCCCCGACGACGAGAGCGCGTGTTCGCGGAGGCCTGATGCGGCGTATCCTTGTCCCTGCAGACAGCCCGGCTCGCTATGCCGAGAATGACCAGCGGGGGGTGCTGGTGTGGTCCCCCAGCCACCTGGTGTCAGAGACCCAGCGTAAGAATCGCCGTGTGCTAGTCAGTATGGTGTGGAGAGAAGAGGCAGACAGGCAGGCTGTTCTAACACCCCGTCCCTTCTCCCTTAGTGGATGAATACATCCTGATGGCTAAAGAGAAGCATGGATACAACATCGAGCAGGTAAACATTCTTCACCAGCCATTTTCAACGAGGCGAAATCTGAGGTAGTGCTAGATATTCTAATAAAATGCCAGTCTTAAACACCATACATGGAGTTTTGTGACCATTTGTTATTGTTCTCATGGAATATTTAAATTTTCATTCTTGGGGCGTCTCATTTTGTTCTTTAGTATTACTTTAGCAACAACGTGGAATAGAATAGAGTAACCGTGTTTATACTTTTATTTGCTGCTGTGGTATTAATTCTAGGACCAATCAGAGGTGGACAGTTCAGGTTCACAAAGTACAAATCCAGACCACGGTTGTCTTTCAACCAACCAGTTGAATGCTCTGTGGCTGTCTCAGCTCAACTGGTTGGTTGAAAGAAACTCTTGGTCCTGATTTGTACTTTGTGAAGCCGAAAGTTCCACCTCCTGACCCAGTAATATAATAACCTTGAGCAGGTGAGATGAGTGATACAGGGCTGGATGAAGGTCGTGGTGAATCTTCTGCAAGCATCTTTGTTTTGGTCTGTAAATTAGGAGAAACTTCCCTGATCTTGTCGTGCCCCCCACCCCCCAGGCCTTGGGCATGTTGCTGTGGCACAAGCATGACGTGGAGAAGTCCCTGGCCGACCTGGCCAACTTCACACCCTCGCCGGAGGACTGGACGGTGGAGGACAAAGTGCTGTTTGAACAGGCCTTCAGTTTTCACGGCAAGACCTTCCACCGCATCCAGCAGATGGTGAGGGGGTGTGGCACAGCGGTGCTGTGATTGGACACAATCCCTGTTCCTATTGATTCTAACCACCAATCAAGGCAAAGGGGTGGGGTGACTGAAAGTGTGCTCCGTAATGTCCCTATCCCAGCTCCCGGATAAGCTCATCTCCAGCCTGGTGAAGTATTACTACTCGTGGAAGAAAACTCGAACCCGCACTAGCGTCATGGACCGACAGGCTCGCCGACTGGTCAGCAAGAAGGAGAAAGATGACAGGTGAGGATAGGATGAGGGCTTCATAGCCACTTCATAGCAGCTTCCGGAATTTTCTGGAATTCTGGGGGGGGGGGAAAGACATTACCACTAAACATTTTTAAAAAATACAAAACGGTGCACGTCCGTTTTAAAGTAGGCTTTTCTGGCACGTCGTTCTCGCTTCATAACGTTTAAATATTTTATTCGCCATGTACTAATAAATCCAGCATTTGCTCGGCATTTTTCGATGGCTACTGTAATGCCTTTCGCCCTCCCGTTTAGCAGCAACGAGGCTGAGGAGGGCGCCGATGGAGGGACCGAGAGCGACTTGGAGGTGGAGGTGAAGAAAGAGGTGAGGAATAGAGCTTAAGCGTAGCTGGCAGGCTGTTCCGTGCATTTCAGATACTTACAGCTGGACATCGTAACAGTTCCAGTAGAGACCAGTAGTGGTCACTGTTGGGTGGGATTTAGGGCATTAGAAGTTACCGTGTTAGCTTTTGGCTGCACCCTACAGATTAATTGGCTGTACAGTTGCCTGGGTAATACTTTATATTTTGGATATAGGTGTGTAAGGTGATTTCTCTGCCCTTGTTCCACAGGCGGAAAAACCGGCTACAGGGAATAAGGTTGGAGGTGGGGACAGGGCTGCAGCCAGCCGTCCTGGCCCGCTACGAAAAGAAAGCCAGATCTCACAGTATCGACACCACCCTCTACGAGCCCGCCGGCGCCCCCCCAAGGGCATGCATCTCATGCAGGAGGACATCACTGCCTTCTCGGCCTCCCCGGATGCGGGGGCCTTGTCTCTCAAGCAGCTGGATGGCAAGCTGGTGTCGCTGAAGAGACGGGTAATGTTTAGGGCAAGTAGCTCGACTAAGGGTTAGAGCATGAGACTTAATTGTTAAATTAACACTCTGTTGAAAAGCAGTACAGTAGATCAGTAATGTGTACAATTAATGCCCTCTAAAGCCTCCATCATTTCAGGTCTAACTCTCCAGCACTGCCTGTGGTTGTTATATACATACTTGACAGCTAGGGCGGGGCTATGTCCCTCAAGTACAGTGACTGGACTTTTTAACGTGATCGTTAAATCCTGTTTTCCTTATTCAGAAACGATTCTTCATAGGAGGAAAATGCATCTTTAATCATCCCTAGGCTAAGCTCTGCCTCTTCTACAGATAGACCTTTTCATACGAAGCTCTGAACTTTTCGTGGTCCTCCAACAGGTCCAGAGCATCAAGCAGACGAACAGTGGCCTGAGGCTCAGCCTGGACGGAGGGATTGATACCATGAAGCCTACAGAGGTGTGTGTGTGTGTGTTTGTGTGTGAATAATACTGGATATAAGATAAGATGCTATGACCAGCAGAGGTGAATCTAAGGTTGTTTCTTTAAGGTAGGGGCCTAAGAGGGGCCATAATTCATACGGAGGGGGCAACTTTATCATTAGCCAATAATGTTTTGAATCAATGAGTGATGGGGAGGGGGCACTGCAGGGGCCAATCAGCTTTCAATATACACATATACACATGTTGCACAGGCTCACTCATGCTTGTCCATCTCTCTGCAGTCTGTCCCCAAGTACAACTCCCGCTGGACCACGGAGGAGCAACTTCTGGCTGTCCAAGGTGAGGATGGAGTCTGCGGGGGGGGGGGGGGCTGTATGGGATTGGTTGAGAGGTGACCAATCGGGACACGGCCCTGTCTGTCGCCCTCAGCCATCAGGCGCTACGGGAAAGACCTGGCAGCCATCGCGGAGGTGATCGGGAACAAGACCGTCCCCCAGGTCAGCTCCTTCTTCATCAGCTACCGACGGCGCTTCAACCTGGAGGAGGTGCTACGGGAGTGGCAGGCGGAGCAGGAGGTGCACCCCGGTGTGCCCGGCGACTCCAAGGGGGCGGCCGAGGCCGGGAGAGGCTTCTCAGGGGGCAACGGCAGCACAGAGGAGGATGAGGTGAGCGGAGAGGAGGTGCAGTGGAGGAGTGGTTGGGGCAGGAGGAGTTTAGAAGACGGGAACACTAGAGAGGAGGTGAGGTGTGGAGGACCTGGACCTCCGGACCTCCGGCCACTGCGTTCAGCGTGACCCAGTGAGATTTCCTCCCCATCCAGGTCCAGATCACTGCGGAATTCTCTCCAGCTAGTAACAGGACACCGGCTCCCATCGTGGCCGACAACACCGGCCTAAACCAAAGCACGCCTTCTCTATCGCAGCCTCCCCCGCTGCTGCGCCCTGCCCCGCTTTCCGCCCCCCCAAGCCTCCTCCGCCAGCCCCCGCCCCTGCAGACCCGCCCACATCAGCTGCGGACCCCTCACAATCACCCGCCGCCACCTCTGATCCGGCCCGCCATGGCTGCCGCCCGCCACCAGGGGGGGCTCCGCAGCACCCAGGGCGCCCTCTCCAGTTCCAAGTCTCCGTCATTGTCCTCCTCAGCTGACCAGCTGCCACCGTCACTGGTGGGGGTGAAGATAGAATCGCCACAGGCTAACTGAGGGTGCAGCCCGGTGAAGGAGGGAGCACAGGGGGTCTCGAAACAAGGCTCAGCATGTCGTGAAGAACGACTTGTTCAACCGGACACCTGAAATAACCTTCTCTCTCTCTCTCCGCCATGTAGATTTTTCCCTTCGAACTGCACAAAACCAACATCCAACCTCAACCCCATCGTTAGAAGAACCCTCTGCCTCTCAGACTTAAACAGCTGTTGCCTCTCAACCTGCTACTGTGACAGAAGTGCCCTACAGGCTCAGCTGACAGTAAACCAAATCTCACGGTGCCCATTTTGAAACCAAACAGTCTTACCATACCCACCCCCAGACTATCCAACCAAAAAACCATATACACTGGAATGTTGTGGCTGATGTACCATGACAAAGGCTTTACTTGATTGGTCCCTGGCAGAGCTGCCCAGAAGTTCGGATTGGCCGAATACAGAACCGGTATCCATGGAAACACAGCATTCGTTTGTGCGATATCGATCCCAAGAGTCGTCAATTACAAGAGCCATGTAGGACTAGCAAGTTGAAATGATAGTGGTAGTTAACCCATATCTAAGGGCTTTCTGGCTTAGTAAACGGGAGGACTGTGTGTGATCATTCTGACCCATTCGCTTGGCTTAACTAGTCCAGTTACGAGTTAGTTCTCATCCTCTTTTCTAGTAAACAGCATAAACACTAAACACACTGCTATACACTTATTTCTAGACAGGGGGGGCAAAAAAAATGCAGGCATCAGTGTTCCACAAAATTTGGGAAAAAATATTTTTATATTATGCCATGTATGTATAAACCAGCGAATGCAGTCCTCCGTCCGACATGCAAGTTTGAGACCCGTTTCTAACCTTTTTGTCTAGAGTAGAACCAAAACACTAAAGGATGAAATTTGACCCGGACTAAATGAAACTAAATATGTAGACATTACGAAACACTCACCGAAGCAGCCGCGCAAGTGTAGGAAGGCGTCTACTCTGCTGTAAACAGGTGCAGGATCCATTTTCGTTGTATGTGGGCTTGTGGTTTTGTTAGAACCTTATTTAAAATAAAATGCTGCATCTTGTACCATTGTTACATTATGTTTCATTATTCTAAATTCAGTTAAACAAGGTGAGACTGAAGGACATCACCCTCCTCCCAACACACACCCATAAAACTTTAACAGGAGTGTGACCCCATTCCAGTTAATTTTTTTTTTTTTTTTTTTAAACAGTTTTACCCAAAGCGACGTATAACTGAGGAAGCAGGGTCAGCTAGTCCCTGGAGCAGGGGTCTCCAACTCCAACCCTGGAGAGCTACTACCCAGGAGGTTTTCTGTCCTACCTGGCTTCTGATGAGCCACAGCTGTTCCTGGGATTTACCT
>JAODKL010000063.1:697368-712720 GCA_026780765.1 Petrocephalus schoutedeni
CAAGTTTCACAAAAAGTTCAATTTTTTCAAAGTTTCACTTTTTCCACTTCGGAAGCAGATTTGTGCCTGACATCGCTGCCTTCCTTTAGAGCTCCGTAAATATCCGGCTTGGGGGAGGGCACTAGTCGACAGAGGCCCTTACCTCCACTGGCGTACTCCATTACGAGGTACAGCGTCTTCTCAGTCTCGATCACTTCGAATAACTTCACTAGGGAGGGAGAGACGATTCACTGTCACTACTTGACAATATTCACGGCAGGATGACCTCGTGCAGACACACGGCTGCCTGGCTGCCAGCTTGTCAGACTGACTGATTGACTTCCCTCTATTGTTTACAGAAAGCAGCTCGCACCAACTGGCCCCCGCAATGCAGGTGTTCTTAGAAATGCAAAGCCATAATTTCCCCCAGCAACCCAACATTCAGGTTCCTCCTGTCTGCTTCACGAGAAACTGCTTCTGGTGCGAGCTTAACCGGCACTCAGCGGGAAAGCGGGAATTACAGGCTGGGCCGCGTGGCGCTTTCCGACTCACCGATGTTAGGGTGATTCAACAGCTTCATGATCCTGACTTCACGGAAGAGCTGCGGGATGGACAGACAGAAGGGGGGGGGGGGGGGGTCATAGGGAGGAAGACAACTCAATACCACCCCCAGCCTCAAGCGGCAGCACAGCAGTCATGTGATAGTGTGCCATATCTTTACAACAAGTGTCTACTTGACAAACACACCTCTTCAGGTCGTCTCTACGACCAGACAACAACAACACAGTTTTATTAGTTTTCTATTGCTTTTGTGGTCTGGCGGAGCGACGTTTATAAATTTGACCAAATCAAGGTAGTACAGATGGATAAATCTAAACAAGACTAAACATCACTCACCTTCTGCAGACTAGATGAATTCATCTGAGTCTTGTCTATGATTTTCACAGCCACCTAAAGTCAGGGGACACAGGGGTTCTTAAACTGGGTGATGCTTACGGCACTGAAGGAACCAGATAAGGGGGTGTAAAAAAAAAAAAAAAAAAAAACAAAAAAAAAAAAATCAGACATGTACACCCAAAAACGGATTGCAGAAGCGAAACATTAATCCGCAATGACATAAACCCACAAAGAAACCGCTGGCCAGCAATATAAGCCAGGGATAGCAGTGACTAACAGCCAAACCGAGTGTCTGATGAACGGCCTGACTCGGTCTATGATGTAACAGGAGCTCGAACCACCAAAACCTAATTCACACATACAGCCAAACAACCCCTGCCACCTCACCCACTCTTACATCATCTACCTGTTATTTCAACCACCCCCCTGCCTCTGCACACCCCCTGGAAGATCACATCACACTGAGATGTGTTCTCAGTGTCACACAGTAAGCTAGCCACAAACACCCATCACAATGCAGTCACGGTGCACCGAAGCTCATTATACTTAAATTACCAATTGAGACCATTTATATACCTGTCACCACATATTAACAACAATATTTTCCAAACCAGGCCAGGAAAGCAACCAACTGCCCAATGAAATGCCAAATGTACTGTCAGATATGGTTCAGAAGATAATTATTTCTGATTGATTCATGGGATCCAGTTACAAACCGATTGGGTAAAATGACTCAGAGGTCAGGGGTCACTGCCAGTCAATAGGAAAACAGCAGCTAAATGCCAGCTGCATATCACAACAATAGAAAGCTACATTTCTTCTGCGACAATAAAAACCCGTTAACAAAATACGGTCCAAAAATATGGTCCCCACACTGCCCAGCGCGACCCCTTACCCTCACGAAGCCCTGCCTCACACCATAAACACGAGTCTAGTCTTACGTTAGGAACGCATGCCATCACGGACCACAGGCACAATACCATCACCATCACCCAACACGGCAGCCTGGCAACACGGGCACATCAAGACCCGGTTAATCGCACGGAAAGCGACCAGACTACCACGCTGCCCGCATTGGAAATGACAGGAGGGCATTTCAGAGAAAGAGTAATTTAAAAGAAAAATCGGCAGAACCGTCTCCTAAGACTAAGAAAGAAGTATATGGGAAACCATGAGGTCATAGGTTCGCATCCCCGACACAAATGGAAAAACATGATCTTAATACCCTGGGGAACATTTCTGCCTTATATTCAACCCACTGATCAAAGTAAAGTAAAATATACATATTTTTTTGTTTGGTTTTTTCATTTCGTTTATTTTTTTCATACCATATACGACCCAAAAACAAAAGTAAAATCTTTACTTTGATGACTGGGTTGAATATAAGGCAGAAGTAAAAGATAGGCTTATATATGACTCCATGGGAATCAGAAAACCATCACATATATACAGCTGACAATGGGGAAGTGCAATTCGACATTTCCTGGCGTCCCCGCGGCTGGGCCTCACCTCCTTCCCGGTGAGCACATGCCGTGCCAGCTTGACCTTGGCGAAGTTGCCCTTGCCGATGGTCTTCAGCAGCCGGTAGTGCCCGATGTGCGGCTGCTCGTCGGCGACAGCGATGGAAGTCCGACAGCGCTGCATACTGGGACGCCCCCCCACCTTGGACTCCGCCTGCGACTGCAAGGAAGCGATGGGGAGAGGGGTCAACCTTCTCAGAGGTGCGATTTCCGTCGACGGCGACTCGAAAAAGCTAAGCACGAATCTAACTAGAATAAAAGGAGGTCAGAAGAAGCCCGCTGCAGAATATGATCAGGTCAGGTTAAAGATAAAAAGCCACACGAGTATCTGAAGCTTAAACACGCAGGGGAAGTGAGACTTCAGAGCTTGAACAGGCCACAAGGACCTTTCGCGGTCGGCTTTGAAGTTGTGACTTGAGCGTGGGATTCCTCTCCAGGGGTCAAAGGTTAGGGAAACCATAACATATGGACTGCGCAGTGACATCACCATCCCCCGCACGCCCATCTAAGCTGGGCTTGTACCAAATTGATTCACTCGACAATTGAAACTTAAAGGGAATCGAAAGTGAAGACCCTGCTTATTATTGAAAGAAAAGAGTCGTGAAAATAAGGACAAAAAAAAAAAAAAAAACAACAGAGCTGCACACACTTTTCACAGATCCCTGTCGTCGGGAAGGAAAATCTCATTCCGCCTGTCTGTTATCGCTGCGAAGTGCGACTGACTCACTCGCCCGCGACGGTGGCGGATCTCTTGGAAAGGCGGTGTGTGGGATTCGGACGCCTGTGCTCTCGCCCGCTTCGCCGGGGCGAGGACTAAAAGGAGAGCGGAGGAAACGGAACGTCCCGAAAGCACAGACACGCGGCCAGAAATAAAAGACGATGGGCGGTGGCGTTTAAAACATCGGCGAAATACGCGGCCGAAATCCGGAGCCCCGTTGAAACCCAAACCCCTTCACAGACACGCGATCGCTTAAAGTTACACGGGCTCTACTGGAGCCCTGTCCGTTTGAAATGCACTTTGTCTGCAGCAGATGCGTGGGTCTTTGACACACCAGTAACCATGGAGACCATAAAATGCACACAGGAATAACATATACGTTCCTCCAGACCCTGAGAAAAATATGCATGCCACATTAAGCTCAGCCCTATAGCACCTTAACAACGACGTATAAACAGATGACCCGGAACCACTGATCCGGGCAACTTGGCCCTGTGGGCTTACCCCCCCCCCCCCCCCAAAGCATTTTTAGAACATGTTAAGAACATAAAAGCAGTCTTTCCAGATGTTCCTGTGGGAAAAACTAACAAGGTGAGATCGGAGAGCAGGGTGACCTTTTACCAGCCCTATAATTAGGTCACATGTCATCCTCTCCTAAGTCGTGACACCGTGGTAGGCGTAAACAGCAGGCATGGATGCCACCTAAGGCTTTTCCAGGGAAACCGAGCTGCCGACATCGAAAAGAAAGCAAGGAAATGCTCATCTGAACCGGCAAGACATGCCGAACGGGACGGCCATTCGTGTGGCCAAAAATGGCCCCCATGGAGGCCATATTTAAAACGTAGGACGCCGTCACATGAGAAACGGCCGGATCGTTACTCCCTCTTCAAACTCCCCCGACTGGATGTGTCCGGTCAGTGAGAACACGACGTCGATGCTGCTCAAACAAGCGTGACCAGCGTGCAAGAGCATAGTTACACGCCATTTTCAATTTTTAAATATGTAAAACTTACCTCTACGGGCCCCTAATGCTGACCTCACGCTTCCCCAGGGGGGCACGAGAATGTTCGTGATTAATAAAGAATGGGAGGCACAAAGGAAAGGCCCCGCCATTGGGATTTTTACTGCCATATGAAGCAGTTTTTTTTTTTTTCCTAAACCATGCAATTTGCTCTGCAAGCCACTAACCAGCCATCACCATGACTACAGGGGAAGAAGGAAGAAGACGGAAGAAGACGGAAAAAAAAAAAAAACCAAAAAGAAGTAAGAACTGCCCAGTAAATGTAAGTGTGACATGTGGCCAAACTGCGCCCTGCATGTGCACTCTGGAGCAGATGCGAATCAGCGTTTATCGGGAAACGCCCGCTGGGGGGGGGGGCACAGCTGGCACCCTCGGCCCACGGGGAGTCCCGCCCTGCAGCTGCCACGTGCAGCCTCTCGTATGCGGGGGCCCTGTAGCCAAGCGGCGATGTCAAGCACGTGCACCCCATCTTCTCCGAGGCCACTTCCTTCCTCCTCCACTCCCACGCACGCGTTCTTCTGCATGACATGAAGCAGCCGCTTGCCGACGCTTCCCCAGGGGCCAGAAAAACTCCTCCGCAGAGCCACCGTGAGGCTTCCTGTAAGGTGTGGCGACATTCTGATGTCGCACAGGAAGAAGACCGAGGCAAACGGCACCACCAGGGAGCGAAGTGCGGGTTAAAAACACTGCAAAATGCTTCACAGACAGGCCCTCAACAATCCGGCTCTTAAGGGCCTCAGCTAGTCACACCTTTGCCATTTTCGCTCGCCTACCTCCTCCCACACCCCCCGCCCCCGGGGCAGTCACAGAAGCGTACAGGGAAGTTTGGGTAATGTGAGGAAGTTTCGTAACTGAGCCATGGTGACGGCACACGGGAGCGCGAGACGCTGGCGGAACGAGTCTGGCTTCGTCCAGGGGAGCGGCCAAGCGCGGGACCGATCCGCCGTGGCAAGTGCCGACATGCCGGCTGCTTGAGGGAAGCAAGAACCCTGAACGCCCCAACATCGTGGGGGCGACAAAAGCGCCGGTCCCCAAACATCAGAGTCCCTTCCCGAAGCAACTTTCCAGAGAGACCTGCAGCGTGGGCCCACGTGACCAAAACCTTGCACCTACAGAGGAGAACACGGAGTTCTCCAGAGACAGGCTCAGAAGCGACCCGGTTCAGGCAGAAACCCGAGCCGCCTCCGAAACCGTGCGGCGTAACCCGAGCAGTGCTGTAACTTCGACTCGGCAGAGGTGCATGTGCTGTTTTTCTTGTTTTGTTAGCAGAAGATTAACAGAAGGTCAGATCCCCTCCTATCTCGGCATCTGTGCCCTTCTTCCAGCCTCACCTGCACAATTCTTGTGCGGATCATTCACTATGACACTAGCGTGCAAGGTGGACCACCGGTGGCATGTAAGCTGCTGCCTTTGTACGTGCTCAGACAGACACGCCGGCATTAAAACGGGATGACGAAGGACCCGGGGGATGGATAACCTTCACGCACAACGACAGCAGTTCCTTCTGACATTATAGCTACCATTCACAACATAGGGATCTAGTCTCAAATCAAGTGGCCGAACAAGCATTGAGCCATGAACCAGACGTTTTTTTAGCAGGCATATACCACCGGCAGCCGAACTAAAAGGTATGTGGAAGGCTGTCAGTTCGAATCCCAGTAGCAACAGAGTGATCTCGCCATTGCAACTTTAGCAAGGCCCTCAACCACCAATCGTCCAGGAATTGTCTGACCCTGCTTTCTCAAAAAGAAAAGGCGTCTGCTAAATAAATAAAATGTAAAGCTTAAGGTAAATTACTGCAACACATTGCAGCTGAATTACTCCCATGGCCACCCACACCCCCAGACCTTTTTCAGACAGCCCGGCTGAATCGCAAAAACATCTGGCTGGCATCTGATGAAAGTCAGAGGGAGATACTGGGTCTGTAATCAGAGATGCGGCACTTATCTGCTAGGACCTTTTCGGCACCGCCTCTCCAGGTGAGGGTGGCTTGCTGCTGCTTCTGCATGCGATTACAGCATTACACACCAAGGGATGGGTATGACACACAGCCAAAGTGGGACTGTCCCACCTCACCGCGCTACTCAGCAGCCCCACAGGAATGTGGAAAGTTCTCTCCCAGAATACCGTGGCTAAACTTCTTGGGCTTCAGAACCTGTCCTGAATGTTCTTTACGGCAATTCCACTAGATTCATACGATTTAAGAGCTTCATCACATGACCTTCAGACCATGATGCCTTGGCCTTTCCCCGAAACTGAAAGCCAACAGCTCCTGACGTCAGCTGCCGAGGTTAACAGCACCGCATAAAACGGAAAAACACTCGAGTCGCCGGCAGCTCTTTGCTAGCTCACTTTCATGTCATAAGGGTTTCTTAACCCAATCCTCGGGGACCCCCAGACGGTCCACATTTTCGTTCCCTCCCAGCTCCCAGCTAATCAAGAACTCTGAATATCTGGTATAGGCATTTAGGAAGCGAGGAGGAATCAAAAATGTGGACTGTCTGTGGCTCCCTGTAGTATGGAGCAAGAAACAAAGTAGACCAATTTCCATTGGGATGACAGAAGCAGGATAACACTGGGGAGGGGAAAGGCAATGTCAGAGGACAGCCTTAAACATGCACATGACCGCTCAGTGACTGCAGACAAGAGGGCCTGACCCATCTCCAACCCATATCTGCCACACAGACGTGCATCCCGTCCTTTGCTTCCCCTCGGGCACCTCGGCCTTGGCAGAGGGAGGAATGAGCACCTGGGACCATGTTAAACCTATTTATGGGATAATTTTACCATTAAGGATGCGTACTCATAAACCCAAGGAGGCCGGACAGGTCCTGCTGCGAAATCTTCTGTAAAGGTCTGGAAACTTAAGCAGAATTGCTCCGGTAAAGCATCCAACTGTGTGCAGGATCCACCTGTAACTATAATATAGGCTATTAAACAGCGAGGTCTCCACATGGGACAACCCACTCCAAAAGCTTTTCAGGTTCCTGGAAAGGTCCCTCGGCCCCCTAACCATCTCAAGAAGTCTCCACCGGGCACATGGAGCAGCCTGGTGGCTACGGCGTACAAAATCACAAACGCACACACATTGGTTTGCAATGCCAATGCCAACACCACATTGAGATTAGAAAAACAAGCAATGCAATAACAGCTTAGGAAGTTCAGCCGAGTGTCATTCTTTAACATCTTGCTCCGGCTGAGGATTCAGTGGCTTGGATCGTCTAGCCGTGCACCATTGGTAACCACAGCCGAACAGACAGCGACAGGCCCCACATGGAAAGGCTCCAACCATAAGTGAGACGACGAGTACGGCTATGAACTGGCAGCATGTGCTGGGCCGTTGGCAGCCCAGGTCCATCATCTCAAGGTTAGGAAGCCGGAGGTTTTGTGGCCCATATCACCTTTAAAGCTCCAGCGAGCTCCGCTGCCGAGGAACACCAGCCTGGCCTAATTCTGCGATCTAGTTTGTGCCAAAGACGGTCCAGCGGGGCATTGATCCCATCTCAGGGACAAACTGTTTCCAAGGTATTTTGGGGGCCAAGCTTAGTGACACTACAAGTCTGGACACCCTGTACACCTCTTAATGGCCACTTCGTCTCCAGACAGTCTGACATTGTCAACCCCAAGCCAGTCAAAGGTGAGCAGTTGAGAGGCGTGTGGCTCATTGGGTTTGGCCTTGATGCCTGTGACCGGAAGGTCACCAGTTCAAATCCTGCTCTCGCCAAAGTAGCCACATCTCTGTTAGTCCCTTGAGCATGGCCCAAAAAATGCTCCAAATTTCACTCTCACCTCTATGCCCGTATTTATTTATTTTTTTTAAAGAATGGGATGTGAAAACATCCCAACAATCCCCTTCTCAAACAATAGGCAAATAAAGTCTAATTTCCCCTGTCAACTGCAAGTCAGACATCAACAATTATTAACCAGACTTATCACACTCCCCTAATACTGCCTCACTGACTCAACGCCCAACATTTCACATTAACTCAACCGCTTTGACATCAACAACAGCTTGTAATAAAATTTAGCAGTAAGGAGTTCAGCATCATACATAGAAAAAGGTTAAGGAACAATCACACATGCAAAAAGTATAAGGAACATGTTTTACATTCATTATGGCGAGTAACCTGTGGACTTTCAGATGCCAGGTCTGTGCCCATTCCCCACTCACCAGACAGCGCAGAATGATACCGGGTTGATGTTTCCCTAATGTTCACATCATGACCCAGCCTCTTAAACCACAAGATCCCGCTATGGCCGGTGAAATTAACTTTGTGCTATACGGCTCTGTACGAGTATAACACGCAATCCGGTCAGTTACAGGGCTCAAACCACCAGAAGCCATAAACATAGCCAGCAGGGACACAGGGGCAGCAGGTGGGGGGACAGGCCGATAAAAGGGGTGCGGGTGGGCCGGTGGCTCGAGTGCCAGGGTATAAATATCGCAAGGGGCTATTCTTAGGCCACACATTGAGACAGCCAGGATCCAGACAGACAGCTCCTAAAGCACCCCAGCCTTCACTTCTCTTCCAGATTCGCTCAACTCCACCCTCCCAAGGGGGGCACTGGGTAAGATGGCAGATAAAAATGCAGGCTTACAACCAGTAGGTTGCCAATTCAAGTCCCAGGAGAGGGCCTGCCAAGTCTCACAGCTGGGTAGCGTTGCTGAATAGGCCATTTTTGAAAACAAAAATTACTAATAAATCCCACTATTGACCTAATACGAAAGATTTGAAAAAAAAAAAAAAAACACACACGGGAAAAAAATAAGAAGTTTGAAACAAACGTTCTGTTTGTTTATTCGTTAGGCAGAGGCTGTACGAGCAAACATATGAACCTCCACAGAACTTCCCCTCTCATTCAGAGGGCTTCTGCCATCTCAAGACGTGTGCGTTATCTCAAGAACGATCAAAACAAAAGCCGCGACAGCGACATGTTCAAACACTGAACCGAGGACGTTTACTCCTCGTTTGAACACATGGAAAACGATCAAGGTCCAGCGGCTTCACAGAGCTCTTTATCGACAATCTTGTCATTTGCAGTTTTCAAGCTGCTTTTTGGGAGAAAAAAATAATTATACAATCAAAATGTTTTCAAACAGGGTCTAAAGGAAAAGTTTATCAGAGAGCCTAGAGGGAAACATTGCCACAAATTGAACATGCCTTTGTTGCTTTCCTGCATTTGTTTATTTCCCTGTGCTAAAACTAAAACTTAAAAAGTATATAAATATAGAAAATGTAGACAGGATGACAAACGGACTCATCTGTTGTCTGATAGGCTTAGACACACACTAACAGCAACTAATGCTGGATCGGAAACACCGAGTAATTCACGCAACAAAGAAAAAGTAACCTGGAAATGAAACAGGCAGGCAGCCACCCTCCCCCATACACGCACACGCACGTACATCAATTGCAGCACAATGACGGACGGGCACTCCCCTCAGGAGAGATTCCCACGCCCAGTGTGACTGGCCGTGCCGGTTTTCAGACAGTGAATGTCCCTCTCTTCCCAGGCCGCCTGAAAGCCATAAACGACCCTAAAACTCTTCAATTTATCGAAACATCAGCTGGACGCCGTGCAGGACAACCCAACCCACCATTTCGATTTCATCTCAAAACCATAATTAGCCACTTCCTGGAACACTCCAGTTTAAATTTGTAAGATTATTATATTATCGCAGTTGTTTAACCGGCTTTTTTTCACCCCCTTCAACAACCTCCGAATACTACGATCGTCCACGCCACCAAAAATCACAATTTAGTCTTGTATACGGTCAAACACAGACTGAGCCGAACATACTCTGTACGGGAATTCCGGCTCCCAGGGTGGCACGTCCCCCACCTGCCGCCGCGGCATCCGGGGCGCAGACGTAGACATTGGAGATTCCCCCCGATAAGTCCAGGCCCGGAGCGCGCGTCGAGGGAACGCCGAAGCGAGACGGGCCAAGGAAACGAGATGATCCACGGTGGCTCGCGAGAAAGAGGATCGGAACCGAGAAAAGGGAGAACACTTCCACCAAAAGCAAGGCACACCGACACCCAGGGACAAGGCTCACGCCCACAACGTCAGCGCCAAACCAACCGCTTCGGGTTCTCGCACGGAGCAGATCGTCAACGACAGCTTTTTTACCTCAAGCATCTTGTCACAAGTTGAGGGCAAAACAATGATGATCGCGGCTCCGGTACCCTCAGGCCAACCAAACCCACCTGGCTGCCTCTTCAGCAAGCCGGAGCCGCCTGCTAGATCTACAGGGCAGAGCCAGGGCCGGATGCCTCCCAGATTACAGAGGCCGGGCCGGGGAGGCCGGCCCCCAGGGGCCGGTGCATCGCTTTTGTCACGGGCCCCTGACGCAAGTCAGGACACGCATGTCACGAAACGTGAAGTATAGACAAAGCTGTGAACCATGAGAGAACACGCATGCCAAAGACACCTCCATCCTGATCGCTTTCACTGGTGCCCACCGGCAAAAAGCAGCCAAAAAGCAACAGGGAGCGATTATGAACTTTGAGTCAATGCATTCGCCTCAAATTTCCAGATGCGCATGAGATTACCGACATTAAGAAGGGATAATATTATTTCCATCCATTTTCTATACCTGCTTCTCATAAGCAGGGTCTCTGGGGGTTGGGAGCCTACACCGGAAGCTTCAGGTGCAATTTCATTTGACATTTATTTGGCAGATGCTTTTATCTGAAGTAATGTACTTTCTTTGAGAAAGCAGCCAGTCCCTGGAGCAATTGGGGGGGGGGTGGTTAAGGGCCTCGCTAAGGGGCCCAATAGTGAAATTGCGCTGCAGACCCCAGGTTTTGACCCGATGACTTTCCCCAGAGAGTCTTAACCCACTGAGCCACATAGAGCACCCTCATACTAAAAAACAGAGCTGTCCATTGCATACAGACAGGTATGAATAGCAGACTATTAGTTAGGGAGCTGAAGCACTTCGACTTATCGAGATTACTTCCCTAAGGGTCTTTGGACCTCTTAAACTCCACAAATAGGGAGGAGGACAGCAGTAAATCACACCAAAATAAAACCAGTAACCATCTGGTTTAACCCAGCTGAGACAGGAGTTTCAAATGCACAGCAGAGAGCAGTGGGCCTCTATTGGGGGGGTGGGAGACCACTAAGCAGATATATTATGGGATGGACAGCTTATCCCAGTCACCTCAAATCCGTGCTGACACATAGATGGTGCGGACTCCATAAACAGTGACCCCTCACAAGCAGATGTACTACACTTCCTGGTCAAACTCTAGGAAGCGTTTGTGCATTGTGGGGGGGGGGGGGTGCGTACGACGACTTCGAGCGGCTTTTTGGTTACATGGTCACCGAGGTGACACCGGATAGCGCTACCTAAGGGGGCGTTTGGGCCGGGTGCCCCCAGACGTTTCCTAATAACAGCGAAGGCCGCCTTTACAGAGAGCCGCGCCGCCCGCGTGTGCTAGCGACCCCCGTGGGTGTCGGCCGTGTCTCCGATTACCCGTAGGCGGCTGGTGATCCCTTTAACTAGTTAGCCGGGTTCCATTACGGCGACAACAAAAAGACTAAAAAAAAATAAAGCGCCCGGCGAGCCGGTCGGCCGGCCCGCGTTCCCTCGGAGTTCCGAGCGGCAAGTCGGGACGCGTCCAGCGGCCCGGAGAGTCGGGGAGGAGGTGGGGGGGGGGGGCAACAAAAAGAAACAGCTAGTTAACCACCCACCTAGTTCACTATACCAGAGCCGAGCTAAGAGAGCATTAACGGACGAAAGCGACGCTTTATGCGGGCGGTAACCGCGCGCCGGCGCCGCGAGACGCGGGTGTACGCGCCTCGCTGACAGGAATTAAACCGTAAACGTGAAATTAAAATTAAGGATTAATACTAATAATAATGATGATAATAATAATAACAATAATAATAATAATAATAATATATATAATAAGAGCCCCCCCGGTTAACTGGTTAATGTCACAGACCGCCGTGCCGGGTCCTGGGTAGACGCTCGAACCGAAAGCAGCGCTGGCCGGCTCACTGCGGCGGCGTCGCCAACTCCGGGGGAAAAAAAGTTTAATATCGCCGCAGGTGAGACACGTCTGGATGTGTTAAGCGTTTTTATTCTAGCATTAAATCGCATTTTTATATCGCTTCGGCAGCCCGAAGGCGCCGGCTAGCCGCCCCCAGTCGGGCGCCGAAAGCCCGCACACGGGCGCCGGCGGCTCGCCTTACCTGGCCGGTCGGCTGCTCGGCGGCCGGCAGCAATGGCGTCGGCGTTGACATGTCGTATAAAAAATAAAAATAAAATTTAAAAAAGAAAGTAGGGAGGGGGCCGAAGAAGAAGCTCAGGGTCCGAAGCACATCGGCGGCCAGCTGTCAGCAGGAAGGGGGGGTGTAAAAAGAACACGGGCGCACGCCGCGATCAACAAGTTGGATCCTCCATCGGCGCCCGGCTTCGAGAGCAGCGGGCCGGCGGCGAGTCCCTCGGCGGTGTCGCTCTTCAGCCCCCGGCGGATGAAGGCATATGAAAAAAAAATGGTAGCAAACGGACAGGAGGAGCTATCCGACGGCTAAGCCGCGGAGGATAAAGCACCGATGGAGACGGCGGGGGGGCCTTCCGACGGACGTCATCCGCTACATCGGGCTGCTGTGCGCTTTTTCCTCGTCCCCCCTCCTAAATCCGTCCCGGCTGCGGATGAAGGAAGGAGGGGAGCGGGGCTCCGCCGGCTATGCGGGGGCAGCCGGGCGCGGCGGCGGCGGCGGCTCCGGGGGCGGCGCTCTCACGCACGGCTGGCGCGTCCCAATCGGGCCCGGGGATCCAGACTTCGGTCCGGGGAGGCGAGCGGCATGCGGAACTCGATCGACCTTCGATGGAGCGGGAGGGTGGAGGGGGGGAAATAAGAGCGGTTAGTGGGTCGGCGAGAATGAGGTCGTAAAAAGGGGAGGAAGATGCGGGGCGTGGAGGCAGCGCGCAGGGCTCGGCGTTAGCGCAGCCGGCGGAGAAATAATCGGAAAGTCGCCCCAAGTCAGGGAAAAAGGGCTGCCGATTATATCGCAGCAATAGAGAAATGGCCGGGGTGTTGCAAGTCGAGGGGGAAGGAAAAAAAGAAAAAATAATAATAATCAACGCCTTGCGAAGGCAGTCATAATCTTCCCGGTCGTACGCACAGGTGCTCAGTACCTCCCGAGCGCTTCTGAAAGGGGGGCGGGGGGGTGGTGGTGGTCGGCGGATCTCCGGAGGCGGACGGCAGTCGGTGCGGCGCCCGAAAGCCGACGCTGCATCTGCCGCGGAGCCTAAGTACCGGAACAGGCGCCAGGGAACATGGCCGCTGTTGCGGACGGTGCCGGAGGGGAGGAGGGTAACGGGGGCTGTCCGTCGGAATTCGCCTTCGACAGCAATCGGTTCCAGTCGCGCAACATCGATTATGGCATGCCAGGCGATATTATTTCGCACAAAAACAAATATGACGAGGAAAGAATGGATATATATACCATTCTTATATTCTTATATATACCCTCAAACAATTTTCAGACTATAATTTAAGTTACTTCTATATAATTTATAATAGCCCCTTTATTAACTTACTAAGTTGCTGTGATGCCATTCAAAGAAAACTTGCATATATTTGCCATAAATATCGACATTATGAACCTTTTATTCAGAAGTAGTGTAAGCTTTGATATGCGGAATATATAATAATGTATGAGCAATATATCTCACTATAATCAGCACACAAACATATGTATATAGGCGTATAATTTCAAAAAATAAGCTTGAGATCGTGTCATTCTATGATATGGAACCATGTAAAACAACCATGGAAAAACAAGTATGGATATTGCGCTGAAGTGATGTGCTTTACTTGTGACTGGAAGCAATCTGCAATAGCGCATATAAAATAATTACAGCTTGAGTTTGACTAACATTCACGACTTTGCAACTCTGCTGCCATCAAGAGGGCACTGGTTGTTATTACCAACTGGTACATCCGAGTGACAAAAACCGAAGTATTTTTAGCGTATATCTTATGCAGTAGTTTATTTTATTTATTACCTTTTGTTTAAAATATTGAAATCAACCGAGAAAGGCAATACATAAAGTGAAAATAGAGCTACAATTAAACATTTTAATTTATTGTTTTGTGCTTCTTTGTTCTACTAATTGTCTATATTGATATAGCCTAATGAAAGTTGTAAGGTACTCCCCGGGAAATGTTTGTATTGAGACATGTTTCGAAACATTCCCTTTTGCGAAAATTCCGTTTTGCGAAGCAAAACGTATAAGGAAAGTACTAAACATTAAAATACATGGTAGTGCTGCCCACATGACAGGGCTGGTTCTGTTAACAGAGAGGCTGTAAAACCCCACTAGGGTGTAGTCCGTTTTATCTTTGTACGTGGGTGTTATTATGTAGCTGTCTTCATACATGACACCAGGAAGCAGTATTTTCTCCACATCTACAAAACACACAGAGACGCATTGATTTGATACTGGAGCAATCGTGACAACTGAAAACACGCATTGCTCTAATCAAAGAAGTTTTCCGCGTGCAGTCGACACAGAAGTCGATATGCAGACGAGAATTTTCTGCGTCCAATTTACAGTCAAAGAAACAGTGGCAATCGTTTGACAAGAACTGGGCAGATGGTTGTTATTGTAAAAACGGAGGCAGTTGAATTGAACCCATTTGACAGCTGAATAATTAAAGTGGAAAACTGTGCAAAGAAAGAAACTGGAATATAAAGTACAATAATCAGTCGTTTAACAGAAACTAGGTGAATGGAAAATATGACATTCAGGATCCAAAATCTATCTATAAGGGCACTGGCAGGATTTGGTGAAGAAGTGCAAATTATGGAGTACCTTGTCTTTCACTTGTATTGTGAATTACTATGAAGTAGGAGAATTGTTATAAAAAGCCATTGGTAATTGCCCAAATCCTCAAGGCAGTTGTGACAAAGACCAGAAATGTGGGGGAAACCCAACCATCCATCCATCCATTTTCTGAATCCACTTATCCTTCTGGGTCGAGGAGAGTCGGGAGGCTATTCCGGAAACTATAGGCACAAGGTGGGGACCAACCCAGGACGGGGGGCCAGCACATTGCAGGGCACACTCACACACTAGACACTCACACATGCACACCTATGGGCAATAACCTATGGGCTATTTGATGAATCCAATTAACCTCAGCATGTTTTTTTGGATTGTGGGGGCGGGGGGGGGGGGGGGGGAGAAACCGG
>JAODKL010000063.1:715269-728934 GCA_026780765.1 Petrocephalus schoutedeni
AGAAACCGGAGTATCCAAAGGAAACCCCACAACGACATGGGTAGAACATGCAAATTCCAAATACATGGAACTCAGGTGGAGACTTGAACCTTGGTCCCACTGCACCACCATGGGAAAACCCCCTGGGAAAAATGTACATAAGTCTCACTAGATAACAAAACACTGAAGCCCCCATGAAAAGTCAGTGCTCAGTCAATCAACTCGAGGATTAATTAATCATTCCTCGATGTTTGCATAATTACAACTTTGCATAATTCGCATATCTACCATTTTGCGCTCATCTTTCTCACCGGCTCTCTATCGCCGTTCTATACCATGAGCAGCCAATGGCTTTGGGTCACAGGCGTCGTCACCAAAGCCCGCCCGTTCATTGGCCTGCAGTGACGTCATGCGCTTTGTGGAGCCCACCTCTGCTTTACTTCTTCACGCACAGTCCAGCACACGCGCGGGCGCGCGCGCACACACACACATACACATCCAAACACGCACACTTAGATTTACACAAACATACACAGACACTGACACTCTTCCCGAGTATGCCGGTTTTGCAGTAATGCCTCGGTTGTTTCCTTTCTTCATAATACTGGCTTCCTTGCCCATCTCATCAAATGACTAGTATATCTCTCCACCCGACATGGGTGACACATAAAGACAGAAACATCCCTTGCATCATTGCGGAACACACACGAAGATAAATCTACATGTCTGGATTTTGCTACACAGCAAGAATGTCGTCTTATAAACGGAAGAATTTCTATTAAATTAAAAATGACGATACGACGGAAAGGGCATTCATAACGTGAGTGAACGATTGGAATTTAAGTTGCATTTTATTTGAATGTGTTCATTATTGTTCATGCTTAACGGTGCTTTTTAAATTAATATTATTTCGTTTATTGGACATGGACGAATAACATCCACAGTGTGAGGCACAATCACATATGCACACATTTAGTAAATTCCCCATTAATTGAAACAAAGCGAAATGAATGGTTTAAGTGGAAATTGCCATTTATGCCATGTTATACAACGGTCTGTATCACCGAAACTGAGACTCTCTCGATTTGGACATAATCTAATGCGTGAGATACAAAGGTCGCGTTATTTTTTAAAACTATAGTATAAATCCCCTTCACTCCGTCCCCGGGTATTCAGCGGGGAAATCTCATGGCTGCTGCTGAGAGGAACATAAACAATACATTATTAATCAGACAAAAACATAGCGGGCTTTTATAAGAAAACGAAGGATTCAGTCAGGCGACACTGTATACGATTTAGAACACGAGTATAATATTCAAATTGCATTTAACTGCTTTCAATAGACACTATAAGCATCTTCTTAAGATACGGTAATCTGGTAGCATGTTTATTTAAAATTAGACTTCTAATAACAAAACATAAAACAGCATTATCCGGGCCTGAGTAAAAATATAATAATAATAGTAATAATAATAATAATATGTGGTTTGACGGTTACCCGGATGGCGACTCGCTCCTTTTCATTTTATTACCGTGTTTGACGGATTTACGGGAACAAAGAACGCTCGTTTACTATTTGATCTCACGAAGCCGGGAGGTTAGGGCACTGTTAGCGACATACATGGACCAAACGACGTTATAACCTAAAAATGTGCTATTTGTCAATTGTTATTAACGTTTAATGCGGACTTCTCCTAATACTTTCCGATCGTGACGCTCAATTTGCACCTAAAATGCAATGCCAAAAACGACCGCTAACCTCCCGTAACACCTTCATCAAACTGCAAATGATTACGTGGCGTAGCGATTACAGCAACAGAAATCCGTGTGTGAAATTAAACAGTAACCTTCCGCTAACCTTAATGTAATTTGTATACCTCAACCATTAGCAAGACCACACCAGTGACTGTACTTATACAATCGTATTCATGGGTGCATAGTCGTTGTTTTATACCGCACATGGACCCAGACAGACCATTTCCAGCGCGTCTCCGTTCGGCGCGCTTGAGTTTATAGGCTAATTCACAACATGGCTGTCCCAGAGCCCGGTGTCTGGCGTTATTTTAGTTATTCTGCATGATGGAGGGAAGTAACTTGCGTTGAGTGTTCTCTAAAGCTTATAAAATAAAATATACTGAAACAAGCAATTAAGGACCTAGAACTGGCTTGGAGTGACAGATATAAAAAAAACTGACTTGTGACTAGACAGATTGACGCTGGTATGGCAAATGGGAACAACAGGAACAACTGCTAAAGGCTATGAGGATATGTCTTCCGTGTGCTTGTTTATGGACTCTCTGCAAGCTCAGCTCTGACAGGGCTAACAGAGATTGTGCTGTATCAGGCCTAGGGGCCTGCTGCTCCGAGGGAATGTTGATCAGAGTGATCCTGACTCTGGCTCTGACAAATCTGGGTCAATGTTAGCTTCTCGCCGGCCATAAAGTTGGGGCCAAGGAAGTAAGGGAAAGAAGACTGTCACCAAGCTATGTCTGTGGATAAAGAGAGAATCGCTTGGATGTTTTAGCTGTTGGCATGTGTTGGTGGCAGTGTTGTGGTTCACTTCGTTGTACTGAACTCCTCTCATGCTCTCTCTTCATGCCAGTCACGACGATGTCCTTTTGTTCTCCTCCCTTGTGATCACCCAGATGCCCCCGCTTCCCCTTGACGAGCGTATAGTGGTCATCCAGCGCCCCAAGACCTTGCCCCTCTCCTTGGGCTCTCTTCAGTCTACTCCTCAGCACTCCGTCCGGAACAATCTGCCAGCCCCTCCCTCACAACCCCACCCCCTTCCACCCCACTCCCGCTCCCGTCCCTCCATCTACCCCAATGCGGAAGGAAAGCCCAGCTCCTCCGGCAATCAATGGAGAACCAGGGAGGAGAGAGCGGTCGATGCAGAGTCTGGCTATAGCGCTCGCGGCCACGGCGATGACCCGCTGACGCTTGGGTCGGCCCGGCCTAAGCAGCGCCATACTTTAGATATTAAACTCTCTCTGGGCAGCAGAGGAGAAGGCAGCTTGGAAAGGGGGCCGTGGAGCAGCGAGTCCCATGGAGGGAGCCTGAAAGGCCGGAGGGAGAAGAAGCTATCCCTGCACCTGGATCTTAGACAGGAGGACCAGAAAGTGGGAGGAACCTCAGGAAGGCCCGGCGAGGTGGTGGTGCAGCAGGTCCAGAACCCATTCCGCGTTAGAGACCTCCATCCCAAGCCATCCCCGGGAGCTGTTTCCGGCATTGTACTTGCAGAAGGACGGCACCCAGAGCTCAGGAAAGAGACAGACCTATCACGCAACCTCAGGGAGGTATCTTCTGTGGGTGACAAGGCCAGCCCCAAAGCGGGACCCCTCTTCCAGGCTCCCTACCTCCACCATAGCCTTCCTCGGCACTACGGTTCCACCCCGACTGCCCACCATACCTCCACCTTGCGTAATCCATACCCTTCTGTTATCACCTCTGTTCCATCCCATGCCCTGCCCCAGATCCTCCCTCTTAGCGGGCAGTCCCGCTTGTCTCGAAGCAGGGAGCGCCACCTCCAGCATCTCCACGGCTTGCCACTCTCCCCCAGCTCTTCTCGAGGGTTCCCCAGCCCGGACCATTCTTGCACCATCAACTTACTGCACCCCTTCAACTGCGGCTGCTGGAGGCTGGTGTGCCGAGGCAGAGGGGGCGGTCATTCTCGAGGGTGTCAGGGGTGTGGCGCAAGCCCGTCGTCCACCCTCTCCCGTTCTCAGGGAGCTGGAAGACCTGCCAGTAGTGGAGGTATCTTCACATCTGGAGTCATGGGGCTGAGGACGCTTGGTGGGTGCCTGTCGACTGCATCCACCACAAACACCTCCTCATCTGGCAGCACCGTGTCCAACTGCCGCGCCGGGCTCCTGGGGCCTCTACGCTGCAAATCCTGCTCCGGCGGTGGCTTTGGGAGCCCTACCTCCTTACACAAGAAGCTCATTGGGGGCTGTCTACCGTGTTCACCGCTCGCAACCTCCAGCCCCCTTCGAGCCCTCCATAACTGCGTCACTGGCTGCGACCCAAAAGCCAGCCAGGCTGACAGCTCCTCCTGCAGCTACTGCAGCAGCGATCCCATCGTAGTGACTTATAACCCCCGTCGGCTAAAGCCGCCAGAGGTCGGCGGCGGCGGGCCACTGACGTCAGGGAGATTCCCGCCCGACGATGACGACGACTACAGCGTACGCACTATTTGGCCTGAGGAGCTTTCCCAGAAGATGACAAGCTCGAAGGTTCACCATGACCAGAAAGGTCTGGGGATGGGCCCAGGACCCAGAAATCAGTACCAGAGCGGCAGCAATGGGACCAGCCCTATGATTCTGGACTGCCGCAACCTGCTGGAGTTCACCCGGTCTCAGCTCACAGACCACGCCGGGCGCCGACGGCTCCAGCAGGGCAAAGCAGCTGTCCTGGACTTCATTGGGTCTGGCTCCAGTCACAACACCGGTCGGGACTCACTGAAGAGACTCTGGACCAAAAGTGAAGACAGGGGGATGATGGACAGCAATGGACAAGACGAGGATCCAGGCCTGATGCGCTCATTTTCTTCAAGGTCTGCCTCGCCCACGTTGCCTCTCTCCTTCTCTCCTCCACCCTCGACCCACTCCACCCTCAACAAGCCCAAACCTTGGGAGAGGGGGACGCTCCCTTCTGCACGGTCACTCCATCTGGTCCTGAACTCACTCAATGCTGAGCAAGACGAGGAGAACATGCGAGGTATGGATGGGCAAGCCGAGTGTAGCAGGAATACTAAACGGTGTGCCCACTGTCCAGTGCTATTTGTGGATTTATAAATAGAGCAGACAATGGTTTACTCCCAGTGGATCTTCATCTGAAGAAGCTTAGTCCTTTCTAGTGGGATCCAAATGTTCTCTGTTCTATAAATATGTTTAGAGGAGCCATTTAATATGCTGGCTGTTTCTAGTTCTTGAGTGCTTTTCACTTTTGTAGTGGAAAAAAAAAGTGACATGCATATCCTGGACATATAAGTTATCTCACAAGCAAAATAATATTTCTCTGGATCCTAAAAACTGGGAACTGTGGTCGTTGAGAATAGCGTGATATGTTGGGCTTCATTTCACCTAAGCTCTTTATTTTGTTGCGTAAGGAATGATTTGACCTGTCAGCCACTTTACCTGGCGTGAAGTAAGCAACATCCGTCAGATGTTAATGAAATTGAAATGCTCTTAAGGCTCCTATGCCTCCTAGAGGGGGATTTGATGTCACTTCCTCTGCAAATAGAACCAGCGACAGCAAACATGTCTCCATGAATTAGAGCCATGTCTGCGTTAAAATTAGAATCATTTATACCCTTAAGTCATATGCTATTAAATTTTGGTAGTTTACCAAAGAGCCCCCTTTGAAGTGCTTTTATCTGATTACACACTTTCTACCCTATTCTCCTTATATTCCTTCCTGGAAAGGTTTTTGGATTACATTAGCTCTGTCTGCTTTGCACTGGTCTGTTTAATGGCATTCTGGTGTTTAAATCTAGTAATCTTTCCTTCAGCATTTGTGGACCAAATATTCTCCCCGTAATAGAAGTGAAACACTCAGTGTGTTTTATTTTAATCTGCCTTTCTAACATCCCTCACGTCTCCATCTCTCCCTGCAGTCCATCTGTCTCTTCCACTGTCTTCTTCACTCCCCACCTCTCTGTCGGACGAGGGCTTGATGACTCCAGACGTGGAAAATGCTGCTATCAGCTCCATCTTGCCCTTTTTGTTCCTTGGCAACGAGAGGGACGCCCAGGACTTAGATTTGCTGCTGAGGCTCAACATTGGCTTTGTCGTCAATGTGACCACCCACCTGCCCCTGTACCACCTGGACACTGGGCTGATCCAGTACAAGCGGCTGCCCGCCACGGACAACAGCAAGCAGAACCTCCGGCAGTACTTCGAGGAGGTGTTCGAGTTCATCGGTGAGCTGGGTGGGGTGGGCCGGTGGACCTCGTGTGGAGCGTGTCCATTTGTGCTCCTGCCTGGTTTAGAAGCTGTTGGTTTCCATCAGATCAAACTCAGTTCGCTTGACATGCCTTTTCTCCTGAAATACATGCAGGCAGTCCCCGGGTTGAGGATGTCCAACGTAGGGGCAACTCTTACCTATGAACGGTTTGCCATAAAGTCTATTATGTTAAAATTCAGGTTAAATACAATTGTTTGTAAAAATCAGCGGAAGCATTATGTGTAAACAGGGTTGCAGGAGATATTTTTAAAGAGTAAGCAAAAGGTCTTAACTTGTAAATTTATCCAACCCTGATCAGGGACTCTAACTGGGGGGACATGTCTCCCCCTACACCATCTGTACCCCGCATGTAAACATTGCGTGGCTTCAGTAGTTTGTTGGCCTTGGGTAGAGTACAATACAGTACCCTATGTAGTCAGTTTAATTATTATGGTATTATTATTATTGTTATTATTATTATTTACTGTACTATTGTTCCAACTCACCTACAAATTCAACTTGAAAACAGACTTGTTGGATGGATCTCGTTCCTAATCTGGGGATTCCCTGTACTGTATTTTAGAATATTACATATTCATGCCTATATTGGTCATTCTCGTGAATCATCATCACTTGTCATTGTGTGATAAAAGACGTTGATTTGAGGAGACCTTAAATCTGGAGGAGTTCTGGAGAGCTCATTTTCAAGTTCTCTTCTTGTAGGATTCATTGATCGGGGGGGGGGGGGTGGGGGTTGGGTGACCCTGAAGGGAAGGTCTAGAATTAAATTACCGCAGTAAATTAAAATGAAATGAAGTCCTTGGAGTACCCTGAGGCACTTACCATGTAAGTTGATTTTAATAATAATATCTGTTGCTGAATTGTTGATTTGCTCCCCCTCATGGGCAGAAGAGGCACGTCAGAGCAGAAGAGGGGTCCTGGTGCACTGCCAGGCGGGCGTGTCGCGCTCGGCCACCATCGTCATCGCCTACCTGATGAAGCACACACGCATGACCATGATGGACGCCTACAAGTACGTCCGAGGCCGCCGGCCAGTAGTCTCACCCAACCTCAACTTCATGGGCCAGCTGCTGGAGTTCGAGAGAGACCTCAACTCTGGGATCACCCCGCGAATCCTTATGCCCAAACTCAGCGGGCTGGAGACCCAAGTGTGAGTGATGTTTGGGGAGAGGGGAGAGGGAGGTGGGCGGAGGGGAGGGGGTCAAGGGAGGAGGGACAGAGAGTACGACTCAGCAAATTAGAAGTGGCGGAGTGAGAAACCAGAAGAAGAGAGATATGGGCGGCACGAACAGTCGTGATAAAAACACTGTGAAAATGCACGTGCATTACTCAGATGTTAGACAAGGAATGGGAGATACAGGAGAGAAGGTGATGAAATCAAGCAGGAACTTGTTGAGTATGCAGGAGAACAACAGTTTCGGTGTATTTAATGTAATGAAACTAGACTGGGACATAGAAAAAGTGACATTCAAAGGGAGTGCTATGTTTAGCTACACAAGGTCTGCTTCTGGCAAACCAGGCCCCTGTTGGCTGGACGTGGAGATGTAGTTGAGGAAAGATGAGTTCCCATTTGGATTACCAGCAAACCTAGACCTCACTTTGTATTTATAAGACGTGCCAAGGTTTTATAATGATTCAAATAGCTGCAACCCTCCTACATATTGTGCTTCTGTTCCTGCCTGCCATTTCTCGTATAAGCAGTCGCATTGCAATACTGACATGCACGGTGTGCAGACACTACCAGGCAGTGTAGGTGCATATATAATCCTTTAGGTAGGATTCATAGCAGTTAATTACCACACCGTTCTGTTTCACGGAGTGTTTGCGCTGGACCAAACTATGCTACAGTGTCCTAAACTACAGTTTACTTTTGCTATGGTTATATATATTTCTCCCCTTTTCCTGGATAAAGTGCAATAAATCTACACTTTGCGCAGGGGAAACCACAGGTAAACCAGGTGTACCAATACCGGCTATTAACTGCACTAGGTTGAATTAAACTGAACGACTGTGATACAGATTCACCAAACCAAATCAATGCCGATGGGATATAATCCGCTCGTTAACTTTTAACAAAGATAATTAAAATGTGGACCTCGCCATGCTGGATTATTGACAATGCCCATTTCTGTGTGTCCGGGTCTTTTGGACTGTACCTTTCTGAGTATTTACTGTGCTGACAAGTATACACAGGTGCAAGTATGCGGTATTGTTTTTTTTTGTAAGCATTGTTTTTTTCTGTATTTTCTGTTGTTTGTTTTATAACTTTTGTCAGTGGAAGGAAAATGGAATCGTCGCTGGCAAGGGGAACGAAACTATCTATTTAAGGACGAGAATTTTAAAAAGTTACCTGAAGGCTTTTTCCTAAAGGACACGCCAGTGTAATGAATAGAACGATCGATATTAGTCTGGATAAACAGTAATACCAATATACACCTTTTAATAGTATTTAGTATAGATACATGCTGATATCAATAAAGGTATAATATGAACGTAAAGGGAATTGTTTGGCTGACTAGTCATAGTTTTAGAATAATGAACGAGTTTTTAAAATGAGCATTTATTACCACTCATGTATAATATTATCGTGATATTACATAATCTCTCTCTGCTATTTTTCACACCACTTTTATCTCTGTATATCTTTTTTAGCTATTTTCCCTCTGTGGTTTGAGCATTACTGTACCACTGCGAAAGCACTATGCATTCTTACGGTCTATAATGTTAGATGAACTGGTGACAAAGTGTGAGCTTTACTCTTATATTCACTGTGATACCGGATATTTCGCTGTTTATATAGTAGTTTGCGGTTGCCGTGTTCTGTCGCTCGGTGGCCGGGTGGCTGTCGCGGGAGAGGATCCATTCGTTTTTTTCTGATCCTCACCGCACTCCAACTCAGTCTCAACAGAGCACAAGAATCCTGTATATAGGCAGAGCGCTAAAAAAGTGCTTAATATCCGAGTTTGTTGTCGAGCAAGCTCCGCTATCCCGTTCCGTTTTTGCTGTTCGTACATTTATAGCTATGAGCGTGAGCGCTTGGGTTTATATGTGGTTGCGCCAGGTGTCCCACTCACATATGTATATAGCGAGCGTTTAGCTTATGCTCTGTCGTGCGAACGTTTTGTATAAGACGCCGAGACGCGGAGGGTATCGGGGTTTCTATTGCTGCTACGAATAATGCGCCGCTTGATAAGCTGAGGTTCACGTTGTTTCTGTTAATTAAAAAAAACTCGATGAGTTTTCGATAAGTGCTTAAGTGAAGAAATGATTATAGGCCTGGTCTTTTACGAGACATTGAGGGTTTGCACATCAAAATTCCCCCCCACAAATTATCTGGCCGGTAATACGGGGATGTGCTCCGAGACATTTTAAAGAATTCGGTTTTTTTTTTAGTCTTTGTTAATTTTATTGTCACGCTGTTTGAAAAAGTGACATTTTTAAGTTTGGTAGACAAACAATTAAGGTTTGATGCAAAAAAAAAGCATCACCCCAGAACTCTAAGAATGCCTTGGTCACCGAGTCTTCCAGATCGACGTAGCACCTAATGAGGTGCCGATGCTCCCTTTTTACTCTTGGCAAAAGATTTGTCCGGGACAAAAAAATTGTAAAGATGCTTTTTAGGTTTTGTGAGGTTTTTTTCCACCTTAAATTTACTTGCATGCAGAACGGTGTGTGTTTCAGACGCGCGTCTGAAAGCGCATGTTTTAATTGATATTTACAAACTAATTTCGATTCTGGCATATTTAATTTTGTATATGTACATACGTTTGGGAGGGCGGGCGCTAGGAGTTCAAAGCCTTTCCCAGGCTGCTGAATAGGGAGCCGTGGACCGCGCAGGTCAGCCTGTGCCTCCTAACGCCCCCTACCGGCCTGCTGAGACCTTGAGGAAGCACCTAGAGCCGGGGTGTCAAACTCCAGTCCTGGAGGGCCGGAGCCCTGCACATTTTTGGGTTTACCCTCATTTAACACACCTGATTTGTGGTGGAACAGGGAGTTTGAGATGCCTGACCTAGACTGCCTAATCTTAGCGTCAGTGCCTCTCATTTGCGTCAGACATGTACAGCATTTATTAATTTTCACGTTGTATATTTTCGCACCATTTTAATACTGCGTTCTGTGCGTATTGCTTTGAAATGCCCCCTTTCAAAAGTGCCCTCGATTGCCAGTGCTTCATTTATATTGCAGAAGCATTGCAGCACCCTTTGAATATCTTTCTGATACAAAGTGGATCATTATTTTTAAAATCAAAGCAATATCCACCCAGTATCGCTTAATCTGCACTAACCTTCTTTGTTACTGTAAATGGACCTTACCAATCTGGCGAATCAATATCCGTGATCTTTTCCAAACGCTGACGAATTCTTCCACGTTTTTAAGGCTCATGCATTAAAACGCGGGGAGGCGAGCCAGCAACCACAATTCGTTAAGCGACCATTTTCGCTTACTTCGATTTACCTCCTTACCATCCTTTTATAAAAATATTAATATCGAGGTGAATTAAACTACGAGGACGCTGACTATATGCAGCTATGCACTCCCCCCCCCATAAAATCGAGAAACGTCACCGAACGTAGGCCTATATTTCCTTATGTAAATATTTCTTTTTTTTTCTGGCAGGCTACATATTTTTCAATTTTTGGTAGAGTTTGTGCTTATATTTATTAACGTATTCAGTAGACATATTTGGTTTTGATATCCGTTTTTTCGCGCCAAATATAAAATGGAGTGTTTGGGAACAGTGTGATAGAGGAGTAGACTGGAGAAAAGCGCTAATCCTGCTAAAAATACGCAGCTTACTGTCCTCTCTAGCATTTCCTTGTCACCATGAATTTTACCACGGTAACATTGTGACACCGCTGCTGTGCCAGTCTACCTTAGATAATTAGGCTCTGAATTCATTATGGTGAGTGTCATGGCATGGGTTTGCATTTGGCTGCTCCAGATGAGAGCTGTTTATTCTGACAAAGAATACAGTCACATGCACACATAACGTTACAGTGACGTTGCCGGAGTGGTACGAGGCAGCCTGGATTTTTAGCCGCAACGCATTCTTAGCTTTTGGATCATTTTGAGTACTTGGATGCAGACAGGCATTCCTCCCCCTCGGTTTTTGGCAATGGCATGTAGGTGGAACGTCCTTCGGACCCGTTACATTTGTGTGAAGATGTTTGCCATTGATGCACCGTGTTTTCTCATGCATTGATTCATTTTATAACAATGTCCAATATCAACGAGGCGACTGCTTGTGTATTGCAGCATCCACACTTGAGCATGGCTGCGTTTGAGCCGGGCCGTCCTCCTGCGATACGGCACATATGGCGAAAGCGATGATGACTGCATTACTGCTGAAGATCCATTGTAACGAGAATTAAACCTTTGAATAATTATTTATACGACAATAGGGCTGTACCCACCCAACACAAATATGCAGGAAAAGAAAGGCAAATATTGACTCATGTTTAAATGATCCTCTATAATGACTTTCTGTGAAATCTGCCTCACTGGGATAGTTTATTAAAGGACTTTTCTAAAACACCACATGTGTTTGTGTTTTTACTCATGCAAATAAAACAAATGACTGTTTTGTTTATTATGGGGCCATTTCAACTAATTGATTCATGTTATGCCACATTTATATTATTCACCCACGTTATGATCGTACTGAATGTTTACAGTAAATCCTAACTCCACAAACATACACCACCTACCCCGTACAGTGTGATTTGGCAGCCGTCAGTCGGTTATTACAGTGGCAGGCAGTTTCCACTTTCTGTCATCCGTGAAACAATGACGCAGACTGGTGACAGTCACAGGACCCTAGGGGACCCACAACAGGGACGCGCTAACGCACTCCGGAGTTACATCACAGCTCAGAGAAGATGCAAGACGACAAGTAAGTTGCGGACATTCGATGAAACAGCACTGGAGCTTCAGCGAGGGGGGGGGGGCGCCGCACGGATCGTAGGCGGAGAGCTGCGATCACATCCAAGACTTAATTAGCACTGAGCGCCCCCATTCCCCGCGGCTCGGCCAGGAACGCTGCGAGAAACGACTGTGCGCCCTTCCAGACAAGCGCGACTTGGCGTGTCTGCGTCCTGGCAGAGGCAGTAGTAGCGAAGGCGGGATGCAACTAGTCACAAGCATGTAAACGCGAGTGCAGCCGCTGGAGAAACACATGGCCGCTAGCTGGACGGCTTTCTGCGTGTGAGTATAAAGTCACCCATCCAGCCATCTCTCTCGGCACTCAGCCATCACAGGGCTGCAGTCAGCCTTTGCCCCATCACAGCACGGGCCACAAAGCAAGAAGACAAACTGGCTGCTACTGAATTCCCTCTATTATAATTCCAGTGAGTGACAATAACTGGTTTCTGTGGGATTTGCCCGTATGTACAGCCACTGCAGAAAGTTCCCATCCGCAGTCATTAGATTCGCGGCCCATATCTGGCTGGCCTCACTTGCTCTGCCCTTGCCTTGGAGTGAGAGACCTACGTGTGAAATATAAAGACTGCCACTCGGCTGACGGTACGGTACTCGACCAACTACCTAAACATAGGCCTATTTGCGGAAACTTAACTTAAACCTGCATTTTTAGGCTATCAAACGACAGCAAGCTCCTACAGACCATCACCCGAGCCCAGCACCTGCTGCGGGCTATGGCCCCGCCTAGTTGTGAATACACGTCCCGGCTAGGGTGTGGCGTGATGCCCAACGCCTCCTTTCCAGTCAGATGCAGGACCCTGGGCTGTCTGATCCGCTGCGATGACTTAATGTTAAACGCCGCATTAACGTCCTATTCATCCACTGAGCGCAAATCTACTGCGGGAGGCCTGCGGTACAATGATTTCATCATAAGGGGCTCCGGTATAAAGGACCGGGAGGAAATTCCAGGTAACAAGTGCAGTTATTAACTGGCAAAGTGCTCTAAACCGAGCAAGACTCGCCTCTTTGCCGTATTTGCATACTTTCTAGTATTTGCCAGACTTTGCTTCTGTTTTTTTAACGTTTGTGGGTGTTCTTTTTTATTATTATTGTTTTATATAAAACATTTATGAATTTTTTATGGTTATTTTACAGGTGTTTTCTTTTGTGTTTCCCGTTCATTTCGGACAAACCTCTTGCTATCCAAGAGCAATTCGCTCCGCTCAACGTGGAAGGACGGCAAAAATTAAGAAAACCGACAAGGTGACGGACATTTTGACTTATATCGTCGGTCGGCTAGAAGAAAAGAGGCTTTTACGTTAAATGTCGTCTCCATGTGTTGATGCCATATTCACGTGTTGATCTAATTGACTTGAAATGTAATATATGAGCGATATAGGCCTACATATTTTAAAGACAAGCCTAGAAATTATATTACAAGGGCATTCAACGAAATTAATATGCCTATTTGTAAAAGCAGGTGTGCCTATTATGTAACCCGCTTGCCATTGTATAGGCAAAGCATTATTCCGCGAAGATGGTCTGAGTACTTTGCGTCTTATTTACATAGTCTGTGTGCCTTGTTTTCGTTTCAGAAAATAGCACAGATATATTATGCCTGTATGAAAATCAAGGGTCCAATTCCGCACGCTTAACATTTTTTTTTATCGTATCCAAGCCCCCCCACCTTCAACTGGAAACATATATACAGTATTAAACACATTGGCCTATATATATATATATATATATATATATATATATATATATATATACGGATATTAATATAACATGTTCTATTTGGGT
>JAODKL010000063.1:729668-754023 GCA_026780765.1 Petrocephalus schoutedeni
CGGATATTAATATCAAATGTTCTATTTGGGTTTTATATTAAATGTTTATATTCCGCATAAGCGCATTTTCTCAGCCTTGTTTACAAGCGGCGCTCCTCTCATTAAGGCGCGGTGTAGATGCGCCGGGTTCCTATTCGCTTGCCGGGGGGGGGGTCTCTTCGGACAAGTGGCGATAATGAGACCCCAGGGGCGGCTTCACCCCCGGGGACCAGCGCAAGATAGTAACAGCGGCTGTGATCCCACCAAAAACACCTAGCTTCTTATACGAAGCGACCCCAGTACAGTACGTCCTGGCCTTGGAAACACGCCCAAACTCATTGATGGACAACGTTATTTGGTTCGTTTTGTTTTAATAAATAAATACATTTTCTGTACTGCATATAGAGACTATAAAAACAATTTTTGGCATTGCAATATGATCGAATGGGCAATTAGTTGCGATTAAAAAAATACTCATTGGATAGCCGTAACGTACTTGCTATTTCTTGCTGAGGTGGTCTGGGACACATTAGACCGCATATCTTTTGTAGTCTGAACGCGAATGCGTCCTGAGGCATCCCTGACAAGGCCTTCCCAATAATTGTGCACGGGACAGTGACGAGATCTGGACACACAGGCGTCAACGACATGGGCGTACATTACATTTACATTTATAGCATTTGGCAGATGCCCTTAGCCAGAGCGACTTACATAAGTGCTTTAAGATTCCATAATGAATATTTCCTGATACTGGTTCAATAAAACTCAGGCAATGAGTACCATCTGTCTAACACTCTGTTGGGAAAATGAGTCCAGAGTATAATACCAGAAGTATTATTACAGGGTAAATGTATACTAAAAACTGGTTAATGCAACCCCCACCAAAGTAATTACAAATAGGGTGGCGACCCATGTTCAACCCAAAGTTATTCCCTTGGTAAACGTAGATATGTCTCAGCTGTTTACATATTATCCAGTTACCTGAGGTGCATTTTAAAGGCAACTGTAACCCGGGACTTAGAGGGGGGGTGTCTTGCAGGCTACAAGATAGGCGTTTTAACCCGACAACAGCAAGTAATAAAAAAGAAACCGTAAAACTTTCGTCTCGGAAATGCATTTCATTTAGTTTTGCAGTATGCTGTCTGAATTACAGTTTTAGTTTGTCATGTCTTTATTTTATCAACAGAGTTGTTGCAGTTTCAGCACTCATTAAGGATAATAAGCTTGACCCCCCCCCCCCTTCATCCCCCCAGCCAATGGCTCGATGTCCCAGTCGGCTCCTCTGCCTGTGCCTCATGCCCTGCCTGATGGTGCTGCACCTACTCGTCTATGTCGTGGTGTCCGTCTGCATCGCCATATCCTACCACCAGCCCCAGCTTCCGGTCCGCTTCGTGGCCACCGGGGTGTCTTCCAACTCCGCCGAACTGGCAGCTCACCCCCGGAACCCATTCTGGAACGTCCGGCTACAGGAGGGATCCCTTTGGAACCAGCTGCAGCATCCCCTGGACCGGCGGTACAATCCCATCCTTAGGGGCAACGGCACTAGTGCAGGCCCAGCACCTGATGCCCGAGCGCTAGAGCAGGGGCGCCAAGTCCAGCAGGGGGCACCAGAGTGTGGCCCAGACCAGCGCTGGGTCTCCCTCATCAGGGACTATAACTCTCTGCCCAAGCAGATGAAGGACTTCATCCTCTCCATGCACTGCACCCAGTATCCGCTTCTTCTGGACCAGCCAGGCCTCTGTAGTCATGGCGGCAGCAATGGGGAGGATCCTATGCTCCTGGTGGCAGTAAAATCCCAGACGGGCAACTTTGAGAACAGACAGGCCATTCGGCAAACATGGGGGGCGTCGGGGTGGGTGAGAGGGGAAGAGGGAGCCAGAGGGGGCTTAGTGCGCACTGTCTTCCTGTTGGGAAGACAGGATGGCTCAACGGGGTATCACCCAGACCTGGGGGCCTTGCTGGAGCTGGAGAGTCATCAGCACAAGGACATACTCCAGTGGGACTTTCAGGACACCTTCTTCAACCTGACGCTGAAGGACGTGCTGTTCTGGCGCTGGTTTTCCGAGCGCTGCCCCAAAGCGCGCTTCATCTTCAAGGGCGACGACGACGTGTTTTTGCGCACGCGCTCCCTGCTGGACTTCCTGCACCGGCAGGAGGCGGCGTCGGGCACCGGCCGCAATGGCACCAAAGGCTCGCTTGACCTGGTGGTGGGGGACGTGATCAGCAACGCGGACCCGAACCGCCAACCTTCCACCAAATATTACATCCCTGAGAGCTTTTACGCTGGGGTGTACCCGGCCTATGCGGGCGGGGGAGGGGTGGTGTACTCTGGGGCCTTGGCACTGCGCTTGAGGGAGGTCTCTGAGAGGGTGCACCTCTTCCCCATCGATGATGTCTACCTGGGTATGTGTCTCCACAGGCTGGGCATCTCACCCACCCACCACCCAGGGTTCCTGACCTTTGACATTCCAGAGGTCGACCGGGGCAAACCCTGTGCCTATCGCTCCATCCTCCTGGTACATAAGAGGAACCCCAGAGAGATCCTCCACCTATGGTCTGTGCTGCAAACACCACCACCCCCTTGCTAAGCCAGGGGCAAAAGTTCCCCCGGGCAAAGCAAGCAGGGGCCGTTAGAAAGGGCAGTGTCAGGGCTGGCAGGAAGCACCGCCCAGCGAGGAGGGGGCCGGGCATGTAATCTCAGAGAGTTCCAGCCAGGGTACGCTTCCAGCAGCCGATTGTGAATTTTAATGTTTGGTTGGATCGTGTAAGAACAAAAGATGTGACACTTCATATAAAGCGAGACCTGTAAAAGACATCCGGAGATATTCTGTAAGTTAGTACAGCTGGATGTGTCAGAGCTGCCGCCACTGTATAGGTTTTAGGTTCTTTCATAAACTTAAGATTGTGATGGGAAACTTGGTACAAAAGAAGAGCTGCAGTTGGTCCAACAGACAGCCTCCAAGGCCTCCATCAAAAGAGGCCAATTAAAGAACAGGTAAAAATCTGTGTGCGACCCCAGAATTGTTTCAGTGAAATACCTTCCTGTTAGATGAACTCTGTTTACAAATTACAAGCTGTCTATATGGCTTTGGCACTGAGCTGAGACACGGCGTAAATTTTATTTGATACCTCAGAATTAAAAAATGGGCACCATTAATGTTATCGAATATGTTGTTCCCTAATTGTGCAAAATATGTTGACTGTTTGTAGAGAGAATTCTTGCTTTTGACTGGGAATACTTGGTTTTATGATGACCTTTTTGTATGAATAAAATGCATATTTCATATTTTCAGTGTTTATTTGCCTACAAGTTGTCCAGAAACCCGAATCCAGCTATGTTTATATACATATATTTTTGAGGACACTCAGCAAAGATATTCAGAGATCCAACTGCTGTAGAAGAAACATTAAACCGTAATATAGGTCCGGTTTACTACAACCACATCCGTCCTTCACCCGTAATATAAATTACCCAACCTGTGTGAGCCGTACCGTCCGGCGTCAGACTTCCCTGTGTCTCCCTCTTACAAGTATGTGTGTTCCTTGGTTGTTCTGTGCCTGAAGGCATTCTTTCCCTTAAAGTGAGCCTCCTCATTTCTTGCCCCCTCCATGCTTGTGCCAGGTTATAGATTCTGATCAAAATTTGATTAATGCAGTAGGCAGGGCTCAGGCACTGAGAGTTCAACACACACCTCTTATGTAACCTCACTCCAAACATTTGATGAAACTTGAGAGCCCTGGTATACAGTATACAGAATGTGTGCAGTGGCTCGATGTTTATTCATAGAATACTTAAATTTAATAATGAAATAATCTATTCAAAATTACTCAAAGTCAATGAAAGAAAATAAAAGCAAAAAAAAAAAATCTTAATACCGTAACAGATATTTTCCATCTGTAGTCCAGTTCAAGATGAGACTGAGTGAGAAGGCAAGTTTAGACGTAATCTTAGGTTTGAATTGTAATGATTATTAGAAAGTCCATAGTAACCCCGCAGAGCTTAAGAAACTTCATCAAGTTTCACCAAAATAATAGTTGGCAGCCAATTCGTACATAATCATACATAATACGCCTTAGTTTGGAAAGTCTCTTGGTGCCTCTCGTCGTTTTTCTACTCCGCCACCAGAGTGCGCTGTCACATCCAGAGGCCATCTTGAAATTTGACCCCGGATGTAGATCGGAGCGTAGAGGTCAAAGGGTACTCGGGCGTGCAATATGCGTATGTGGTTGTTGTGGAAGGTGTCGTAGCTATCGACTCGCGAAGACACCATTAACAACACGCTAAAAAAGGCCCCCTTTAGCAGCGCTGGGATGGGAATTCGTGTTTAAGCCCGCCCGCTTTTTCCAGGCTGCGCTTCCCGGCTCGTAGCATCCGTCGAATACTTTTAAAAAGGGGCAAGTGCGCTAAGAAATGGGCTCCTCTAAGAAGCACAAGGAGAAGGGCCGCGAAAGGGACGCCGAGGATCGGCACCGCGACCACAAGAAGCACCGCCACAAGGACCGGGAGCGGGAGAAGGAGCGGGAGGGCAACCGAGAGCGCGAGAAACGGAAGCGGTCCCGCTCCAGGGAGCGGCCCAGCCGGGCGGCGGAGAAGGAGGGCCGCGGCAAGGGGGAGAGGGGCGGCGGGGAGCCGCGGGTGAAGAAGGAGAGGAGCGAGGCCGCGTACGAGGACGGCGCAGGTAGGCGCTGCGGCTCGCCGCCCCGGTCGCGGCGGTTATCGGGCTCGTAATGCGGACATGGGTGTTGGGTCGGAAGAACCGGCTCCGGGCGAGATGGACGCCGCGTTTAAAGCGCAATTGCACGTCTGACTGGTGGCGTTGGTCTCGTTCGCAGTCATTAGCAGCAAGTCTGCGGCCGGAGACGCGTCACTCAGCATCGAGGAGACCAAGTGAGTCCCGGCGCCGGGCCGCGGGCGGAGGGGCGCCGGCCGTGACGCGGCGGATCGCCTCTCATTCGCTCTCATTTCTCTCTTTGACAGCAAGCTGAGGGCCAAATTGGGTCTGAAACCCCTGGAGCTCAATGAATCCAAAAAAGGTGAGCTGGTCTACATTTCGTGGGAGGGTGGGTCTCCTTTTGCCTACCACACCTTGTGCTCCGTGTGACACTCGGACACACATTCGGGTGTGAGAAAGCCTGGGGGGAGTTACAACCCAGGGCCAGCCGGCGTGAGCTTCCAGTCACTGGCACGGATGCGAGGTAGAAAGGCTTCTGTGACAAATGAAAGCGTAAGCTGAGTGTCGTGCTCTGTGACTGGCACTTCAGAGGTGGGCACTAAGGAGGATCCCATGGTGGCTGAGGTGATCAACCCGGCCCAGATCAAGCAGCAGAGCGAGATCCGGGAGAAGCTGGCTGCCGTGAAGGAGAAACGGCTCCTCAACCAGAAGCTGGGGTGAGCCTCTCTGGGCCTTTGGCTCCTCCATGCAGGGGCGAGCTGCTTGCTGACGTCTCCCTCCTTCTCCTCCTCTTCCTCCTCAGTAAGGTGAAGTCGCTCGCCGAGGATGACCCGTGGCTGGATGACACGGCCACCTGGGTGGAGAGGAGCCGCAAGCTCGCCAAGGAGAAGGAACTGGCGGAGAAGCGAGTGAGGACTCGAGGCAGAAGTCGTGGGAATGGGTGTTTCTCTGTGCCATTGTCTCATCCCCCCCCCTTCTGCCTTCAAGGCAAAACTTCTGGCAGAGATGGATGAGGAGTTCGGGGTCAGCAGCTTGGTGGAGCAGGAGTTTGGCCAGAGCAAGAAGGTGAGCTATCATTCTGCCCACCGTATCGACTGTGAATTTGGTGCTCATGTATCATGCGAGATCACAATTTATCAGTTTTTACGATCCCTATTTCAGTCGCTCTTAAAGGAGGTATATAACCGTTTCCGGGAGACTTTAATTTGGGTTGCGATTCTGATAGGTGTGTTCCTCCGACTTTGCTCTGCAGGAGTCTTACACTGCCCACGATCTGAAGGGGCTCACTGTCCAGCACAAGATGGAGTCCTTTCAGGAGGGAGAGACTCTCATTCTCACGTTGGAAGACAAAGGTCTGTTGTGGGGGGAGCACTGGAGGCCGGCTTCCTCGCTGGTCGGCTCAGGTCTCTGACTTCTGGCACTCTCCCCTTTGCGATTGGACGGCTCCAGGAGTTCTGGAGGAGAAGGAGGACGTGTTGGTCAATGTCAGCCTGGTGGACAGGGAGAAGGCGGAGAAGAACGTGGAGCTGAAGAAGAAGAAGCCTGAGTACAAACCCTATGAGGAGGAGGAGAGCGTGGACGACATGGCCACGGTGAGATGGACATGCGCATGTTTGTTACCCAGAATGCCATTGTGTTATCGCCCAGTCCACCTTTAAGGCACAAGTGTAAGAAGTCTAGTTTGTCGTTTCGTTGAACGGCCATTCTCACATTTTCCTGTTCTTCTGGCAGTTGAAGTCCCACTCCGTGCTGTCCAAGTACGACGAGGAGATCGAGGGGGAGAAGAAGAAGGGCTTCCGGCTGATCGCGGGCGGCCACGCCGACGGGGAGCGTGAGCGCGAGCTGCAGGCCATCCGGGAGACGCTGCGCAGCCAGGCGCAGACGCTGCAGCTGCCTGCACTGACCATAGCCTCGGAGTTCTACACGCCGCAGGAGATGGTGAGGAGGGGCTGGGGGGGCACCTGCAGGGCATTCTGCACAACAGTGCAGGAAATGCAACACAGCGCAAATGTCTGGCAGTCAAAGATGATGTCTAAGGCAATTTAAATATATGCAATATATGCAGATTAATGGTTCAGATTTAAAAATAGTACTCCAAAAAATTACTGATATCTTGTTCCAACACCTCTCCTCAGGGGCACCATATGTTTGTTAAAATTCGATCACCAGCTCAGTTAATTAACTGAATTAGTTTGATTACCCGAATGAGGTTGGGTTAGTGGTCCAGTCAAAATATACATGGGTATATTGGGTGTTTGCTGCAAATACTGGGGTGTCTCTTGGAGAGGTTTTGAACTGGCTAAGCTGGCACACTTTGTCAGCCTTAAGCCTTAAGTGATTATGACGACACTGGCCTGTGCTGTAATAGTCGGGGTTCCTAACCTGTTAATAACGTGGGCCGGCGTACATTATGCTAAAATATCATGGCCCATGGGACTACATGCATTAATGGGCAAATATTAACGTCGTAGGTTGTTTGTGAACTGCGGAGTCGCTCATTTTTGGAAATTAACCCACCCCTCCCCCAGCGTTCTGCGTGCCAGCAGTCGGGTGCCCCTGATGTCTAGTAACATGCATTAACCTTCTCTTTGGTCTGCACTGACACGCTCAGATTGTGCCGTGTGTCCCGTGATCCTCCTCCTATCACTGTATTAACTTCAGTAGCTAAAAATCGTAAACGTGTCGCTTTGCTGTCCGTTCGAAGGCCACCTTCAAGAAGACCAAACGGCGGGTGAAGGTCAGGAAGAAGGAAAAGCCGGTGAGGGCCGACGACCTCCTGACGGATGACACGCGCAACACCGACTTTGGCTCCAGGTACCGCAGTTCAGGGGGTGTCCAATAGGTGGCGTGGCGGCATAGGTCGGCATAGCTAACCCCTTTCCGTACTCCCCTCAGTTCAGTGTGACCTTTATATCCAGGTGTATAGCTGGGTAAACCGGCGCTAAACGCGGCCAGTTGGCACGTGGCGGCCCTAGAGACGGAACGGATCGATGCTTTTCCAGGACGCGCGGACGGGGGCGGCGCGCGGAGGAGGAGGCGGCGCCGGAGGCATCCGAGGAGAACGCTGACGCCACGCCAGACGCTCGGAACAGCGTGCTGCAGAAGTCCGACGACACCCGCCTGGAGGATATGGACATCAGCGAGGACGGTGAGGTGGGGGGGGCTGGGCCACGGCGGTTGGGTGGGGGGGGGGAGGATGGGTGGCTCGCATTATCGAGCTGAGCGGGTGGGACGGGCCCCAGCACCTCAGGAACGGCCTGTCTGGAGCTACGGAGGGGACCTAGCAAAGTGACAGTTGTCTGTTAACTGCTTGTACTTGTACAGCGTATTTATTTGAATATCATATTTGACATATTTGAGTGTTATTTCTGGTTGTTAAACCAGCTTTGTGCGGTGCAGCCACCTGCTGGAAGGTCATGCGTGGTGTGCAGTGAGAAACCGTGACCTTTCTGCCCTCCCCTGAGCGTGTCCCTATGCTGTCTGCACACGCAGAGGATCTCGCGGCCTCAGGAGACGCGGTCGCCCTGGAGGAGGACGAGGCTGAACTGGAGCTGCAGAAGCAGCTGGAGAAGCAGAGGCAGCTGAAGCAGCGGCAGCTGATGCGGGACTCTGGGGAGAAGGTCGGTTCCCTGCTCGTTAGCGTAACGACTGTGCACATTTCTGTAAGCGCTGTCTCTCTCCCCCTTCCCCATTTGGCAGACGCCCCTTAGCCAGAGCTACTTGCGTAAGTGCTGTGAGGCTCCCCTCTGTGCTCTCGCTCCAGGTGGCAGAGCAGGTGAAGCAGCTGGAAGGAGCAGCGGAGGGAGGGGACGAGGACCCCGAGCAGAAGAACAACATCGTCTTCAACGCCACCTCCGAGTTCTGCCGCACGCTGGGCGACATCCCCACCTACGGGCTGTCGGGGAACCGCGAGGACCGGGAGGAGATCATGGTGAGGGCAGGCGCGCGGTCGCGGCCTACGGGACCCCCCCGTTGGAAATATTGACTGGAACGGCCATTGTTGTTAGAGTTCCACCCCTGCAGGCCTAACTTCAGAATTCAAAATGGCTGTGGCCTTCGTCAACAAAAGTTAAGACTGTATTTATATTCTGTTTATATGCGCTTGTCTTATTTGTGCCGTATTAAATCTGTCCAACCACTATCTGTGGACGTTGCTACGGTGTTTGTATGTGAAAATATTCAGTGTCTTGGGTTATTGACTGGTATTGCTAAGGAACCTGGCTCGAGCTAAATGGCTTTCCGACGACTTCTGGAGCGCGGTTAATTCGGGTGTGGGGTTATTCCCAGCTTCCACTTCCGACCTCCCAGGTAAATGGGAGGCAGAATGATTTAATGGATGGAGGGTGACTGCATGCATGGTCACTGCTGACAGCGTGGGGGCCGTTTTCCAGGACTTTGAGCAGGAGGAGGAGAGGGAGGGAGGTGGCGGCTCGGAGTCGGAGCTGGACGAGAACGTGGGCTGGAGCATGGTGAACCTGGACGAAGAGCTGCAGCAGCCTGACGTAAGTCTCCGGGCCACTAGGGGGCGTACTTGGAGCTGGGCCGTTACATTTCAGGTCACTCAATAGTTTCTCTGTTTATGGAGCTGTCTGCTTTTCGTCACTTTCCCAAACTCTCGTCCCGCTCGCAGTTCTCCACGGCTTCCACCACTATTCTTGACGAAGAGCCAATTATCAACTCGGGCCTGTCTGCTGCTTTGTTGCTATGCAAGAACAAGGGTGAGTGTGAATTGGCGGGCGCTCTGGGAGAGCCGGAACATTCTGGAATTATTGTCCTTTATTCTCAGTGATGGTGCAGGGCAGAGATGATCCATTTTATAATCATAGGCTGTTCTAAATTAAGTGCTTTTTTTTTTTTTATCGTTGCCAGGTCTCTTGGATACCCAGATGCAGAAAGTGGCCCGAGTTCGAGCTCCAAAACCCACCCTTCATAATGAGAACTACTGCATCGAAGACAAGATGTGAGTGTCTGTCGGCGTCTCCCTGGTGCTGTCGCGTACAGCGCTTACGTCCCCAGAATAAAAAACAATGTAACATCCTGCTTTTAAGCGCTGGCAACTTTCACCATCAGACAAAATTTGTTGGCGGTCAAATTTTCCGATGTGGAAATACGGAAACGTGGGCAAAAAACCGATCAAGTTAATCGCTGTTAGTGCCTCCCCAGTAGTTTGTGTTTTGAGCAAAAGTACAGTCTCGAGTAGCTACTAAAGAAGGGTTTTGGAACTGCTTCTGATGGTTAGTGGTGAACACAACAATAGTTCCTGGATCTGGTTCCAGAAAAAAAAGTTCCTGTGATTTATGAAGCGCTTTTTGTGGGCTTCAGAAACGCAAAGAAAAGATCACTCTCTAAGAGCTAAGTTTAGAACTAGGAACTGAAGGTGAAGTTTTACTTTCTATTTGCAAAAAATTTCTGAAAAGCATGATTTTTGCAATGCTGAAGATGGTTCCTGTATAGACCTGATGACAGCACAAGCCTCTCGCTGTCACTGGCAGCTGTAGACTTCACAGAGAATCTCGCCCACTCGCTGTGTGTTACATCAGCGACTCTCCCTAGCTGCCTCTTCATAACGCGACCTGGGAAGCTTTGTGGGCTAAGCAGAGATTTGCCGCCCTCTGCAGGATCATCGACGATAAATACAGTCGGAGGGAGGAGTACAGGGGCTTCACTCAGGAGTTTAAGGAGAAGGACAGCTATAAGCCGGATGTCAAAATAGAATATGTGGACGAATCTGGCCGCAAGCTCACGCCCAAGGAGGTACGTCTGCTCTCCCGATCCGCCGCCCTCTAAAACGGCGCCTCCTGCTGTCGCGATCCTTCCGGCACTGACTCCCCTCCCGCGACCCCAGGCTTTCCGCCAGCTCTCTCACCGTTTCCACGGCAAGGGCTCTGGCAAGATGAAGACTGAGAAGAGGATGAAGAAGCTGGAGGAGGAAGCGGTGAGTTGAGGCCCCTGGGCTGACGCCCGCGCCGTTCTCCGTGCCACTCGGGTCTACAGCCACGGTCCGAAACCACGCGGCTATCGGAGGTGTGGTACTGCTTGGGGTGGTGTGTGTGTGTGTGTTGTGGCATCCTGTCTTGTGCCCTGCGCTGCCTGGATAGGCTCCAGTTCCCCTCTGACCCTGACATGTGTGGGTGGATGGATGGATGGGTGGGTGGGTGGATGGATGGATGGGGTCACACTGACACCCCCCCCGTGCCCCCACAGCTGCTGAAGAAGATGAGCAGCAGTGACACCCCGCTGGGCACCGTGGCCCTGCTGCAGGAGAAGCAGAAATCGCAGAAGACGCCCTACATCGTGCTGAGTGGCAGCGGCAAGAGCATGAACGCGTGAGTGCCGCCTGCAGGGGGCGCGGTGGCTAAGCGACACGATCCTGCTGCCAGACTCATGTTCCACAAAACGTGTTCTGGGCTCTTGGGTGACTCACTTTGAACTCCAGTAGGTTGAGGGTTATGGTTTTTTTTTTTTTCCCTTTTTTTAAAATTAATTTTTCAAACCTAGTCAGTTAAATTTTGCCAACACTTCCCTGAATATACTACGGTGGCTTGGATTGTTTCCTATGAGGAGGGTTTGGAGGGTCACTCATATTATGATCATTATTAATCTAATCTCGTTAAAGCCTAAAGTCGTTTGCTTGCTGACTACACGCTGGCCTTAGAATGGTAGTGCCTTTCCGTTGTCAGCGTGTAGTCGCATTTGTGGTGGTTTGTTGAATGTTGCCCCGATTTTTAAATAACGTTTAATTTTTCTTGTTTCACAGAAACACCATCACCAAATAAAGATGGGGACCAGACAAGGATGTGCACAAACACCCACTTTTAAGTTTCTTTTCTGTTATTAATAAAACAACATTGGAGATACCTTTTTGCTAAATGTCCAGTCCAGTCGTTTTAGTGCTTCTGGTTATAGGTATGTATTGATCAGAGTGTAAACAATTGTGATTTGCATAAACCTCAGTATGCCTGTGTACTGTGTATTCTTTTTTTTTTCGGGCAGTAGTTTTACTTTTAAGCACATCGGACTGAAAGCTGAAGGATTTATTATACATGAGTGATGATAATTTAAATTAATTTCAAACTATACCATTTTGGTCAAGATAGTGTGTGTATATTAGGCTAATGCACATAAAGTGTCTTTAAGGGATCACGGACCATAAAGGGATGTTTAGTCTTTGGCTTTGCCTGGGCGACACCTAAACCTGTCAGTTATGGGGACGGGGAGGCCGGCTGTCAAAGGTTGAACGAGACTGAGAGCTGGTTTTAATTTCAGGCAAACCGTCTTTGAGGTGCTGTTAGAGAGGCAGTTTGAGAGCTTGTCACTGTGGGGACGCGAGTGGAAGAGCTGGTACTGTCTCTGCTCACCTCTACATTTTCATACTTGCATACTTATACCTTGAAGAAATGCAGTGTTCCATGTTATTAGTCAACCCAGGGGATAAGTGGGCACACAGCTGGCATGTGAATACCTAGAAACATTGGTGGCTGACTGCTGCTGGATTTTCCTGCACCATTTACAATTTTAGTCAGTGTGGACTAGATCTGTATTAATATTTAAGTCCTTTATTCTCTGGCCATTTAATGACGCTTTCAGGGAGGGGGCCATGCAGATGCATGTCCGCAAGCCACCTGCCATCTGATTTGTGCGAGGGAGCCAGATACAGAATCTGCACATAAATCTCAATTTGCCCTGGGGTCTCTCTCAGGGATGCTTGGTATATATTTGCTGACGGTGATCTTGGGCTGTTTGTGCCTTTTTCTTTGTCCTTTAATGGAATCCTCCATTTTCCAGCATAGGATTTTGGGTTCCTGTTTACACATTTATACCTTATTTCCATATCTCCATCGAGGAGAACAAATTTTCAACCAAGCAGTCGTGACGTCAACATTTGTTTAACTAGTTAGGAGCTAAAATATGGGCGGCTTTGTTTTTGTGTGGTATGTGATTGTTATGTTGTGACACCATTGTGCGTCTCTCAGCTGCTGATCTCGCCGAAGAGTCTCGCCCCCTTTCCCTGTGCTGCGTGCGTTCCAGGGAGGACAGTGGCCAAGCTGGTTAGAGTCAGATCAAGCACGCGGGTTAACATGTGTCCCCCCTACTGCTAGTTAATTACTTGTGCTTAATGAAAGCGTTCACTCGGCCCCTGGAATACACGCTTCTCGAATGCGTCTGGCCTGGTAGGGTTATGTAGGATGCACGCTGCCCCCAAGTTACTCATTTGTTGCATCTTAAGAACTAATTATAACTAGGTAAGAAATGTAATAAGTATTGGTTTGCGCCAACACCCTAATTAGTAACTGACTCTCAGACTATAGGGACCTTGGCCAGGAGGTTCTGGAGTTCCTCAGGATGTGTTTGGATGCACGTGAAATTTCTAAGACAATAGTTCCATAAACCAAGAACCAAGTGCGGATCCGTTGATTAAAGAAAGAGGAAGCAATTAATAGTGAAAGGACTTTATTACGAACTGCCATGGTGCCATCCGATTATTGTAACACACACGCTAATGTTTAAGTATTCAAAATTTTTCCTGTACGTATGGTGGAAACGTATAAATACAGTGACAGGCCCTATAGGGTGAAACTAATCATGACAGAAACTGGATGGTACCTGTAGTCCCTGAGAGACAAGAAAGGTTCCCTCAGATAGCACTGTCAAAATGAACAGCATGGTACGATGACACAACTCACACTGTCCTTCCAGAAGCAAATCCTCAATTACGATACCAGGTGACAACGTGGCAGAGAAATGGTCATCAGCTACAATGTCGCATGAGTGTGTGTGTCTGCAATCATCTACTCAAAGCTGTTGTGCATTTTTCCCCCTTGGTTTCTATCTATGTTTCAAGCCCAAAAGCCTTGAATTTTGAGAATGTTTTTCTTAACTACACAACAAATTAGCGCAAACATACAGAACTGTCAGCATACTGTAACTGGAAAAAAAAATGGTAATAAAAACCTTGGCAAAAGTCATTTGTGCGTGATACAAGTATTGGTTGTAAATAATTGCAGTCTATTTCTGATACCTTATACATTTTTAAATAATTCATTTCTCATTTCTTATATTTGTAATGCCTTAGACACTTTTTTTATTTTACTCATCTTTGTAGGATTATCAAGAGTGTTTTTGTGTGGACATGGAGAGATTTGCTAGTATCACAGCGCCGATATAACTGTTTGCTGGGAGCAAATGTCAAAGTTTTTTTTTCCAATGGAGGTCAGACTACAGTAATTCCAGGATACCTTCAATAAATGCACTGTATTTGAAAACTATTTCTGATTTTTGGAGGACATGGAAGGTGCCACCAGGTGGTGATGTCGTTTCTGGCGTGTTAGTGTGAGTTTGCGAGATGTATCTGACTATCTGCTGTAGCCTCTCCACCTCCCTCCCTCTCTCTATCTCTCTCACTCTTTTCAAAGGAGCGCACAGAAGAACTTCTTCTCCCTGAAGGGGTTTTCTGAAGTGGGAACAGGGGTGATCAGGGGATCTTCGCAGGCGTGGGCGTCGCAATATGCCATCAGGTCTGCTGCCGCCTTGGACACCTGGAAGATGACGGGTAAGCGTGACTCAGCGTGGGACGAGCCTGCGGAGGAGCGCGGACTCACCCCTGACCTAGAAAGATGGCTTGAGGTCACTGTGGATGAAGATGCCTGAGATTGGCCTGGGGGATGAGCTCTGCTCGTCGGCGCGGCCCACTGGAGAAGATATTAGATTGAGAGCATTTCCTGACCAGAGAGGTTTAGGCCTGTGAAGCTCAGATTTCTGCATAGACATAAACCTGTGGCCTCTGATTAAAAATTGGCCCTGTGCTTTGGGGTCCGCCACGGTAAATTTCGTCGACTAGGGCGGGTACCAGAGAACAGGTTTTGCCGAGGGCCTTATTTTTCCTGCCAGATGGCCAGTCCAGCCCTGCCTGTGCCCCACGTAAACCTAAAATTTTAACTCACCCCATCTACCCAAAGTCTGTCAAAAACACTACAAGCTTTAATTTCCTCTAGAATAGTAATTCAGACCTTCCTTCATTTACTTAATATCTGTACATTTGCTGAGTCACTGCTAGAGATTTGGGGCCCCTGAATCAGACCAATTCAATTATATTACAGTTTTTTTGTTTACACGGCTTCGGATTTCTCCTTGACCAGTTTAATAAAAATAATACGTTTGTTATGCTGACATCACATTTATGCAACATATTTAAAGTTTGGATTACATCATCGACTGACTAGGATTAATGGTTTGATAGTGGTGTAATCGATCCACTAAAAGTAATAAAGTCTGTTAGCGAACCTCAGTGAATTAAGCACCTGACCTCAGGGGTGATTCTTTAAGGTGGGTGGCATAAGAGGGGCCATAATTCATACAAGGGGACGACATTATTAGCCAATGAGGTTTTGAATTGGTGAGTGACAGAGGAGGGGGAACTCTAGGGGCCAATCTGCTGTCAGTTTGGAACAGTGCCCCTGTGGCCCCGCCCCTGTATATGCTCCTTCCTGGAGGTGGGCGACCCAGCGGAAAGCCCACCCTGGCTCGAGTGGCCGAGGATAGTCGAAGATTTGGAAGGACAGTGAAAGTGGAGTGAAAAATCAAGGCGAGCGCTTTATAAATAGAAGCCGGCGGATGCAACGTGTGCCGACGTCCCCCTGACCTTGATCCGACACATGCTGGCTTCGATCTTCAGCTGCTCCACCAGCTTCCTGGCCTGTCCGACGCTCATGGTGCTGTTCACTGGGGTGTCTCCTTTCATCCTATGCCAGGGAAGAGGACACCGGCAGCTCAGACCATATTCCCTCATCAAAAGATCAAGGTGCTCCTGAACCCTCCACTTATCCGCGCACGTCGATTTTTGATTGTCTGGCTAGGAATATTTTATCCTAAGGTGACTTAGACGCCTTTCTTGACTCATGTGAAACAGCAATATGCTGAGACACTTGGCCTGCAAATTAGACGCAGCTGAAAAAGACTTGCTTGGGACTTAAAATCCCAAATGCAGATTTCTCAACAATCTCGCAGAGTGATCCCGGCTCATGCTTTCTGAAAACAACATCCGATGTTTATATCTCTTCCTGAGAACATGGACGTCAACAAAGAGCAGACAAACTCTTCTTGTTGAATAAACTCTCCAAATATTTTTGAGATTGTTTCTGCACGAAGGACATTTGGCGGGATAATTGAGTTCGGTGGCCTGATCTTCCTGTGCATTGATATGAAAAACAGCCTCATTTGCCTCCTACAAGGGGGACGAGACATCCAGACCTTGTATTTAGGCAATTGCTGTGCTTTTCTTCAAACTTGCCTCACTGTCAATTGGGGGGTGTCAAGTGGCCCCCACGTGGATCATAGCGCCCCCCCCCCCTCCTCATCTGTTGTCCCTGTCTACCCTCCCACAAATACTCCCAAAGTAACAAAACAAATACCTGCAAGTTACCCTCATCGGAAAGCACACATTGCTTCTCTTGTCTCTTAAGCTGTGTGCCATACTTAGGCCCAACTTCTAACCACAAATTCCTCTTCCTACCTGTCTATTGAACCAATATCAGCCAATACTTGGCTCAAAAATATGGCCCGACTGGATGAGGGCATGAGCGTGGGCATATCACCAAATTTAGCGGTAGGCTCACCCTCTTATGAACGACACAGTGGCGTTTTATTGTTCAATTGATTAGGCAGTACATTTCAGACAGTGCACGGGGAATTCATTCCTACAGACCAGCTGCCTGTCGTCGTTAAAACAAGCGTTCTGACGACGTTTCCAGAGCGCATCCCCCTCCACTTCTTGTCGACATCACCACCTCCGTCTGCCCTACAGCAGAGAAATACCTAACGAGGTGATGTCACCCCACCTCAGGGCTGTGATTCCCCCCCCCCCCCCCCCCCCCCCAGGGCTCGTCTATGCCGGGGGACACTCCTCAGACGTTCAATTAAATATTAACGACAGGCACGCGCTCCAGCGGAGAGCCAGAGCCCGTCTGAGTCCCCTCCCAGGGAACCACCACACGGACGAGTGAGTACCAAGACGGACGCTCTGGTGGTCGCTATATTAACCCGTCCAAATAACGTGCACAGCACCGCAGCGAGGACGCAGCGGAGGGATTCCGGCGGGCTGAGGGGTTGCTGTGATTGTGCATGCAATAGGAATGGTGAAAGAAAGAGGGAGATGGAGGGGAGGGTCTTGCAGAGACTCGGGGGATGGAAAGCCCACAAAGGTGTAATGCCTCAATATTCAGGCCCTTTATAGCTCTGCCTTACCCTTGATGTTTTCTTTTCCTGGTGTGGTCTCTCCCTCCTCTTCTCTCGTCCTCCCTCTGTTCCGCTCCCTCTGAGATTTTAGTTAAGCCGTTACACCCCCACCCCTTACAGACAATGTAGATGCTGTATTATTCAGCTGGTGCTCTGCCGTCCTCGTGCAGTGCCTAGCCGTGTCTTGGTACGCACACCGCACCCCTCCTCCTGTGGTCAGTGGAATGTTCCAAGAAGCCTGAAGGGGGGCTACAGCTTTTTTTTTTTTTTCCAGCATAGCACGTACCATTTATGGATCTTTAGGGAGAGGACGCGAAAATATTTAGACCAGAAATCACATGCATTAAGGCATGAAAGTAAACATGCCTTTGTGCATCCGTGTGAAATGCACGCCTGTTGTACGTTTTAAGAGGCGCGTGAGTGTGTGAAACCAGCCTGCATGAGTGAATCGGTGAGCATCTGTGATTATTACTCTCATCGATTACACCCCCCCCTCCATCTCTTCCGTTACCATGGGAACTGCTGCAGTCATCACCATACGAGCCTCACGGTCACAGCATCGCTCTTTTGCTACAGTGAGGAAGGGCCAGGTAGCCTTAGCTACATCACACAAAGCACTCCAGGAGTAAGAAAAACCCTTTCCTGGTGAATGGGCCTTTTTCATCCCGACTGAGAAGATGCTGAGACATAAAACATCATATCTGCCGTAAAACCTGTAAATGGGAGAAATGATGGTTAAGTTGCCATAGTGAGAGGACTTCGAACTGCCAATCGGTTAGAAATAGAATCTATTCGTACACTAATACAGTAATATAAAACTCTATTTACCTTGACAAGTATATTGTGCATTACGATTAAGAGGTGATAATAAATGAAAAATGAATTAACCTGCATCTTGTTTTGCTGCTCAACAGGCCAACATATATACAGATATCCATGTTTACGTTAAAATGAGTTAATGGGCTTCTATTTTATTGTAAACGTTATTGCAATATTTTTTATATATACACTAGCACCTACAGACATATAAGTCTTGTTATTTCAACTGGTAAAGTTATGTAACGTTATGTAATGTAATTCTTACGTGGAATTAGTCTATGTCACGGTATAGAATTCGCGCAGGAAAACGCGAAACGGAAATGGCGCCGCTAACATCGGCGGGAGGTGGCGAAGTCCCTTTGCGGCCGCCGTAGCGGCGAGGACACCGGCGTACGCTGGGGTGCGGATGGAGCTGCGGGGGGTGTGATATAATGTCCGATGCCGATGCCGTGCAGTCGGCTCGGTGCTGCGCGGCCCGGCGTCTTTCCCCGGCCGATCGATAGCCACCGACGCGCTGATGTCCGGCGACATTCGGGGAGCCCGTAAGTTTATGCGACGCGCTTCGGCTCCGATGCCATTAATGTGAAGGAAACGCAGCGGAGATAGCGGAATTATTATGAGTTTTATCGGCTGGCCCTTCGGTTTTTTTTATTTTTTATTTATAGAGTTTATACAGTTTATTTCTGCATTTGAATAACAATAAATGCATATCGCTGTTTCCGTAGGCAGAGTCAGTATTTCCGCCAGTGATGACCGGAATGCGGGAGATGGGCAGTAATAAGGCCGATTAACGTGCCGGCTTCATGCTGTCATCCTTTGACTTTAGCGCATTTAACGTAACACTCCGTGCGTCAGCTCCATAACTGAATATAATACGTTGCGTAACAATTCTGTGATTGCATCAAGCATTAGTGCGGCATTTATAAAAAAAAAAAAAAACATAATACCGACTATTCAGAATAATGTTTTTTTTGTTTTGTTTTCTTCTGGAAAATGTCATTAGCCTGAAGGGGGTCATTGGATGAAAGCGCCGCTCTCGGTCTCTGCTAGAAGCGTGGGATACTTTAGCCTGGAGGCTGCGGGGAAGCGGCCCCGGCATCCTGAATGGAAGCGCAGGCTGGCGGCTTCTAGGTCGCGCAGGGCAGCGCCATGGTGCCGGTGCTGCTGTGGCTGCAGGACACGGTGGCCGTGACGGTGCTGTGGGCCCGCCGGACGCTGCTGCGGGTCGCCGTCCTGCTCTGCGTCTTAGCGCTGGAGCTCTGGGTGGCCGTCTTCCTCTACGGCAGCTTCTACTACTCCTACGTGCCGAGCGCCAGCTTCGCCACGCCGGTGCATATCTACTACGGGTTAGTTACTACGGAGACGCGCCGGTCCGGCCCACGCAACACAAACAAACAGAAAGCAGCAGATGGCAGATGGCAGGCTGGGGCGTGACGGGCACAAGCCTGTGACCCGAAGATTGCGGAGTCACGGCACCAGCCTGCTGCCCTACCTTTCAGCATGGCTGTTTTTGGGCAGATATGCAACCGTGTAAAAAAATTACATAATAATAACAACAACAATAATAATAAATAATAATAATAATAATTACTATTATTGGTGCTCTGCCTTCAATTGATGTATTCTGATATTTTTGGTTAAAGTCTCTGTGTATATGTATTATTTCTGTGACTATTGTTGCATATGTTTAATAAAAAATCCAGAAAGGTGGATGATAAATTTGAATATGTTGCTGTTGTTTATAGGGCTTAAATATCTGTGATGCTATTTGTGACGTCCTACTCCGGTTCATCGCGCTCTCTTTCGCCCCCTTCAGGACGGACTGTGACTCGTCAGGCTCAGGCCTGTGCTCCTTTCCTATGGCTAATGTTTCCTTGTTGAGGGATGGCAGAGACCAGGTGAACGCTCATATCCCTTTTTTATTTTATTTATTTTTGTTGTCCAGCCTTAGAGGTTTTCTGGTTGATGGCTGTAGTGTATATATAACATTTACTGAGGGGAAAATAAGCCCATTTTTGACCTGGTTAAGTCCCACATTATCGTGGCCCATGTGTCACTCTGTTGACTCTTGATCCCGCCTTCTCAGGTGATGACATACGGCCAGCCCTATCGGATCTCCCTGGAGCTGGAGATGCCCGAGTCGCCAGCCAATCAGCAGCTGGGTATGTTCATGGTCAGGATGTCCTGCTACTCCAAGGAGGGTCAGACTGTCTCATCTGTGGCTCGTTCAGTGAGTTGATCACACTGTATCATTGCTGTGTCCATCTGCTCTTTCCCATCCCTTTCTCAATGAGCCTAATATCTCCTGAACCATTCCTTTCTCTCCCTTTTCTTTGCACATGGGAGTTTCACATACACAAAAATGTTCTGAGGGCAGAATGAAAAACGATTGATTTAGCGAGATAACCAATCAGATCTTGTGTCAGAACAACCAATCAGATGTCTCGGCCCCACCTCATCTAATTTTTTGGGCCCACCTCCCCTACAATCTGATTGGCTATCTCTCTGAACCAATAATTTTTCATTCTGCCCTCTGAACATTTTGGTGTAAGTAAAACTCCCACTAGATTTTCTTTTCCTACCCCTCCTTTCCTTTTGATGGTTTGTATATGGACAGACTCTTGCATGGCTTCCCAGCTTCCTCTCATTCCCTGTTGTTTTTCCCCGCCTGTGATCTGGTTTCTAACCCACGTCCTGCCCCATACCCCATCAGGCCATGCTGCAGTATCGCTCCAGCCTGCTACAGGTACTGGACACCTTGGTGTTCTCCCCGCTGCTGCTGTCTGGCCTGCGGGAGCAGAAGCAGTTTGTCGATGTGGAGCTGTTCTCCGACTACGGGGAAAATTCGGTGAGTCCGGTGAAACGCGATCCTCCCCCGGGGCTCGGCGCTAATCCGCCATCTAAAGAGCTAACGGGACGTTAAAAATATGATAATCCAGAGCCCTGAAACCACGTTACTCCTTTTGAAGCCTGTATAATGGTGACCAGCTCGCCTGTCACTCACAGAGTCAAAACATATCATTGGCTAATGATAATGTTGGCCCCTCGTATACAGTGCACCATAATAAAAAATCCTAGCATCGCCCCTGCTGCAGATAGCAATCAGCGTTTTCATGTCCCCTGTTGGTCTCCCTGTAGTACCAGCCCACCCTGGGCGCCCTGATTGAGATCCAGTCCCGGGACATCCAGATATACAGCGCCCAGCTCAGGATCCACGCTCACTTCACTGGCATCAGGTACGGCTGGTTACCTGGGCGACGCCCCGTCCGCATGGCGCCCGCCAGTGGGTGCGGCGTGTCCGTTTTGTCCGACAGCTTCCCGCTTGAGCGCTTGGGCCTCTTCCAGCGTGTCCTGTTTTGCGGAGATGCCTGCGGTTCCTGTTGATGTTTTATTCAAAATGCGTGTAGCCCGAGCCAGAGAACTGGGGAAAAATCTGCTGAGAGGAGCGGGCGGGTGGCGGCCGCGTGCCAGCGTGAAAGCCTGCCAGCCTCCGACACACAGAGTTTATCGCCACGGCTGCTGCCAAAAGATGTTCATTTATTATTGGATTTAGGATCTTAATGCTTATAGGTGACAACGCTGTTTTTTTTTTTTTTTCTTTTTTGAAGTTATAGTGAATGTTCCCAAGAATACCTTTTGTGTAGGTTAATAATAAAGTAAATAAAACTGGGTGGAAAATTCCAGAACCCCCCCCTTAGTCCCTACTCACTTGCCAACCCCCTTCCTTTCCCTTGGCAGATATTTCTTGTATAACTTCCCTAAGACGTCGGCTGTGCTCGGCGTGGCCAGTAACCTTGCCTTCATCAGTGTGATCGCCCTCTTCAGCTATCTGAGGATCACATGGGGGGCTCTGTGGCCCCCGGAGCAGGTCCGAGTCAGGGTAAGTGCCGGACGGTCATCTTTTGTACCACCAAAGTGAGACATTATGCTGTGATAGCCGTGTACACTTATTCTTTTGTCACCAGTTTTCAAACTGCTCAAGGGGAATCTACTAATGCTCTCTCTCTTCCACTGCTATTTTAATTATTCTAATCAAGGCTGTGATGATTAATTAACCAGCCTCACTGGACGGAATGGTACCGGAGTCTCACAAAAGGTGTACAATTGCGAAGAGGTTAGCAACGTGTGTTGTGTTGTCAGGTGACGCGGTGCTTGTTTCCCCACATCATGATCGCCGCATATATTCCCCAGGTGATGATGGGAGACGCGACCCGTCTGCAGCAGAGGAGGGAAGAGGCGCGCAGGCGTATGGGATCCTCGAGTGCCCCAAGTGAGCAAGCCCAGTATGGCTAACGAGCTGACCAATCCACTGTCACGTTCACCTCGTTAAGGAATCGGCCACATGGGTTCCAACACCGAAGCAGTGCTGAATGTTACATCAGCAGTTCTGCTAATTATAGCCACTTATGATTTGTATATGTAGAATCACTTAAGGCATTGTTTGCTAAGGATGTATCTGATCACACTGAGCTTTGGGTGCCCTCGCGAGTGAGTCCGTGTTTCAGACGCTGGTTTGTGACAGGCATGCCGATGCTTTCCAGACATGCTGGAACTGAAGCGGGGCGATGCTGCTGGCCGGACTAGCGGGCCGCCGTCGGCGGAGTCTTCCCAGGGGAGAGGTCCGTGAGAGCGGCCGTGACCGTGACGGAGTTCCCTTTCAGCTGGGTGTGTTTGCCCCCGTTTCTACAGGAATGTTTAAGTGCGAGTTTCTTGTGCAGGAGAGCCAGAGAGCACAAGGAAGGTGGAGCCCGCGAGCACAAGCTCGATGGACAGAAATACAGGTTAATTAATTTTTTTTTACACTTTAGTAATGTATCTGATGTTTTTACCCAAATTGATAGAGGGAATGGATTTTGTGTAGTAATCTGTGTACTTGCTGGGATTTGAACCCACAACCTTTGAATTGTTAGCGCAATCTTCTACTTGTTGAGCTATAGAAGTTGGAAGACAGCTTAATGAGGCTGGTCAAGTGATCAGTGTTAATTGCTTTGCCCTCCATAGGGGTTGCGCTTGCATTTAGTGAACATAGTCAGTAATGTTCTGGTTTTTCCTCAGCGGACCTTCCTGAAGTGCTCGGTCCTGGCCGACCCGGGCCGGCGGGTGAAGGAGAGGGGGAGCTCCAGCTCCGAGAAGGTGCCATGGGAGCTGACGCTGGCATTCGTCAGAGGCAGGGGGCGCGGCTAAGCTGAGCGTTCCGTGTGCAAAGGCTCGGTCAATAACAGACAGGCTTCCGACGTGCCTTAACCAATCGTTGTGTGGCAGGGTGGGTCCAAGTATTTATTGGCATTGAGTCAGCTGTTACCTCATTCCAGGTCTTAACTCAAGGAACCAAAATTTTACACTATTAGGAAATGCAGTAATGTAGTAAGTAGCAGATAGTTTGAGTAGTTTTCCCCCCATAGTAAATAAATTGGTTTATGGTATTTAAAAAAAAAAAGCACACTAAAGCATCTCTTCCATGATAAACCTACAAGTCATGTGATCACCTAAGCTTTTCGGTGAGTTCCATTTGCTTCCTCGCTGCTTATGCTAGGAAACACTTAGGTCTGGTTTGGTTTGAGCCCTGGTCTGTGTGAAGGGGACTGGCTAGCTGACGTGTGTATGCCGCAGGATACGGGCATTATAAAGCTGCAGATTTAGCCCATGCGTTCCCATGCCACACACACAGGCACACGGCTGACACGCTTGGCCTTTGGCATGCGTCAACAATCAAGCAAACATCCTGCAAGAAATCTGTAACCAAATATGATAAGCTAAAGGTATTGGGTTGTAGTATAAAGGTAGTTATCATATAGGGCTATACATCTTAAGAAAACTATATTCATTCCGTATTTAAACAAAGTAATTATTAAATGTAGTAATATAAAATCTTTGCTTTTGCAATGAGATGTCAAGGTGTTGGTGGGGTAGGTCGTGGAAGATTCCGGCTAAATAACCTGACTGGATATGTAGCCATTAGGATGTGGAAGGCGGAGGGTGTTGTTTACAATAATTAGGAAAATGCTCCCCCACTGTTCATGTGGAGCGTGACACTGGTCGCTGGAACTCCCAGCTTCTGCTGGCCAATCCCGTTGCAGGTAGCAAGTGATGTCATGTTCTCTACAGGAACATGTCTGCCGCTTTGATGTAAGGTACCAGGCAGGGTTGTTACTTAAAATTTTTTATGTATGTGCACCTTTCACGTTTATATTTAATATTTTAAAATATGTAATATTTTTATTTGCGAGGGTTATGAAGAACATGGGCTTAAGATGTTTTTTTTTTATCAATGTCTTAATGCTTAGAATAATTATTATTATTTTTTTTTGTTAAATTTGTTTCTTGCCCACAATAAATTCTTCTTCAAACATACATGCTGCCTTACTGAAATCATCCAAAAAACTCTGAGCTGTTTAAACTGGGGGGTGGGTGTGGTTAAGAACTTTTAAACTATAGTACTGATGATTGTTCACAAAGATGCTTTATGATTTAATCCCCTGAGTTTAGTATAACTAATCAGTTGAGTATAAAGGATTTGAACCCCGGTCTCCGACGTGTGAGGCGACAGTGCTAACCGCCACACCACCAAGCTACCCTTTCACAAGATTTTGTTTCTAACTAATCAGTTGAGTATAACTAATCTAATCAGTTGAGTATAAAGGATTTGAACCCCG
>JAODKL010000063.1:755190-772077 GCA_026780765.1 Petrocephalus schoutedeni
CAAATAGCCAACAAATGATGCATCATTTATTACCAAAGATTCTCAGCATGCATCTGTGGTAGAATGAATCAAGAGTTGTTTTTTTTATTGGGGTGTTATCAGCTGCCATAGCACCTGCAGGTCAGACTTGATGCTCTGTCTGGGTTTGGGCCTGGCTGGGACTTGGATGGGAGACCAAACTGGAGCCTGGTAAATGAGGTGTTGGTGTGGCCTTGTCCTCCTTCCTCCTCCTCTTCTTCTTCTTCGAATCATCTGTGTGGAGTTTGCACATTCCATGTCATCATGGGGTTTCCTCCAGGTGAGTGTACTCAGCAATGATTGGCTAATTGGAGTTACTTGGTGTCTGTGTGCGTGTTCGGCAATGGGCTGAGTTACTTGGTGCGAATGTGTGCCGAGTTAATTGGGCTGAGGCTAATTGGAGTTACTAAATTGCCCATAGGTGTGTATGTGTGAGTAAATGGCGTGTGTATGTGTGAGTAAATGGCGTGTGAATGTGCTCAGCAATGGGCTGGCCCCCTGTCCTGAGTTGTTCCCCACCTCGTGCCCATAGCTTCCAGGATAGGTTCCGAACCCCCCCGTGACCCTGAACAGATAAGTGGGTTGGAAGATGGATGGACAATTCAATGGCTGAATAAGTGCACTCAGCAGACAGGAAATACACAGCAAATCATTCTAATGGAAGACCTGGTATTCCAACAGGTATGGAGATTTACCTCTGTCCTGCATGGAGCACTATTAAGCAGGCCACACACCACTAGGCCAAGTCAGACAGCACGTTGGAGGCCAGGGTACAGGTCAGACCTGTTCCATCAGGCTCCACGTGAATCTTCTTCACCACTCCGTCTTCCACTAGCATGGCGTATCTGATCAACACAATAGAGGGCAGAAAAATTACTCACATTCATATGATGCTTTTGTCCAAAGTGTTTTACAGTAGAGTGAAGGGTTACATTGTGCGTGCTCCTTAGGTTTCAAACCCCTGACTTTAGTTTCGTTGGCGTGGCACTCAACCTGTTGGGCTACTGGAAAATTTTAAAAATAGTGCAGTATAATCACACATCATTTATCAGAATAACATCAAACGATAACCAATATTTTGCTGTAGAATAATAAATATTCCAAATATTTCATAGATACATAAAACTGTGAAAATTGAGTGCATTTATCATGTTTCTCTGGAACCTATTCTGGAGACTATGAGCACAAAGCAGGGAACAACTCAGGATGGGGAGCCTGATGACACTAACGCAAAAACTGGGTCATAAAACAATTTTAAACGTTATGACCAGAGTTAGGGCTGATATTAAGGTTTGAGCTGGCATTAGGTGTAACTGTCTAATCGGCCTGATATCAGTATGGTGGTAATCTTACAGCTCTCAGGATGATTAGACCTTCACTGGTAACACAAACACAGAGACCTCTCACCTCTTTGACCTCTTGTTGCCAAGCACCTGCACGATCTGATCACTGTCCAGTAACAGGTCCACCGCCTGGGAAAGAGGGAGAGAGAAGCTCAGTGACAAAGCATCAGGCCCACAGAGTGTGGAGCCCATAATCCATAATTTTGGTGCACGTGATTGAGAAATGTGTGACATGTTACACCTTGGTGAATGCTCCAGTGGGATCAGCCAGCATCCGCACCTGCGATGATAGGAAGGTACAAAGGATGAACCGTATATCACCTAATATAATGACCTTGTCATCAATACACAAGTATATACCTGGAAGAAATTATGCATGCATTTGCAAAAGTATTACTAATATTACTCTACTTACACACACACACACACACACCAACCTTTCCCACTACACCATGCTCCCTCCCCCATGCAGACATCACAAAGGCATCGTTGACCGAGATGCAGGCCAACTCCTGCACCCCTTTGCTCCTCAGCTGGTCGGCCTGCTGCACGAAGCCGGGTAGGTGGGTCTGGAAGGAGGCGGGGCCAAGAGAAAGAGGGTGGGACTTTAATTAAAGAGACAGGACCTCTGCTACTACGGAGAAAACAGCCTGTGTAACTATTGCTACATCAGCCAAAAAGCCAAATGCAGATACGACTAACATGTTTGCTGATGCATAACTGACCCACTGGATTCTGGACAGCACATGTTAAGAAATGTGCTCTAAACGTTTGTCATTCATGGGCGAGGGAGAGTGTGTTCTGCTACGGGGCACTAGGGTAAAACACTTAACCCGAAACACTGCAGTGAAATAACCTTCTTATAGTTTTATGCTATTACTTATGTATTAATTAATCACAAACTAAGTCTTAGTTACATACTGATGTCATATTAATCCATCATTAATGAATCGTGACGCACGTTTTATTTCCAACAGTGACTATATTTGTTACTATATCTGTTGCTAATTCTCTAAATCTCTGTGAACTACTGAAGGACAAAATAATGACTAAGAAGTGAAATACTGATCCATCGTTGGCTCGTCATTAATGAATCATTTATCTCGGTACTGAGTTATTCAGTTACCAAAGAATCGTACATGTTTCCCATTGACAGAAAGTAGAACCTTCATTTTTAAACATAATTAGTCCAAGTCTAATGTGTTCCTCAATTAAACATTTTCTGTAAAAACTGTGAAAGTGCAAGACTGTGACCATCCCCATGCTTTGTGAAACTATACTCCCAAACTGTGCTGCATAGCAAATAGCAGTCTCTCCTACGCATTATCTGCAATAAGCAAAAGGGTTTTTCTTTTAAAATTTTTCACCTTTGAGCAGCCGGGGGTGAAAGCTCCGGGGACAGCAAAGAGAACACCCTTCTTGCCCTTAAAGAGCTTGTCCATGGCGACCTTCTTCCCAGGATCATCCTCCTGCACTTCTACGGCAGGGAGCTTCTGGCCTACCTGTAAAAGAGGGGGAGAGAGAGTGATCAATTAAAACCCACATGTACACCGGTAAAACGCAGGATGTTGTTGAAGGAGATAAAAATGGACCCATACAGTCTCTAAGAGAATCGGTTTCAGCGATGATTTATTGCTGACGCTGTGCGCAAGCTCAGCCAACAGTATGCAATTTCTGACGTCACAAATCCCACCGATGCTAAACGCATAACTATGCGGCATTGGCAAAAATACGCGATTACCTACAACCACGATCACTGTTAAGGAGAATCCACCCGACCATGCGGTTGTACCCTTAAGTAATATATTATAACATATCAAGGAGATTTTAACGTAACACAGCAACATCATTAATAATTCAGCCGTCACCTGAATGACACCAGTGTGAATATGCGGAGGCAACGCGAATGACCATGTTACCGCACTGACTGATGCAAAACTAAATTAATTTAGCAAGCCCAAGGAGAGAAATGTTCATTTATGCGTCAGTAAATTAGTAAAACGTAGATTAATATTACAGTCACGTAATTGACGCTAGGCTTGTTGCGCCATAAGAAGCAAACCCATCTATCCCGATAAGGGAGAATGTTTAGTTAAACTTAAACATATTTATCCCTATTCACAGGTGCCCACGACTATCATCAGCTCCTGTGAGGCGCATAATTGCACTAATACACGACTTCTGCAGTAGGATCGGCTTCTGTTTGTACCTTATATCATAACAAACGCATTAAGGAAGTATGTGAATGCATGACCCACTGCAGCGCTATTTTTAAGAGTATTTCGCCATGCCGGCCCGCTTCTTACCTTAATTGGCACGTTGACAGCCAGGGTCGTATGTAACAGCTTAATGCCGTTGACGAATCGGGTCGTTTTGAGCACAGCCGAGGTGGGAATCATGTTTTTTTTTCGTGCAGGCGTGTGCGCAGAATGGGGAGCAGGACAAACGACACCCTGTCACAAGACTCTGCTGGAGCCTCTACCTGGCTTGTTATAGACAGAAGCACTGATCCAGGATCAGATCTTAAGAGCCCATTCCTGTCCGCGACTCCATTGAACTAAGATTAATTTTACTGCTCGGCCCGTCTTAAAATAGCCTGCCGACAATTTAAAAATATGTATTTTGCTATTTAAAAGCCGTACTTCTGAAACTTATCCCCAAGAAACCGTGCAATCAGTGGAAATCGGAAATAAAGCGTCCCCAGCATGTAACACAGTTTTCAACGCTGAGAATAATTATACATTATAAAAAATAAAGTAATGAATGCCACTAATAGAGATGATCACACACCGGTGATTAAAAATGTTTAAATTATTCATAAACATGACAAAGATTAAGTTTTGACAAACAACACTATTCAATTACCTTATTAAGCCGGAACTCCGGAACGATATCCAAAGGGTTTGATTTCCGGTTCCTGTAGTTGGTTGCTTGTAGTTCGGATAAAAATTAGGTTGCAGAAACTTAAGGGAGCATCTGCTATACTTTAATATGTTAGGTGATATGCGCGCTTACTTTTGATGCCAGCTATGATTGCATCCGAGTGTTGTTATACTCACGTATTTAATCTACCCTTTTTAACTGAGTCAGAAGCTAGGGAAACGTACCATGGACTTGCCCATTAACCATGGCCAGAACTACAGGTCATGAATTAGCGAGCTCACTGGCGATTTTCATCTGCATCTTAGTAAAACCGAATACGCTTGGAATATTTTTTTTTCCAGGAGAACCTATACCTGGCTTATGTGGTTAATAACACTAATTTATTTGCCAAGGTGAAATACCCAGCTACTTCTAAATGGTTTGGGTGTAAAAACCGGAAGGTATGTGGGAGACTATGGATGGAGAGATGCCGCGCAACCAAATAGTAATAATAATAATAATAATAGTAAATAATAATGCAATGGAGAGAACAGGGTCAGACGAACAATCATTTAAAAACCAAGACGGACAAGACCAGAAGTGTGTGATGGGATGTCTCCATTTATTACACAACAACACAAAACACCAATATTTTAAATACGCAAATGAATCGAGTTTATCTGTGATGTGTTACCTTTCTTTTACACGGATTCAGCATGAATAAAATAGACAACATCGAATTAAACATTTAAGCACAGCCAACAATGAACAAATACGCTCATATTCACACACACAAAAATTGTATTAAACATCAGCAAATTGAGTAAAAAATAGAATTTAATTCTTTTTAAATACAGATTTAATACAAATAATGGTGTCCTCCACGTTGTATTTTTATTACTTCTACAGACAATGTGTATTACTTTTGAGATTGTTTACAGCATGACTATACAGTAAAATGTAAAATACTCGTTTATTTTTAGTATTGCTCATTTACATAAATCTATATGAACAAACTGACAGCTACTCTTATGTTGACATGAAATCTCTAACATAGATTAACTTCCTTATAGCACTGAGCCAAAAGTCCCTAGATATGTACATAAATCCCGCTTTGCCATCGAAAATGAGTTGCGTATCCATGCATACAAAAACAAGTTAGAAAAAAAGGTCTGACCAATCAAACAAACAAAGAATATCAACCTGGATCCAAACACACGGACATTGCATTGATTTAGTGTTGCTTCATAATTAAAATGTCAGTATACTATGTCCCTGAACCTTAATTGGCTACTACACACCTTCAGATAGGTACCAAAATTATGTACCGTAGAACAGCACAACTGTAAAAAATAAATATTTGCTTATTGCCAAATAAATACAAGTAAAAGCGCTGCAGTGTTTCACAGATCTCCTGGACAGTACATAAAGGGTGCAATAATTCCATTTACCACTAGATGGGGTACGCATGTAAACCATGTATCAAAGTAGTACGATTTCAGTTACATTTACTCAAGCCCCAGATTTGTGATTTACACGTTAAAATGTTAACGATATTAGCCGAACAGAAAACAAATTTTCAGCTGAAACCACGCAGTCTTGCCAAACCTGAGCATTAACCACACATATATGTAGCTAAAATATCCCAGACCAGATAAATTAACCTTTCATTCATAAAAAACAAACGTATTTAAAGGTACGAGAAGAAGGATTTATGCTGTTCTGAAGGCGAAGGTTGACCGTACTCAATATGAGGCATTTGATCTTAACTCATAGTTAGATGCTTCCGTCTATTTGTGTATCCCTGTACTTGCTGTCCTAGTATCTCAGAATTTAGTTTGCCGGTTATGTTCTTGCAAATTTTTTTATCAAGCCAGTCTTGATTATCGACATGAAATAAACGTTAAACAGCTAAAACATTTCAGTCTTGTTAAATCGAAATATATTACAAAGCGCGTTACCTGCGCAGATGCCTTGGTACAACACACACACCCACCCTCAATTAACCCACTGTGAGACTTAAGCCACAATAAATCAATATTTAGTCAATCATTTCAAAGCCTAGGCGTCCGCACAAAGACTGGGATGTCCTAAACACGATTAATAAAATCTGTCAATCATTAATTGACTGTATAACTCTGTACTCAATGGACGGAAACATTTCACAGGTATTTGCATTGTGCTGGGGCACCGAAACGATTGCATTTTCTGCAAATACACCCGGCACGATTTAAAGATGCTTTACAGAAGCTGCAGGCAGGAGCGACTGGCCTTTGAGGTGACAGGTGACGAAAACAATATATTGTGCTAATAGATCCTCACAGGTGCCGAATGTAATAAAATCACATAGTTAGGCTTCACAAACGATACAGGGGCAATATAACCATTCTTTAAATTAGGAAAGGAAAAAAAACAAAATATGTGGACATTAACGCACTGCAATGGTACGGTACTGAGAAAACACCGGTATTCACCCCTTACAACGAACAGTTTCCTTTGACGATTTGGCTTATTTTTTTTTTATAACAAGACCATAATTTTATAAAAACCTCGTAATTGTCATACCATGTTCAGTAAGCCTGCGTTTCAGCGCTATGTAGGGTGAGGTGTGACCGCTTCTCACGGGTCTGCAGACTGTACACATGAAGGTAAGCAAAACTGCGCAACGGAAGGGTCCCGGGGGGGGCTTCGGGGGCGCGGTGACAGCAGTCCGGACCGCTATGCATTTCCACAGTGAAGGACGACGCATCCGAGGTGCGGGTCCCTCCCTTAGTCTCTGATTCCATGTCTGCGTTGATGGACGGAGGATTGCGGGTTCGTTGTTGATTTCAGCTCCAGACCCGCGTCTTCCCATTTCACAGAAGGACAACGATAAAGAACGCCGAAGATTTTTGTAATTCAAGGTCACATAACAACAGTCGTACCTTATTACATTACAGACACCACCCCCCTCTTTATGCACGCAGGGCAATAATGATACTGGTCCACAGACCCTGATCGGTAAACTCAAAGGTTCGATCCAAACGGACGAGAATGACCACACAGACATAAATACAACACGGCTTTTGACTAGTCAATCCCAGATTGTTCATTTGAAGGGAAGGGGTTTCAATCGAACCCTCCCATCCTCCAGTAGGCCATGACTGAGATTGGACAATATCTGGAGGAGACAAACAAACACAGATTTTCATCCACACACACCCACACACACACACACACACACGCACAGACACACCCGTAGACCCACACTGACTCTGAAGATCAGCTTGGACAGTTCCTAAACATTTTTTTCCTATAGAAAGTCATTACATAACTTCTGTTCTCCCCTAGACCACCTGTCCGCCTACTGCCCACAAATGATCAGTATAAAATAAGCAGAGCACGCTCAGACGTCATTGCTTATCCACCAGCGCCTCTCCTTTACCTCTGATTACTATTACTCGGTTACTACTAATTATTACTCTGTGTTGATGCACATATTGCTTGTAAAATCCTGAAGAAAGCAGACTCGAGCACCGCCTCCGCGTGGCACCGCGTGCCGTCCGCCGCGTACCGTATTCACGCGAGTACCTGCGAACTAAAGTGTCCAGAGTGCTCAACCTCCCACGGCTGCCTACTCGACCTTGGGTAGGTTTCTCAAAAGCTCCCGTTAGCAACTTGCGTAGCTGGAACCGATCAGCGGCATGGTCCCAACTAAGCAATAAAAGGAATCCATTATAGACAAGTTCAGGTCCGGAAAGTACAAATCCAGACCAAGATTTTGTTTCAACCAACCAGTTCAGTACTCTGGTTGGTTGAAACAAAAACTTGGTGTGGATTTGTACTTTCTGGACCTGAACTTGTCTATAATGGATTCCTTTTGTGAGTAAGTTCTCCAACTCTGCCAAGTTGCTAATATTGCTAGCAACTATACTTTTGGGAAACGTACCCCTTAAAGTAAGTATATTGCTACAGCTGACATCTAAAATGCTTTTCTATTATAAACATTATGGTTAAATATAAAAACCACAGCTGTTGTGTATAGGAGATGTTGCAGAAGTCCTAAAGCCTGCAGCTTTTAGGTCGAAATTTCAGTGCCGAAACCGCTACCCATCTGGAGGTAGTAGTTACAATAAAAATGCTCTAAAACTACTTAAAAGCAGACAGAGGTATCACATGCTTAAAAAAATAGTAGAACCATGATGCATTAAGGCCAATCTGCCCTAAGGTTCCCAACTACCCAGAATCACAGGAGGCCAGAGGGGCTGGATTCCATTTTTTTTTTTTTAAAGCAAATGCTTTCTTTTATCAAACGATTCCCAAATGACTCCGCTATACCAATCCTCCCTGCCCCATGAGTGGAACATCTTTACAGCTAATCTGCATCTATGTGGTTCAAGGACGGAGCACTGGGCATCAAAAAAAAATAAAAAAATAAAAATAAGATTAACAAAAAGGTAATATACAGGACCTCATAAATCAGAGAACTTGGCTGTAGCTAGCTAGTACTGCCCAGAGTAACTGCAGGGGAGACGTTTCCTACGAGGGGAATGAGCTTCATCAGTGCATCGCGCGTGTGTCTGTGTGTGTGTTCGTACTCTCCTACATGTAAGCTGTCTTCCATTACATGGAAAACCCAGGAATCTATTTTCAGTCTATTTTCATGGCTTATAAAGTAAATGCCCCAACATCTCTCCCCACCGTAATACTCACACCTCCAGCAATGCAACGATACCCCCCCCCCAATACTGAATGCTTTTAGCTCCTGGTGGAGTATGTAATATTCCTCTTACACCCCCCCCCTTCCCACACGCATTTCCAATGCTCACTTCCTGTCCTCCATCCCCCTCGTCCTCCCCTACGGAGAGTCCATCATGGCCTCCAGCATCTCCAGGAAGAGTTTATGCATGGGCACGCCGCCGCGGCTCTTGATGCTGTAGAAGGTGGAGAGGGCGCGGCCGGCGGTCTGCCGGAGCAGGGGGAGGGTGAGCAGGAGCTTCCCGGCCCGACGGGGGTCGTCCGGCTTCTGCTGGCTCACCAGCTCCAGCAGGGCCTGGTGCAGCAGATCCCTCAGCTTCTGCACGGCCTCCACGTCCTCGATGTAGACCGAATCTGTGAAAGCAGAGGCGCGGGAATGCGGCCGTTTAGCGCGCAATTGCACGGTGCACCTGAAGGGGGCGCCACTGAAGCAGGACCTTGTGAGGAACAAGGTACAGATTCTGCGATGGAGCCTTCAGCAGTCCGCCAATGTACATTGATAACCAGGCCGAGAATAGTTTCTATAAATGCATCCCAAACACTGATTTATACACCAAATTAACGACCCAATTTATCCGCTTCCCACAAGCACTACGTAATTGATAGATCAATAAGTGATAAAATCAATTGATCCCTAACCAATCAGTACTAAAAATGGCACCCATGATTCCTCTGGTGAATGTGGGTCTCCTTAGGACACAGAAATCCAATCAATTAAACAAGGCAGAGGGAGATACAAATACCCACAAACTGAATCCCCAAAGTCTATTCTATTCACCGGGGTCTGACAATTTTCATTTTTACTTTTTTTTTCCTAGCTAATTCTGAGGAGCATATTTCTGCTGGCAGTCACGTCTCACCATGAGCAGAACCAGTTATCTACAGACCACACACACCGCCAACAGCCGGGGGGGGGGGTCTGTCTGTTCTTTTTAAGGGCGGACTGCTGAAACGACTCAAACGAGCCGGCCACCAACACCCCCCCAGCACCAGCGAGGGGAGGGGGGGGATCTCGTAATAAATCTCTCAGACAGGAATAGGGATTTATAATTCATACTCGCTTAATGAATTTATGGAATGTTCACAGTCTAAGCGGTGGTGCTCAGAATTCAGAATTGGCCTGCGGGGATTTCCTGTTAAGACCGGCCTGCCCGTAATGTGACAACAGTGATCCTCGATGAGACACGACAAATAAAATGTATAAATGATGAAGCGGACGGCTGTGACTCCGTGTACCTTCAGGGTACCTGACTACGGGGAACAAAATACTCCGGCCCACCGATTTGCAGCAGCATAAGAAAACCGACTTAATTTTGACAGTAGACAACTGAACCAGCACTAGAGATGCAGTATAGTCTTCTGCTCCGTAGGGGGCGATCTTGTCCCAAGAACGGCAAAAAAAAGTGTCGGCCAAAAGAAACATTGCCCTTGTAAACTCTGCCAGTGGCACAGAATTAGATTCCTGTCTAGGGGGAGGAGGGGGCCCGAGGACGGCAGCTCACCTGAGTTAGTGAGCGTGATGGCCTTCAGCATGACAAACTCCTCGCGGTCCAGTTCCAGCACGCGGTACCGGCGGGCAAGGAGTCCGATTGCGGCGTTGAGCTCGGCCAGCCCAGCCAGGCGCGACATCTCCTCGTCCAGCACAAAGTCCTCAGCATACACGACCTCGTCCTCGCAGCCCAGAGAGCGGAAGGCCACGCCCAGCACCAGAACCTCCAGCCACACCGACTGCAACACCGACATCTGGTCCGCGAGCGACAGGGACAGGAAGCCTGCGTGGACAGGGCCGGGTGGTGTTAGCAGCAAAGACCAGCCAGACGACCAAACATGCTGTCGATGTGAAATTCAAAATAACAGAAGAAAAGGAACCTTAACTAGCCAATAGAAAAGGCCAAATTTTGATTGACATGCCTTTCCACCTATCAGCATGCATCGCTGCTCTTGCCCCACCCTCACTCACCGGGGATGTGCTTGGCCCAGCCGATGATGACCACAAGCTCGCGGTCCGCGAGGTCGCAGAGCGTGGTGAGGGTGCGCAGGGCTGTGTCGGGCTGCAGCGGGTCCGGCATGGCGAACAGCTTCTCCGGCTCGGCCGCCAGCAGGTGGGACACGATGATGTTAGACGGACCTGAACAGGGAGACGCAGATATAAACAACCGACAGGATGCGAGTTATAATACCGGCTGTCCTGAGGTGCCTCAGTGAATTAGTCCTGCAAGAAATGTCACCCACCTCTCTCCCCCTCTTTCCTTAGCGGGAGGGGCGTGCCCGGATAGGTGCTGTTCTCTACCTCTGGCCTCCGCTTGTATTTTTGCCTTCCGCCTCGCACGCGGTCCAGACGCACCCCTGCAGGGGCAGCCAGAGAGCCGTCAATCCCGACACGCACATGCAGCGACTGGAGGCAGCAGTGCTACAGGGCAGGGCCTCTAAACGGCCATTTATCAAGCTAGTCGGCGTTCAGCCATCGATTTGGAAAGGGAGGCGTGTCATCGGGGCTTCCGGGACTGTCCCGCAAATAGAGTGCCTGGACAAGACGCGTGACATGCGCGACAGCGCTTAAAATACCGGTCCTGCTCACGCCGTCGCTAAATCTCCTGCATCCGCAGCGCCCCACTGGGCAGACAGGGCGGCGGTAATGAAAACAAATCTGTTCCGGGGGCCGTGACATTGTATGCACCCATGAGGGTAGTAAAACTGGGACCATTGACAGAGATGCCGGTCACATGTGACCACTCCCCTGCCATGTGGCCACACCCCCTCCATGTGGCCACACCCCCTCAACATAGCCACTCCCATTCCCCCAGCCACAGCTCACCTTCTTTGAGCATGCCCACTTTGAGGCACTTGGTGAAGCGGCAGGCCTGACACGCCTTCCTCCGCCTCTTGGTGATCTCACACTCGTTTGACGCCGGGCAGCTGTACTCGATGTTACCTGGGAAGGAACAACGGGTAGGGGAATAGCGGGCAGGGGAATAGCGGGCAGGGGAATAGCGGGTAGGGGAGGCAGGGTTACCCGAGCCCTTCTGGGTTTGTCGGCGCTCGCATCTTTAACGTTCTTTAACGTTGTCAAGAAACAAGTGGTGGATCTGGAGGGCGCAGACTAACACACACACACACACTGAGCCTCCAGCCCACTTCGTTCTGAGAACTCGCTGTAATACGGCAGACGACTGCTGCTAAGAAACTCGAGCGCAACTGAAAACTGATCTTAAAAATGCTTCTGGCAGTTCCGCCATGAGCACCCCCCCCCCACACACACACACACACACACACACACACATACACATACACATACACACACACACACACACACACACACACACACACACGCGCACACACACACAGACAGCAGAAGCTGTAGCGGGGAAGAAACCCTTAAAGGCTGCCCCCAGCCGATTCCGATGCCGATTCGACACGAGTCAGCGGCTGCTTTCCATAAAACATGCAGCAAGAGTGTGAGAGCGGAGTGCCGCCGGTGAGGGTGAGGGCCTACCCTGGATTGTCCGCTTGAAGAAGGCCTTGCAGGCTTCACAGGAGGCCACGCCGTAGTGGTAACCCGAAGCTACGTCGCCACACACCAGACACAGCCGTTTGGGGAGGGTGCTCAGGGCGTACTTGCATCGGCCGGCCCCCGCCGGGCCCTCGTCCGCCGCGTCCCCGCCCTCCTCCTTAAAGTGGCAGCGCAGCGGTGGCGGCGTGTACACGGCCGGCGAGCAGCGCCCCCCCCCGGCCTCCCCCTTCCGGCCACCGCCACGGCCACTTTGCGAGGAATCTGAAGATGCCGCCCCCGGGCTGGTCCGGCCCCCGCCTCCGCCGCCGCCCTCCGGACTGCTAGGCTCCGCCTTAATGTGGAGATCGGACCGCCGTTCCCTGGAGGACATTATCGCTGCAGGACAAAAAGGCAGTGGGTGGGGGGGGGGGGTCTTTATTACACGACGACAGTGTGTATGTACACGTCCACAGAACTGCAGGAAGCACAGGACAGTCGCAGCTCAACTTCCCTAAAAGTTCCATTCCTGGAATCCATTAGTAACTAGAAATAGATAATAAAACCAACCATTAGTTGCTATATATGACAGAGGTTTTTACTGGGTTTGATCTTTCATACGCATTATTAACACGCCTCCTAGTTCTTAGCACCTGGAAGCTGTTTTGTCAGTGATGTGAACTTCAGAGGGACAGACCCTCCCACACGTCAGGTGGCATCCTTTAGAGTCGCACACGCCATCAATGCCGAAATCTTCCCGTGCCACTCTCCAAATCGGCTTCAGACGCATCTCTGCACGGGTCGCAGACTCATAGAATCGGCGTTTCTATTTCCAGTCGCGATTACAATGGCGTGACGTCAAAAACAACAGAAAAGGCGAGAATATTTTCAGCAGCCCACAGCAGGCCGGGGCGGGGGGGGGGGGGCGTGTCATGTGAGCAATGAGTAGAGGAACAAAAAAAAAATTATGAAAATCACCGCAGGGCTATGGCTGTACGGGCGCAGGCCAGCAAAATGTCCCGAACTCGGAATTTTTCTCCTGACCATTTACAAATGTCTGATGTCATGCACATTACATGACCCGAGCCATGTATGTAAACATATTTAGCGGACACTTTTTGTCCAAGTATAGGCAAAGCAGATATTAATAAGAATAAATTTTCACGGGAATGAAATGCGCCGATAGGCACTGGGCTGCATTTCCATGAAGACCACGGCGCAAGCGGACAGAAACAGGACAGCGGTGTCCACGTTGACGGTGGTCTGTGAGGACCGCACAGCGGAGGTGCAGTGGCGGATATACGCGGGTAGGGGGCGTACAACCACCTCTAAATAAATGGATTTACTGTATACACAGCCAAAAATTGTCAGAAATGTGTACAAGCAAATATATGGTATAACAGTATACCCACCTACCAGGGCATAACTGCTGATGCCCGAATTAAGCTAGAATTTCCCTATTTCAGGGTGTGGAAAGGAATAGGATGAACCCTATGGAGTTAAATCCCAAAGGTGCCCCATCAGCCACAGGCTGGCATCCCCACGGCTTTAAGATGCAAGGTGGCATTACACTTCCGTGCTGGGTGTGCGGAGATCTGGGGGGGCTGACACCATGTGCCACATACACACTGGAATGAGATTACCGTCCCCGAATTAGCAGCTCTCAGTATTCGGGAATTCTGCCCTCCTTAAAATACATACAGCACCCCCCCAAGAACCCAGCAGCGTTAACCTCACAGATTCATGATTCGTTCGAATTTTATATTTTTCTTTCCAGTAAAAGGCTTTGGCTGAAATCTAATTACAATGTCAGTAAATTACCTACAGTTAATTACGGAAAGCAAAAAAAGAAAAAAAATCGGCGTAGAGAGAGCAGGTACATGTGAGGCCGGCGGTGACGCACGTGCGGAAACCACGTGGCCGCGCCGCAGTCACCCGGACTGGGGACACTTAATCATCACGCGTTTCGCAGCAAAAAAAAAAATATATATATATGCATATATGCAAGAAACTGTCGATCTTAAAAGCTTTTCAAAGCAACCTTTACGTCGAGGAAAACAGCAAATGCGGGACGAGAAAGCGCTATAGCACGGGATCGATAAGCTACCAGACTATCGCCAGGCTGGCCGGCTATACCGTTTAACGCGGAATTTCGATTAATCAACGCGCTCCGCCACAACAAATGCATGCATTAGAAAAGCATCTATTATGCATCACCGTTAAAAATAAATACTGCATGGGACGGGGCATAGTTATTTACACCCGTCCGAAAATATACATAAACTAGATAAACATCCGCTGCCCACTGACTGCAAATATTTTAATAGCAAAGCTGGTTCTAAGTAAACGCACGTACCTCCGCGTACTTAAGGTATCTGCGGAACTAAAGCGGCTCTCCCGGGCTGCAAGTGCCGCACGCCCCCGGCCGCCGGCTCCCAGCCCCGCGACGCTCGCATTCAAACGCCGCCCGGGCCGCGCCGCGGAACGGGAAGTGCGGCAGCGCGCCGCCGGGCTCGCCGCGGCCCGAAGGGAAGTGACCCCGAGCGGCGGGGGATTCGAAATCGCCGGGCTGTCCGGCCGATCCCGATCGGGGCATGCAGCCGGGGGAATACCCTGCCGAGCCGTGCGATTCGCACTAGGACTAAGGCACCGCCTCGCTGCAGTGTTTTCCCGGCTCCGGTGAGATGACTGCAGGTCAGGGTCATTCCTCCTGATGACATCAAGCGCTATTAAAGATTCACTGACAGAAAAGACCGAACACTTAATTTTGCAGTGACCACAGCCGGCGGATACGGGAGCCGGTACCTGTATTTTTGGTGTCCCTGGGCGATTCGAGCTGTACGCGGTCTTCGTGATGGCTTCAGGATATCAGACCTGTCGATTTCTTGGCCCTCTCATCCAGATTCCTGCGAGGGGGAGCAATGGGGGGGGGGCTGTCATTTCTCGGCAGGACGGACCCCGATCTTCAAATAATGCGACAGCTATCTTTTAAGGTCGCGGCTGAAACCCAGGGTGCATTTTCACAAGCGCCCACAAGTCGAACCCTAATAGTGCTTCACCATTTGTCTGGTGAGGATTAATGAAGCACGCCTTTCTTCTTAGACACATTTTATTAGCTCTACCCATTTTTAATAACCCGTGCAACAATTTTAATATATTAAACTCTTATTACAACTGACTTATAAGACCTCTAAGGGCTGGATCTGACATACATGCCTAATGACCTAATGCCCATCCAAGCTTGAATGTCCTACACTTTATTCAGACATCTTGGGAATTGGTGGAGAGGGACCAGTATAGCAGCAATCCATAACCAAATAATATGAGTACTGAATGATACCCAGCGGCAGTACAGGCATAATGGCCGACACCATCCCCTCCGCAAAGCTGCTGGTTTCGGCTCATTGAGAATTTCCCCGCTGACGCGCTCAGATAAGAGGCCTTGCGAGGCTTTTTTTCCCTCGTACGTTTCCTTTAGACCTTGTGTCCGGCGGTCAATCGCCGTCCCTCTCGAATTCCACGATTTGCCGCAGATTTGCTGACTCGGGATAAAATCGGGCCCGTTTGCCCTCTGCCTTCTCCGCCTTGCCGCGTAGGCCCCCGTCCGGCATGTCAGTGCGCACCCCCCCCCCCCCCCCCAGCGCGTCCAACGGTCAAAGTCACGAGAAACCTGAAGGACGGATGTATCATTATAACTGCCCCCTACCCCCGCTCACATGAAATCCCCGCTATTTACCTGATCCTGCACAAACCATAAAAGGATTTATACCTAACCATTAACTAAAATACAGTAACTTAACAGCAAGGGACACTAAAACGGTTTATGAAAATAACCAGGCTTAACTCAATAAGCTGCCAGCTGCAGGTTAATCATAAGGACTCTTTTTCGATAATTTCAGAAGTTATCAGTAAAACCACGACACAAGTAGTGACCAATTTTCACAAAAATTTTAAGTCTTGGACCAATATTGAGTGTGTCGTCCACAGGAGATGAATCCCCTACCCCCACATTCATACCTAAATAAATATTATTACTATTTTGCGAATGTACACATTTTTAATAATGACTAACAGACATTAACACTGGCCCTGGCAATTCTGAGATGAGGGAAACGCCTGCTTTTTAGGAAATGTACAGCAACGGGTCAAAATGCAAGCAATTCCCGATACCTGTAAACAATAACATCAGGTACAGAACCCGCAGCTTGGATTTGGCCGCGTTTAAGCGAATGGGGACCGTAAAACGGGGTCCCCTTTGTCACCGAGCAGCGTCCGGCACCCACAAGCAGATGCGTGACACATACTCTCGCCCCGAGACCTCAGGTGAGGAGCAGGCAGAGCAGATCCGTGCATCCGGACGGAGGAGGATGACGCAACTCTGTTCCTCACACGCTGAAGGTTTAACATTAAAGGCAGGGCCCCCCCCCCCCCCCCACCACC